>VXBJ01007805.1:81179-163721 GCA_013400055.1 Nycticryphes semicollaris
AAAAGACGACGACAGAAACCAGAGGTTTTAGTTCTCGAGAAACCTAGCCAACTGGGTTTTGACTTCTCCTCTCTTTGGGGAAATTCAGAACTGTGGGATGGAGACCCAGGACCAGTTACATTTGTTCTAGTCCCTGAAGCTGAAAGTTTTTTCGTTCTTGCTGAAAAATCCTCATTGAGATCTTCATGACACCACCAAACATGGCATTTCAAAATATGGGAACTGACCTGGCCTCCTCCCAGTTTGACATTCTTCTTCTTCATGACTTTGGCCAGCTCCTGAAATCTTTCTGCTTCCATCCCATTGGCAGCTGCACATGTGAAGCCTTGGAGGACTGACTGGGAAAGCCTGAACAGTTACAGAGAGTAAATCACAGAAAGGCAAGGACTTCGGGAGAAAATCCAGTGCTGATCTTCCACATACATAATTGACAATTACAGCAGGCACAAACCTCCCCCATTCTCAAAGTTTAATGCTTTCCAAACTCCACTCTCTCAAAAATTGCCAGTCTTGACTCATGTGGGAGATCATGAAGCCATCACTGGTCAAATAAATATAATCTCTAGACTCATAGTAGGAGTAGAAATGCAGGGAGAAAATCTCCATCCCAAGTAATTATTGCTGTATCCTGAATGACAAGATCAGTCTCCCCTCTGTGTTTTCAGCAGATGCCACACGTGGAAAGTGCAATGGGAGTCGTGCAGATCCTCATCACTGAACACAGTTTGCACAGTCTGGGAGAGTGCAGGGGGAAGTCCTTAAAACTTTGATTACTTTCTATACGGAAAAGCTTCTCTGTGAAATCAACAGGACATGGATATTGAGTAGACTCCATTGTTTTTCCAGATATATATCAAGGGTTTTAAAATTTTCCATCTCAGATAGGAGAGCTGACAAAAGACTTATATCAGCCCCACTAAATTTATTCCCTGGAATAGCACTGTGGAAGACTGACACATTCTTCAATTAGAAACCTCCCAGAGAGGCAGTCAGGAGCGGGGTTCCAGGTGCCGTCTCAGCCAGCAGCATCATTTTAGAAAGCAAGTGTGGTTTATGGGTATATTTTTCAGCTGACAGCCTGGTAAATCTTGATGCAACATGCCTGTGTTTGCGTTTGCATGGCATTTCCCATCTGTTGCTATGGATTGAATACAGAGAGTCTGCCATATGTACCAAAGGAAACACAGAAATTGCAATTGAAGCAAACACAAACGTGGAAAATGGAAGGAGGGAAGAAAAACGTTACCTGCTGAAGTCAGGCTCTGTCTTTATCACATCACTGAAAAACATGGCAGCCTGTGAAGCAAAGCCAAAGGGTCAATGGTTCACCTTGCTCTTCTGCAACATTCACCTGTATTTTCAGGCAGATTTGCAGAGCAGACACACCAGCTCTGTAGAGGGCAAGACTGACACTGAGGGGTAAGAAGGACATAAGCCACCAGCATATTACCTGTTCTCGGGTCCACATTTTACTGTTGAGATCCTGAATATTTGGCTTCTCTTCCCCATAAACAAGCAATGATTTTGGAATGTAACTGGCCAGAGCATCAGGGACATATTTAACCAGGTCAGCAGGGTGGCCTACACTGGAGTAAATCTTACAAAACAAAATAAAACATATCATTCAAACACCATGGCTAAAATAAACAATTGCTGGAGAAGAAATGATAAACTGGAAAGAAGCCAGGCAAATTCCCCTGCTGACCATCTGGGCATTTCTTGGAGACCTGACGCTATGAAATATTTCCTGTTTGACGTATTCATCAGACTTGGAGAGCTGTTTGGAGCAAGTACCTGGGGTCCTGATGAATGGGAACGATTCTGTCTCTTATCAGTTTCCCACCTCCTGGCTTTAAGCCTAAAAAGTTTAAACAGGCCATAAAGGAGAGACGTGTCTTTCCTTTCTGCCAATGCAAACAACGTGTCAACTTTCTGAAGGCGCGTTGCAGAACAATCTGGTGGTGAATGAGATGTTATTTCCCTAACACTTCACACGGAGCCCTGGCTTCCCCATTGACCTGGGACATGCTAGAGGCAGGGCCTCTGGTGCCAAACACAGTTCAGAGCAGAGGGAAGATGAATAACAACAAACTTGAATGCTACACATGCACTTGTGAAAGCTAAAGTCATGGCAAGAAAGAAGGCAAAGAGGTGTCCAAATCTTATACAATCACATGGCGGGATGAAATACTGTATTGCTGAAGGACCAGTCTCTACCCTAAAATGGACTTTGTAAGCCATCTTCCTGTCTCACATGTTCTCACTCCAAACCACATCAGTATCCTTTCTCTGAAAGCATCTTTTCAAGTCACTGGGGAGTAGCTTCCAGGACTACCCCATAAAAACAACTGTCTCTTCTGCCCTTGTCCCCAGGAGGCTCAGCAGGACATGGTGGCTGGCTGCCAAGGACATCTACACAGGCAAGGTGACAGGGACTTGTGATGCTTGTCCTGCTGCACACTCTGGCAATGGCAGACACCCCCAAGGGAATGCTGTCTGGGTATGCGGGTGTGTGTCAATGCCTGGCCCCAGGTAACCAGTGTCCTTAGCTGTGAGTCACTGGAACTTTGCTAATATATGACGCCTGAAGAGAAAACCAACATCACCTTTTCCACAAATATCCTTTTCAGAGAAGAGGGCAGGGTCACCACGTGCTGAACAAACTCAGGCGACTCAATGGCTTCCAAGATCACTTCTGGAGACAGACTTCGAAGAGTGCTGCTGTTGAGCCCAGCCACCAAGCTCCCCAGCTTTACCAGGCTCTGTCCATTCAGGATCTGAAAGGTAACACACACAGGCATGAGAATGTGAAGGGCCAAACATCATTTGCTGGCAGCTAGCTATAACCAGCCAGCTATACCAGTGTGAGGTGCATTTGTGGACTTTATCCTTTATACCTGATAGCCAGAGCTCAGCAGTTTGTTGATAATAGTGCTGGACTGCTCAGCGCTCCAGCCACGAACTTTACCCAGGGTAGGAATAGATGCTTCAAGGTCTTTATCACTGATGCCATTTTCAATGTCAGATACGGACAGCCCAACTGCAGCCTGGCCCAATGAGTGCAGGACTGCAGGGTTAAAATGCTCAAATTTTCTCACCAAAGAGGATGCAACCTGAAAATGTTCCACACAGACAGAAAAAAAAGTCAGAGCAGCAATCAAGTAAGCCTATGGAATCCTATGGTCTTTGGATGTCTTAAGTCACCGGATTTTGTGCCTCAAAATTGTGTGATGAAGCCTGTTGATGGACTGCCTCCCCCCCTAAGATTTTGCACATCATGAAACACCAGCCGGATGCCACAATAAAAAAAGCAATATTGCTTACAGGAGTCTACACAGAAGGAGGCATGAGAGTTGATCCTCAAGTCTAACAAATTTTGTCTAGGTGAATGAAGAACTGAGTCACAGGGCTGGACAGGAGATTACCTGCAGTTCCTCTGTTGTCAGGGAGGAGGGAGATCTTTCTCTCCTTACTCCTCTGCGTGTCAGCTTCAATGGGCAGTTCTTACTGATCCTCTGGGCCAAGCTCAAAGCGTCATCTCTGCTGAGGTTGCTCACTGCAGAGGGGCTCAGGTAGCAAAGAAATCTGTCTGGGAGACTGCGGGTGGGAGACAAGGGGGAGAGGTTGCCAATATGACACACAGGGGCTCTGACAGATCTTTCCTTTTTCCCCCCCGGAGGGTGTTCTTTCCCAAGCACATTTCCCCTGGATTCACTTTAGCTCTGACGGTGCTGATGCTCCTCTCCACAGAGAGCTGCTGTGTCAGGAAAAACTGCACAAACACACAAGATGTGCTGTTGGTCACTAGTTGGTGGCTGGTACTGCGTGACAGTCATTTCCCAGCATTTGGAACTTTTGGTCTGGCCCTCCCCAGGACCAAGTGCAATGCAATTATTTGAGGAACAGGGAAATGCTTTAAAGTTTTCATGGAAGCAGCCAGCAGAATCCCCGTTCAGCAAACTATTGCTAAGTCACAGGACCACGCTAAATGTAAGTCAGGCAGGAAATCAGGTCAGGTCTTGTACCTTGATAAGGGAAAACCAGGTCCAGAGGTGAGCAGCGAGGTATAATACACAGCTGTCTCCTGGAGCAAGGTGAGGTTGCTGATCATCCGTATATTGACTGGATCCCTGGCAAACTTTTGAAGCTGAGGGTTTTGACATGGGGAAAAAAAAAAAAAAAGAAACCAAAAATCATTTAGATGGATATTTTAATAATGACAGTCACTTGAGACAGTTGGAACAAACCTCACTTCAAGCAATAAGGTTTTTTTTCACCTGGCTTTAAAGTTGTGAGGAGCTGGGACCTTGTTTTATTTATCTTTGCACTCCCAGGGCACAGCAAGCCTCTCACTCTATGACTGCTGCAAGGCACAAAGGTAGGAGAGCTGCTAAAAGGACACAGGCCCCTACAGCATCACTCACACATACAGTCACTCACTAAACTAAGCCCAGACACTGGTCCAGTCTTGAGATAAAGTTTGGGTTCGTTCCCCTTATTCGCTCCAGTTTGCCTTCTGCAGAATTACCTATGTGAAAACAACTTCTGAGCAACACCTCTTATCACAAGAAATCACAATGGGACGGGGCAAAAATAAGAACTGAAGTGACTGTTCACCATAAACAAACAAGAGAAATGTTCCTGTTAGCAGCACCTCCCTGAATTTTGGTCAGGGTGGGAAGATGACTTCCCAAGAACAGAGTATTTTGCACACTGCTTGTTCTTCACCACCACGATGAGCCTGCACTTACTGTTGGTTCGTCCCCGAAAAGCTGCAGGTCTCTGACAGTAGCATGCTCCAAGAAGGATCCAAGGTAATTTTCAAACCAAGCAGTGGAACTCAGACCTGGAACGGTTGCATTGTAGCATTTCTGGTTTGTTCCTGCAAAACAGGCAAACATCATCAAACTACAGACATTCATGGTATCAGGCAATCAGTGGAGACTGGAGATTCCCAAATGCAGAACTGGCTTCAGCCTGTCAGAGAACTCAGACAGCAGAGAGCTCCCTAAGTGCCTCTGATCACATATAAACGCTCAAATCTGTGTGTCTGCGCATTCCTTACACATGGGACAGGACAGATGCCTCATTCTTGCACAGCCCTCCAAATATTTCATCACCAGTTTCTTTCTTCCTCCCGTCATATCTGCCAAAAACGTTTTTTTGCAGGACATTAAATTTCTGCATGCAAGCTACTGCCTGGAGACAGGGGAGTGTCTTACCCTTTCTGAGCTACTTCTGAACTGAATTCTTTAGCTCTCAGGAGCAAATCCCACACTGCTCTTTCACAACAAGAAGCAGTGAATGCCATTTCCACAAGATGTAAGTCAGCATAGGACTGACTGTGCTGATTTATAAAACCCTGGATTAATAAAGCCTTCGGACGGAGAAATGATTCCTGACACTCCTTACCACTGTCATGTTCCCAGCCTATTTCCATTGAAGAGACAATATAAATTCACCAAAAAAATCTGTGGAGCCTGTGACATATTGCAGCTATGTTATAGCATGTATCAGTGGCATAAAGCATTCTGTTGTTTCATTAAAACATTGAGTCATTTACCATCGTGGATGAGAAAGTATTTGATCCCAGTGTAAAGGTTCCTCTGTTCTTCCACCGGAAGGTCAGAATATATGCCATTCAGGGCAGCGACTCTAAAGATGGTTAAGAAAGGCAGACATCTCAAACAGGGTTGGATTCTCACAGAAACTGCTGTTACTACCAATCACATCCCTTTTCAAATCTATCATTGTGACCTCACTTCACAAGAGCTCCCAAGATCATCTAGGGTCATGAGGACCAGTTCCAGGGTCAGCAGGAGTGTTATGAAGCCTTGGAGAAAGCTTCTCAGAGACTTTACAGCACTTACAGGATTGAGCCCCTTGTTTTAGAGTGAGGGCCACTTTCCTTTCTCAGCAACATGGGACTGAACAATCCTTGTGTTCAGCACTTATAATCAACGAAACGCCTCACAAAACACGTTTTTGGCACGGAGACAAGCAAAGACTTCAGGCTTGACCAGGAATGGCTGAAGCCCCTGGTGGACCCACTGAGACAAAACGGGTGGGCTGTCAATATCTGGTACTTGCAACATCTTCTCCCACAGGCCATTGATGAAGATCATGTTCCACTCAAGAGAAAGAGGCACGTGAGAAAACTGAAGGCAAGAGATGAGAAGAAACACCTGAATTCAAGTGAATATGGCCTTCTAAAGAAGTATTAACATAAATCCACGTGAATCTGAACTTTATGAACAGAATCACCCCTAGCAATAATCCCATCTCTGGATAGTGGCTCTCATCATAGCAGTATTTGTGCAATTCAAGCACGGTTGGTCTGTAATTCACACAGGAACCCCAGATCTGTACTGCCACTGCACTCAGCAACGGCCAACCTACGTGAACTCACGGCTGTTTTTCCTCTCTTCCCAGCTATTTTTAACAGCACAGAACTCTACTATCTTGGTGGAGGTCCACTGGTTGAAATAGTGTCCTTTTTCAATTAAGGTAACGGTAAGGTAAAAAATAAGGTAAGGTCAACTAACACCTTCCCACCGGCATCAATGTTACAGGTGAAGAACCAGCTGGATAGGTGATACCCACCCGCTGGGTGAATGCAGTCAGAGCAGCTACAAGCTTCTTGGCATCGTATTTGGAAAAGAAGAGAACGGAGTATTGTGGATCCATAACACTGGTGGGTTTAGGGGTAAGGCAAGAATACAAGGATATGAGGAAATCATCCGGAAGGTCCCGGAGCCAAGCACTCTGAAAAAGAAAAGGGGAAATCCATATAGACATAACAAAAGGTGTGTCACACTTGGAGACACTGCAGTATGCGATCTCCTTCAGGTGTGCTTCACTAGCTCACCTCCATGTGAGTGTTCAGCGCTGTGAGGTGATGAAACCTGTTTGCAGGACAGTCAGAAGAAAGCCCAGTTTACACTGACTTCAAGCAAGTCTAAACACGCCCAGTTCCAAATGCTGGATCCTTCTGTTACTTAGTCTTTGCTCCCCACAAGCAAAAAGTGGCTTTAAAAACCTTAAATCAAAATGGTTTCCCACCAAAAAAAAAAAAAATAATCAACCCCCCCAAAAACCCCAGTCATTTAATCAAAGTTGAAACTTCCGTAAAAAACTTAGTCATGCCAGAAACATTTTTTCAATGAAAAAATAAACCAAACCCAAGAAAATACCCAACCAAGAAGTATTTGATGAAATTACATCTTTTTGGTAGAAACACTTATAGAAAATACAAATATTTGTCAATTCTATTGTAATTAGTGGCAGCACAGCAACTCTGAGATAATGACAAAAGCAGGCAGGGAAGTAAACCTGAAATATTCCAGATGATATTTTCCACACTGCAGCCACTTTTTATTGAGCTCACAGGCATGGATTACTGTCATGCAGAGATTTGTTTCAACACTATGATGCCAGTTTCTAGTAGCCAATTAGTTCTGGAAATCTCTCTTGTCCCATCTTCTCATTTGGGAGGTTTGGAAAAGACGGCATCCCCGCCTCCACAGACAGCCCCAGAAAGGCCTCCATGGTGGTATTGCCTGGGAAGGTGACACTGCCACAGCCCAGTGCTCTGGATGGTCCCTGTGTCCCTGTGTGTGTGACCCCATCCCTTCTCTCAGTCTTGTGAAGGAAACCTTGACAACCCAGGTCTGAATCCTGCACAACGCTCAGGCCACTCCATTCACAGCCAACAGTGACATGTCACATTTTAGAAATGGCAGAAATGGCACTACTGTCATGGAAAACAAAACACCAGCCCCTGAAAAGGAACAGACTGATGTTACCTGTGCACAGGCGTATTGACCAAAGGTGAGGCTGCAGGGGAAGGCTTGGCCACGGGCTACCTCCAGAACCATCTCCTGGCTGACACTGGTGGGGAAAAAGAGCAAAGACATCACCTCCGTGTCATCTGCCCCACAGGTGGGATCTGGGGACAAAACTGGCTGAGAGCTGGCACCCCATTTGCAGACACAGATGTGGGGCAGAACTGCTCAAGCCCAGACAGGCAGTGAAAGGCGTATGACCGCCCCTGACCACATGTTTTCATTCTTTGGAGTTCTGTTCACCTGAAGTAGGGACAGCTATTAGTGAAGGGTCCAGCCCACCCCTTAAGGAACAGGGGCAATGCCAGGCAGCCCTAACCACTAGTCACAGCCCACAGAATAAGGATGGAAGAACAAACAAACAGCTGCACAGTTGACGAGAATTATTTGCTGGGACCATTTGGGAACAGGGAGAGGGCACTTGTAAATTGCTGAGCCTTAGACAGAAATCAAG
Source organism: Nycticryphes semicollaris (assembly GCA_013400055.1). Taxonomy (NCBI): domain Eukaryota; kingdom Metazoa; phylum Chordata; class Aves; order Charadriiformes; family Rostratulidae; genus Nycticryphes; species Nycticryphes semicollaris. The sequence goes on from VXBJ01007805.1 coordinate 89,478, forward strand.
TTTGATGAAGGCTTGAAGAGGACCTGTTTGAGACTTAGGCCCCCACCACAAGCCAAGCAGAGCTCAGCGCCAACGCTAAGGTTCTTTGAGCAGTAAATCCCCCCATGTCAGGCTGGCTGACACACCAGGGACTTGCCCTGCTTTTCTTTGTCCTGCACAGACAGAGCCCCAGGAAGGCATTCTGCCTTTACTGTTTCAACGAGTGCAATTAGAGCCCTCCCTGCCCACAGGCAAACCTGGGACTCTGCTGGGAGAAAGATGCTACACCTGGTTTCAGAGGTTTCCTGCTGTCCAAATGGACATCCCCAAAAATCCAGTATCCCAAGGAAATATGCTGCCAAGATAATTCGCTGACGGTTCACATACCTTTCCACTGAAGCACACACGGCAGATTCTGATTCCCCAAAAAAGAGAGACAGACAAAGGTAAGGGAACTGTGACAGGAACACGTACACAGAACCATGTCTGAATCTTCCTTACAGAGATTACTTGGTAAGAAACTCACCATTGACAGGGGAGCTGGAGCACTGCATCAGGAGAAAGAGAAAGGAGATGATCTTATGAGGCAGTTACAATGGTGGGACAAAGTTATTTGTGATCATTGCACACGGACAAACACGGTCACTGCAACCATCTCCATGCCTGAAAACACAAAAGTGCCCAGGTCCAGAGCTCCCATCTTGCCATGCTAGGTCATTGCCATCTGCAAAATTCATATCAGTGCTGGCTCTGTACCTCAAACAGCTGGAAATTTCAGGGTTATGCGAGTCCTCCCATCACTTGGGCATGAGAGCTGATGGGATGGACTGTTCTCCTGATGATTTGAGTGTGGTCAGTGGGTGTCACCTTCACTGAACTGCCTGGAGATGTGCTTGTACTGAAGCCCTGGAAAAACCTGGAGAAGCCATCCCCACTCCACTCACTGCTTGGGAGACAGGAAGGGGAAGGGAATTTACCATCCACCTTCACACTTAACACACTGGATCTGGCTTGTACCAATCGATTCCCATCAATGCACAGCTATCAGGAAGGGGCTCACACTGACCACCAACTGTAATGTGCTTTGCAAGAAATGGAAGACACGTATTTTAAACATGCACGTTGGCCTTACCAGATGTGTCCCAGCAGAAGTTACAGCAGCTGCCTGCCAACCTGGAAGACAATGTTCCATGATTTTAGCAGCAAATCCAGGACAAAGCTCCTTCCCACTGTCCAGCCCCTGTCTGGCTTAACAGATCCTGAACATCACTCATCTCACTACATTATTTTATTCCTCATTCTTTACACAGTCTTTCACAAAATCATTTCTGTCAGACCTTTTTGCTGTTTTGTCCTAGACTTTGTGACAGCTGACTGGGTGAGCAGACTTGAGGTCTCCTCTATCCAGACAGAGGGTACTCCTCTACCCACACCAGGTCAGACTGGCAGAGGACAGAAATGTGGTGCCTTAGATGACACAAGAGATTGCACGCACATCCATCCCCACACAGAAAAAGGCAAGGAAATGGGGCAGAAACAACACTCTGGGAATGGATCTTGCTTTTACAAGTAGCCTACGCATTTCTGCTGGATAGAGACATCCCTCCTTGTACAGGATGATAATAGAAAAGTGGAAAGAATAAAAAATAATCACATTTTCATCAGGGTGTCCATAATACATTGGTCAGTTTTGAACAGCAACAACTGCTTAATTAAAGAAAAAAGTCATCCATTTACTTGCTTTCCTTCCTTTAGTACTGATAACTAAGCCTACTGTTAATGGTCTCTTTATGCAGCTGTTCCCCAGCTGGTGGTTCATTAGACTGTTTGTAGTGTTACAAGTTCAGTGTTCTGTTTCCATCAATATTCACTCCAAACACTACCTCAAGTCCTATGAGGAAGGAAGAATAAAGCGCTGACACTTTCTAAAAGAAACAAAGATCCCACTCTGGAAACCCTTACTACCAAAAAACCAGATGGAGGGAGAATAGGGCATATAGAGATAATGGGATTCGGCAAAGGTTATTTCTTAAGTACTTTTCCAGAGACACGCGGATACTCCAACAAAAGCAGCAGTGAGCAGACAGCTCTGCAATGACAGGAAGAGAATTAATTCCTGTTTTGTCTTTCCACCCAGTTTATTGCAAAAACAAATATATTTTGGTTACCAGATACAATAACACACAGGTATAACTAAGGGCTGGAGATTTAGAGCAACCACTAATGTTCAACGGTCTTTCAGGACAATTTTCTCTTTTGAGCTTGATCTCAGCTACAGCTGCTGGAAAGGAAAATCCTCCTGGGACACCCGTCACCCTCACAGTAATACTCACCAACCAAAAGGAGGAAGCCCAGTCCTGGGAGCAGAGGCAGCATTTCTGCAAAGGTCTTCAGAGCGCCCATACACGCGAGGAATCACCTTATTTCAGCCAAGAAAAATCAAACACGTATAACAGTTAATTGCAAAACCAAACTCAGAGTAGGAAAGCGAAAAGGTGACTGTCTCACAAGCACACTGGCACATCCCAACCCCCTTCACAAAACCTATTTGAAATTAGACCCAAACCACACACAACAAAACCCCAACTCTTGAGGGTCTGGGAAAGCCTGGAGTCGCACGTGGAGAGTTCAGAGCCAGCTCAGGTACACATTCACTGCTACCAATGCCCTGAAGTCAGGCTCCCCTCTGGCAGAAGAGGGTACGAGGTTGCACAACCCCGCTCGGAGGGTGAACTTACCTCTGAGCCACTAGTCCTGGGCACTCAGTGTCGCAGGGCTACGATCCGTAGAGGGCTCCTTTTCACTGAGCAAGCCAGGGTGTGTCTGTGGGTTCTCAAAACTTCACCTGAAATTACAGGATGGATTTGGAGCACCAGACACACCTATAAGTTCTTGAGAATACAAATGTTTAGCAGTACAAATAAATGCTATTTGTTGATGCTCGTCATTCCTAGGATACGGCTGGAAACACAGACTGAAAAGCAAGGCTGCACTGAAAGAGCAGGATGAGAGCAGTGAATAGGTATGTTCCGTCCCTGCCCTGTGCAGTACGTGTTCTGACAGTTATGGAAGGCAACAAAAATAAAGCTGTGCTCCCGGGACAGAGCTAATCTAGGACCACCTTCCTCTAGTTACTGCAGAAAGTGTTTGTCATCAGGAAATTTTGCTTCAGTGGAGTTTGAAACGTTTGGCCCTTTTCTTGAAATTTCTGCTTACCCAAGTCACCTCCACCTGGGAAACTCACAGGCAGAAAAAACACACGGCAGCTCCTCTGATAGTCTGAGTAATTTATCATCCTCCGATTTGAACAACCTTTGTTTGGTCACTTTAATGACATTTTTCAAGAGGAGTGTTTTCCATAAGCCAGTTATGTCCCAGGCTTAGGCTTGCCCCATCGTGCCCACCTATAATTCATCTTTTTGTAGCAACACCAAGAAAACCCAGTGTTGACTCCAACATCTCAACATGTATCCAAACACCAGCTCTCTCCACATTCGCCGTTTTCTTACCCCACTTAGCATGTTTATCAGCTATTTCAGAACTAGCATAACAAACACTGTTTCATAAATGTCATTTGTCTGACTCGGAAGTGCATAAGGTACTCAATGACCCTCATCAACACCCATCCTAAGCTACCCAAATCTATATAAACTTGAAATGCATCATTTTGTAAATAGGCAGATTCACGGATTCCTAGTTCAAAGCCAGAAGCCCCTTCTCTGGGATATCCAAATGAGGTGTTCTTGAGACAGGTGGGGATCCTTCAATCAGGTTTCAAGTAGCAAAGCTTTCAGCATCTTGCACCTTTTGGAAACTCAACATTGCAAACAGGTTGAGCATGACAGAGTGTCAGATAGGTATGTATTGCTGGGGAGCCCTGGACAAACTGCAGGTCTATATGAGAGTCAATCAAGATGGCAACAAAAACCATGGGGCACAGAAGGCCACCTTAGCCAGATCAATGGCTCTTCCCCAGGGCATTGAGAGGTGAAATGTAAGAAGAGGAAAGATCTGAAAAGCAGAAAAAACAATACTGAGCCTCAGCCACAGATGAGGAAACCATGGGAGGGGGCAATGCAAAGGGTCAGGATTTTCTGCTCACGTGAGCCAGGAAGTCATGCATACCTAAAGGGTGTGCAGAGCACACCCCTTATGGGGAGAGAAACCAGAGAAAGCAACTTTCATCTGTAAGCAATCTGATATTTTTCTTAAGTCTGTCTGCAGGGTGGTCAAGCAGGATCACCCAATACCTGCATTCATCATCTAGCACTGATAAGCCACAAGTACAGATCCAAGAGTGCCAAGCGTGGTATGAACAAGAAGGTCTTTGATTCACAGAGCATAGCGTTGAGGAGATGAAGTCAGACAGAGGAGCTCAAGGATGGGAAAGCAAGCAATGATTTCAACACAGTAATAGGTGAGCCGGTTTTGTGCACCTCGTGCCAAAGCAAAATTCTGGTAATTACAGAGATTAAGTCTGGAGCTGATATATGGAATTGCATCTGCTCAAGTAAGCCTAAGTGAGAGTTACAGCTCTCTAGAATAGGCCTCCAGATAGAGGATTTTTATCTTTTGGATGTGATACCACTTTGTAGCTCTGAAAGCTGGGAACAGCAGTTTGGCCTGTATCAAGCTTTCCTGCACTTTCCAGATGCCAGCCTGGCTCAGCCCAAGGACACAACCACGGTACCACAGGAGGCTCAGCACTGCTTAGCACCTCAGTGCAGTTTTCAGAGCAGGGTAAGATCACCCTGATGGACAGCCAAAGAGGAGAATGTCACAATCTCGCACAAAGTGACATGACTCTGGAAAAGCAGGTTTTATGCCTATAATTCAGCAATAACCTTCATGCTAACCAGGAGTGACGTGGTTTAGGAACTTTATTCCTATTATCTGAATATCCCTAGCAGCATACAGAGATATTCACAGTGCACACCTGGGCAGACAAGTCTTTCAGGGGACAGAGCCTAGCACACCCTCAGCTACCACTTCCCCAGAAGGAGAGCTCTCCCTCTCATTGGTCTATTCTGCACCACGTCCCCCTCCTAAGTACTGCTGTCCCCACCCTTTATGAACTTTTCTAATTTTGCAGCATCAGGCTTCTCAGGGAACACAGAGCACGTAACAGGAATGCTGGTAAAACTCGCTCTCAGTGTGAGACAACTAGAGATTTTTTCTTATCCAAGAAGCACAGAGCTGGGAGGGGACCTTGAGGCTGCCCAGTCCACCCTTTGCACCATGGTGCAATTGTACCTACCCTTGCATAGGCTTCTGAGGGGGAGGGTTAGAGCTCAGATGTAGTAACAATCACTTCTAGCTCACACTTACAAGGGAGACCTCTCTCTGTCTCCCTTCCCTCTCACATTCCACCCTCTCTGCAAGTTTCCTTTTCCTTAAACCAGAAAAAAAAAAACCAAAAACCAATGCCTTTACATCACCTCCCATTCTTCTCAAATGAATGAATTTCCTAGTGGTAGTAAGTGGGGAGTGAAGCCCAATTCTACGTCATGATTTCTAAGACACACACCAAGAGGTGAAGGGGCAATGAAATCTGCTATCTGAGGTGGGCAGGATCGGGACAGGTCCAAGATGTGGTTTTCTACCACCAGAAAATGAGTCAGTGCCATAATAAACCTCTTCTCACCCGACCAGACTGTGCATGTGTAGGATCAAGTATGGCTCAGGTGTTCTTCAGTAGCACTAATTGTACAATTGTCTGCCGAGGTGTTCCTGCCACATTAAGCCAGGTGTGGCAACTGAAAATAAATCCTTCCCTATCCCATCTCCACCATGCCACACACCCTGCTCAGCCCAAACTCATTGTATGTCCTGGTGGTTTTCATCCAGAACAAAGGGGGCTTTGTGCTTTCTCAGAAAAGCCAGGTCTCCCATTATGCTCAAGAGAGCACCCTGGAGACTGTGCTGTCTGAGGAGACACATGCTTGCACCACAGGTGAAAAAACTCCGTCAAACATGGGCCCAAAGACTAGCAAATCTCAGAAGACAGCAGGACACCAGAAGGGCTAATACAGAATATTTCACTGTGCATTTAGTACTGGATGTACAGGATAGGGCTCAGGCTTCTACTAACATAAGTCAGACCAGAGCCAAGCTCCTCTGTAACCTTGCAAGGGCCTTCAAGACTCACTGGGTTCCCACAGCCCCACCAGCACACTCCTTTCCATTAACCCTAAATAGAGGGCATGTCCTAGAATCAGGAGAGTTTTAAGCACAGGAACAAGAAAGCACAAAATAAGGGCACTTGCTGAAGAGGAACCCAAAAGGGCAGTCTTAAGAGACTGAAATGTTGCAGGTGGTGTGGAAATGATACAAAGGCATACTGAAGGCTGAAAGCAAACATATGCCACCTAGAAAAGAAAATCAAGCTGTCATAACTGATCAGAAAGGCAAAAGAAGCTTCCAGATATAAAAAGATAGCTTTCAAAAGCTCCATGGCATTTTTCTGTTTCTTACAGAATCATAGAATCCTCTTGGGTGACCTGCTTTGGCAGGGGGGTTGGACTAGATGATCTCTGGAGGTCCCTTCCAACCCCATAACATTCTGCTACTCTGTGATTCTGTGATCACTGGTCACCTCATGAAGAATAAATCTGTCAGGGCTCTGCTGGAACAGCATAATCCAGTTATAAAAAGAGGATCTGGAGACATACAGCTCTAAAAGGGAAATTGAATTCATTCTTTGTTTCCATGTCCATCACACTAGATCCCTTTGTTAACATCAGCTCATCTAAGAATGAGTCTCATACATATATACTGACAGAAGAGGTTACAGAAGAAAATCACACCAAGACACCCAGGACAAGGTAGGCTACATCAAAGACTCCTGAAGAAGAACAACCTGACACAGCTGCAGTGCCCAACCCTTTGCCTGAATTACCCTTTGGACCACAGGTCAGAAGGTGATAGACACAACAGCAACTTTTAGGAGGATCTCCAAAGGAGACAGAGAACCAGACAGAGAACCAGAAAAAAGGAAAGAGAAACATGAAGGCCAAGCATCAGCCTAGAACAAACCTCTTCTCTGTGGTGGGGCAAAAAACAGCTGGGCTTGCTACTAGAGTCAGCTGGAATGAGCTGTGTGAGCCCCCTACGAAAGGTTGCATCCAGAACTGACAGAAGAAGATAAAGACAGAAGTCACACAAAATCTGAAGTCTAAGGTATAAACAGCTCCAAGCCCACAAAAATGGTGTTATGATACAGTCATCACTTGCACTTAGCTCTTCTTTTATCCTCTCTGTACAAGATCTCAGGCTCACTGGCACACAAAGGACGACTCCTCAGTAACTGAAACAAGGTTGGATGAAACCTCTCCCCTCCCTATCTCTCCAAAAAAGCAAACAAGGAAACACTGCTAAAAAAATGCCCACGTGTCAGAACTGTGATTTCAGTGGCAATGGACCAACTAGCATTGCACAGCAGTTCTGCCCTCGCTCCTGCTGCTCTGGACCCAAACCGCTGTCTCCTACCCACAGAATTACAGAGGAGACAGTCAGGAGAGCTCTCCAGGTATCCATCAGAACACCTCCTGCCTTAAGAGGTTGCAAGATCCGTCTTACAACCACCTTGCCTTGGGGCCACGTTCTGGCTTGACAGTCTGCAAGGTTCTGGGTTAGGGCAGAAGATGCGTTTTCTGAAAGCTCCATCTTGCAGGCAACCCATAAAAAAAAAGGTTTCCTCTTGAACCTACTGTTGTGGTCAGTGTTGGCATGAACAGGTAACTGTGATGTTTGGCATCATAGTGCTTTCAGCACGGAGTGTTTTGTCCCATTTCAGCTGCAGAACCACCTCTCTCTCTGCAACCCAATGGAGTTACATGACCAAAGGGATAGTTCAGACCAGAAAAGGAGCTGAGTCTCCACGCAGGCATTTAAAATGCACAGCTCTGTCTCAAGGCATGGCAGATACTAGAATTGGCTATCGGTTCAGAAAGCAACTGAGTGAAAATTATACCCTCAGATTTATTATCAGTGCAAGCAGAGTTTTAAATTGACGGGACTGATCCTTATCTCAGCATAGATCTTTACAAGAATGCGTAAGCACACAGGTCACATCCATCTATCTGACTGCGTGGATTACACACCTGCTTGTGAAATGTCACCTAGAGAGGATTTTATAAACAAGGCAGTATTTGATTCAATAAGCAGCCTCTCTTACCTCTGTTTGCTTAAGCATTTAGTTACAAGCAGGGAATATATGAAAAGAAATGTTATTGGCTTTGAGATGTTACTGTGTCCACACCTACAAATGCCAGTGGGGTCACTGGAACTCGACAGTGAAAGTTTGTGTTTTACAGCTCATGCAAGACCATCTATTCTCACCTGCCTGCACTAACAGACCTTCACTCAAGGCTACTTCTAAGTTGCAAAGGGAGAGAGAGGAAAGCCAAGGGCCGCAGAGACTTGCCTACCATCAAACATGCCAAATCCTGGGTCAACTCAGGACTAAAACCCAATCCTGTTTTATTCCATTGTAGTAACTCCAGAGCAAACCCTGCTCTGGCCACACAATGCTCCCAGAGCTACTGTCTGCTACAGATGTGCCTGCCATGGAGACTAATACAAAGGCAGCGGAGATGATTAAAACAGGATAAAAAGGCCAGATAGCATCAAGTATCAGTTTATAGCTGGCAGTAAACCACAACCACCACATTACACCTTCCCAGAGATTTACACAAGAGACTTTGCTTGCTTTCTACTTCCCTCTCTCCTCTGTAATCTCCTCCGCAATGTTTGTGTTGCACAAAGTCAAAAGCTACCACCCAACATCTAACATCAAACATTGTCCTCAATTATAAGCCCAACCAAGATTTAAAAAAAAAGAAAAAGAAAGGTAATGAATCTGACACCTGATTTTGCTCTCTCAACATGGTTTCTTTTCATGCTGGTGACCAACTGGCTGCATGAGAGAGCAGAAGTGCTGTTTAGCACTGCCCTAACCCTACCTGTTCAGCTACCCATCAGGGCAGGGTCTTGAGGCTATGCCAGTTGGAGACACTCCTGACTCATAAGCAGCCAGGAGTAAGAAGTATGACCAGTTTTAAGGTCACTTACACTATTGGAAGAGCAGTGTTCAGCAGGAGGAGGGGCTCAGAGCTGGTGCATGCTCTCAGAAACTCAGCCCAGTCTTGAAGGGCTGCTCAGGAAGAACCAGGCTACCATGACACTGGCCCCTCAGCCATCAGTTCTGGCTGTACCATGGCATTCACAGCATTAAAGTATTTGGCACCCATCACTCCAGCAACAGTGCTACTGGTGTCAGCTGCTGTGCTGTGCTCTCACAACTCCCACACGGGCTGAATGGGTCCTCCTAAAGAACACATCTTCCACAGGGCCAGGCAAGAAAGGGTGAGGTGCTGTGGGCACCCAGCAACGCTCCTGCCCCTTCTGGCTCTGTTGTGAGTATCGTCAGCTATAATTGACAGGCATTCCTTATTCTCAAGTACGAAGAAGCTCTGCCTCTGTATTTTATGGCTTCAAGAAAACAATCTTCTGTATGAGTCAGCCACCTGCTGAGAAATGTTCTGTGTTCTCAGTGGCTTCTCCTTACAGCAAGGCTGACACCTTGCGATACAACAGAGCAGTCTAACCTGCCCTCTCCTTTATATATAAAAAAGTATATGTACACACACGTGTGTGTGCACACTGCCACCCATAGTGGTCCCCTAAGACAGAAGAGGGGAAAAAGAGAGAGCTCACTTTATGAAAGTCCAAGATCCAGCTCATGGACCAGAAAGCTTAACTCATTGTCTAGCAGGACTAAACCCATCTCACTCTCCCTAAGCCCCCATCAGTCAAAGGCCACCAGCCCTAAACACTCTTCTGAAGTACCTTCTCCCCACACTGTAGCACCTTCCTGTGCAGATTTACCTCAGCTCAGAGTATCCAGCCTTGTCCTGCCCCTTGCAATGACCTGCTTTCTAGGGTGAGATAAGGAAGGCTTAACCCCTTCCTGCCATATGCACGGGTCTGATGAAGAGTAAGTAGGTACCAAGCAGGACAAGCAATGAAGCCAGTGGAATATCGCATCCAGCACATGGAGCCACAGGCAGGTAATTTGCCTGGCTGTATTCCAAGACAGGAAAAGCAGGAGAAATGTAGGACATTAAGCAATGCATTAAAAATTACACAGCAAGGTCAGAGCTGTAGAGGGAAATCAGGAGGCGGAAAGCAAGGAAAGCACTGCAGGGTCAATTCTTGTTGTTCCTGCCTCCTGAGACCTGTCAGCCCTCCAGGTGCCCACCCACAAGGATCTCTCTGCTGAGCCAGCAGAGTGTGCCCAGCCCGGCTGTCTCCACAGCACCTTTTCCTTGCTGTGTGGGTTCAGGACATCCCTCTGCCAGCGCATCCCTGGGACCAGGATGCCAGAAGGAGCATGCAAGCACCAGAGGGCACCAGGAGCTCAGCTCTGCTCACCCACCAGCTCCCTCCTAGGAGTCTCTCCAGCCGCCACTGGATGTCTCTGCTGTCACTTACCTGGGGAAAAAGCCGTGGGGACAACCTGTTTTAACCAAGCTGGAAGATTTCACAAAACAGTATCCGTTCTTGTGGAAACTTTACTGAAAAATATGCGAGACAAAAAGTTATTTATTTCTGTTATTTTTTTTTCAGTCATATATTCTTATACTTCTCTAACTATTGCTGACTTAGGCCCCCTCAATACTATGATTCTTCAGTCTGTACTGTAAATCTTTCCATGGTGCCTGTTTATCCTCCAGTTTTATGTACTTACATCATACATCTAACAACACACTGCCCTTTGACTTGCCAAGAAAATGTCCTTCTCCATCCCTAGAATCAGACATAGCTTGGGAAGAGTCTCTGATTGTCTTGAGAATGTGGTCTAAGAAAAAGTCAGGGTTCACAAATCAGACATTTATCAATTAATCACAAAACTTAGGAAACACTAGTTTGGACAAGTTCACAAGAAACTGAGCAACTTTCAGAAATTGGCCACTCATGGCCACCTTTAGCCAATCCTTTTTGAAAGTGGGAAACTGCTTCTCAGTAGATTTGATCCATCTGTTTTGAGTCATCACTTGATTTTTAATTCAGGGCAGGGTGTTCTGTGTCACACCCATCTAACACTGATGCCTTTGCATGGCAGGAACTCATTCAGGTGTCCCACACCCAAAGGTGGCTTCACAAGCACGCAGCACCTTCCAGCAGAGTAATTTTGCTGTAGCACAACATTGCATTGCAAAGCAGGGAAGAGACCACCCGAGTCCCAAACCTGCGATCCCACAGCCCACACTGTCTGCACGAAGGGCTGGGGCTGGATTCTGTAATATAGATACAACTTTGACAAGTGCCAAATCCCAAATGCTTTTGTGATCTCCAGCAATGCAAAAGAAAAACCTCTGTGTGTGTGTGTGTGTGTGTGCAGTAGGGATATTTCCCAAGTGTTGTCTTATTAATTCGGCTTTATTAATTACATAAATTCAATGGGCTCTGGGGTTACGATGTGGGATTTGATCATTTTATCTGCTAACTTTAAGTGAATATCATTTAGAAACATGACATTCTGCAAAATGTGGACTGTATGGCCACCATTCTTCACAGCCTGGGCAGGAAGCTCTGATCTGGGCATCACAGTCCTCTCTGGAGAGCCCCTGTGTACGATATAATACACTATCTTTTTGAAAAAGAAAGAGCTAGGCTTTGCTCCAGCTGATGTTGGGGAATCTAAAGTGAGACCAAAGAGGAGTACATGGCTCTCGCTCTGATACCACATGAATTTTGCTTTGCTCTTGTTTCACAATCTGTAAACAGCACCCAACCTTAAGACCAAGAAGTGCCAAAAAATGTTGCTGTAGTACTGAAAAAAACAGATCTGTGAAATGGCTAAAGGCCTTTAAAGCCAACAAAAGCCTCCCCCAAACACTCCTCACACTTCGCCTCAGACAAAAACCTTACTAGGATGCTGTGGGTCCAAGAGCTATCAAAAGACAAGACAAAAAAAAAGAATAAATCAGTTCCATCACAAGGGGTTTTTCTCTTACTCCAAGTGGAACACAGAGGATCCCAGAATAAGTATGCTGTGCTGGAGGTTGGCCAACAACCAGTTATATATGAGCCAAAATGAGCTTCTAGCACCTCTGCACAGAGGGCAGTTACAGTGGTGGCAGGTAACTAGATTTATCCATCTAATAGTATTCCTAAAGTGGCTGTGACCATGCTCTCTAAAAACAGTAGCTTTTTTCACTTCCAGCTGCTACATCCGGAGATTTTCACCTCCACAGTTATGCACTAGTGAACAGAAATGGCCTGTTCTGTTGTCTTGTTTACTCCTGAAGTGATTTAGAGCATTCCTGAGATGGGCAAGGACATGAAACTCAAATGTCTTCTCAACAGCACAATAATTCTGATGCCATTTAATGCTCTTTTACTTTATGGTTCACTGAGATTCCTCCATGTACTGAGGCAGATCAGGAAACTGAGCTTACCTTTAGGCACAGAATTACACAGAATCAGAGAATGATCTGATGTTGGAAGGGACCTCTGGAGATCATCTAGTCCAACCACCCTGACAAAGCAGGTCCGCCTAGAGCAGGTCCCGCAGGAGCGTGTCCAGGAGGGTTCTGAATATCTCCCGAGACGGAGACTCCACCAGTCTCTGGGCAGCCTCTTCCAGTGCTCTGCCACCCTCACAGGAAAGAAGTTCCTCCTCATGTTTAGATGGAACTTCTCATGTTCAAGTTTGTGCCCATTCCCTCTTGTCCTGTCACTGGGCACCACTGAAAAAAGAGTGGCCCCTTCCCCCTGACACCCACCCTTTAAGTATTTGTAGGTGTTATTCAGATCCCCCCTCAGCCTTCTCTTCTCCAGACTAAAAAGACCCAAGTCCCTCAGCCTTTCCTCCCAAGAGAGATGTTCTGGGCCCCTCATCATCTTTGTAGCCTCTGCTGAACCCTCTCCAGTAGTTCCCTGGTTTCCTGTCCTTCCTGAACTGGGGAGCCCAGAACTGGACCCAGTGCTCCAAGTGAGGCCTCACCAGGGCAGAGTAGAGGGGAAGGATGACCTCCCTCGACCTGCTGGCCACACTCTTCCTGGTGCTTCACAGGATGCCATTGGCCTTCTTGGCCACAAGAGCACATTGCTGGCTCATGGTCACCCTGTTGTCCACTGGGACTCCCAGGTCCTTTTCTACAGAGCTGGTCTCCAGCAGGTCAGCCCCCAACCTGTACCAGTGCATGGGGTTATTCCCCCCCAGGTACAATGCTCTACACTTGCCCTTGTTGAATTTCATCAGGTTGACTTACATTTGAAGTGCAAGGAGATAACATGCCAGGAGACAAATCCAAAATGGAAAGAGCTTCAGAAGGAAAGAGCAGGTTAAGACAATGATGCTGCTGAGATCCTGGGCTACGTGTGAAAACAGAACTGCAGAAAACAGAATCTGGATTAACTTTGCAGGCAAGGCACACGGCATCTCACAGGAGAGAAGGAAATGAAGGAGGTATGATAGATTCTGCTCCAGGCCACACTGTGGAGATACAACATGTAAGTCCATATTTACGTAAAAGTAAATGGCAATGAGAGTCGGATCCTTTATTTTTTTTTAACCCGTTCCACTGTCACCACAAAAGGTTCACAAAGAGGGACCATTTTGTCACAATATTGTCTTGTTATCAATAAAAAAGGGCAAGGCAGATAGATGGCATAGCAGCAGTGAGGCTGACAATGCTTTGGGAGATGAAGCATAACAAAATATCTCAGCAATGAGCATTTTTCCCAGGTCATCCATTCTTGAGAAATAAATAAGCAAAAATTAACTCCAACTGTGCTGTTATTTATGCTCACCTTCCTTCCCTGATCCCATCAGATGGTCTGTGACACACTATAACTCTCTGTTTCACTGAGACTTTCAGCCCCTTGGTTGACAATATCCCTCTCAGACATATGGTGGTGGCTGAATCCTGGAGATAAAGGATTAGCTGGATGAGAAAGATTGGGTCGACTTAGAGCAAAGTGAGAATATCAAGCCATTTGGTTTTACTGCAGCATATCCATGAGGACATCACCTGTAGGGTGGTTCAACTTTGCTACTGGCTTTAATCTCTGAGCAGGTATGCTCTAGGGTGCAATCCCCATCCCATTACACTCCTTCCCACTGGATAAGAGGGTCTGACCCCCATGAAACAGACACTCTGTAACAGAGTGACTGTATTTTCCTGTTTGCTTCCTCCCAGCTTCATCCCAGAACTGACCCCAGAATGCAGTAATTGTAATGGGCCACTGATAACGGAGACAATAATTTGTTATGGGCCTCTTCCTCGTTTCAGAACAGCCTGGCAGCTCATGCCTGGGTGGCTGCAGGACCCTCACCTCAGGAGCTGCTGCCATTAAGGATGTCACCCCGTCCTCTTTTCCATACAAAAGCCACCAGGAAGCGGGTGGCACTCACCTGTGTGTGCTGCCTGGGGCGCAGAACAGGACCTGCACGGCAGACACACCCTGCAACACCCTTCCCCAGTAACCAATGCGCTTGCAGGCACTGGTTTAGCTGGTGGGGTGCATGGCAAGACAGACATGAAAACACCCCCAGCCTTGCTCAGCCCCGGTGACTTTCAGGCAGAGCTATCCACAAATATCCACCGATAACAGCGATGGTCATGGTGATATGGGCACTTCTCTTAAAAGGAAAAGAGCTCTGAGCATCAGCTTGGTACATGCAGGCTGCCACAAAAAAAAACCCAACCCACATGCTGATCCACTTCAGGGATGTGATGGTTAAACTCAGGTTCATGTTCATATTTACAGCTGGTTTTAATGTGCAGGAGGAAACAAGCAGGTATTTTATTCCAAGTCTCTCACATGCATCTAAGGTGATATGTGTGAAGCAAAATAGAGAACACAGTCTGGAAAAAAAACAAAAAAGAACAAAATAAAAATACCTGTCCCCAGCAGAAAATTGCTGTAAAGGGCAAGATTTGTAGATTTTTTAATTTAAAAATTCCTTTCCCCAACAGAGGAGGAGGTAAATTACACTGCCAAATATTAAACATAAAGGAAAGCAGCAAATAAAGTCTATGTAGTAGTTTACCTTAATGTAACTAAAAATATAAGAGCCCTCTGGTTTATTGCTGTAGGTATAGAATACGTTTCTGCTCTGAAGTAGTGCATGAGAGACTGATAACTCAGTGACTGCAGCGTCGAGTGTGGGATTGACTGCACGTTTAAAGAAAGTTCATATCCTTGACCTCATGTAGGAAGACTGTAGCCCTAATATTTGATAGCTCAAATGCCACCTCTCGCGATACCGCAGAGAACGCAGGGGCATGCAGGCAGTGTGACTGGCTTGTGTTTGGGGTAAATCTCTGTCCGTGCTCACCATCCAAAACACCTTTCCCTACAGGCCAGCCTGCCCCATGGATATGCTTACCTCAGGCATTTTTGAGGGGAGGATTTCCTACTAAACAGGGATATATGGAGTCCTGCAGCCTAACCCCAAGGCCCTGCAGTCACACCTCCCTGCTGCACCCACGTGGACATTGCATGAGCAAAATGCTGCTGTTCCTGCAACATAACAATGGGGGAAGGTGAAGTTTTTCCAAGCATGAAGTAAGTTCAGGGCACTTCCTGTGCTTAAAGATCATCGGGGAGGTAAGTAGGATTAAAAGCAATGACACAAAAGCCCGCACCCTCCCCCCAAATTAACCAAACAGGTTAGCAACGAGCAGACACATCACTAAGATTATCATCTGGCATGGGACAAGGTCTGCCTCACTCCTCGGGAGAGTCCCACAGGAACATAACACCTCCTGGAGCTGCAGTGAATGGGTTGGAAGAGGATGTGGAGAGAGCAGCAGCACGTAGTTACTCCCTTAATGTCATCAGAAATTTGGGAATTGAAATAGGCCAAAGAAGATGACAGAATCATAGAATCATTCAGGTTGGAAGAGANCCTTCCCCAGCTCCATTGCCCTCCTCTGCACTCGCTGCAGCCCCTCGACATCTCTCTTGTGTTGAGGTGCCCAGAACTGGACACAAGACTCAAGGTGTGGCCTCACCAGTGCTGAGGACAGGGGGACAATCACCTTCCTACTTCTGCTGGTGAAGAGGTGGTCTGCAATAAGCCCCTGCCCTAAAACCAAGTCAGAGGGTGGCCTTTTCTTTACACTGCTAGTGAGGAAACGTTTCCTGTACCAATAAGCAGAGTAAGTACTTGCAGTGGCAGTTTATGAAAACAATGTTATGAGATGCCTCTTTCTTGGCTTGTCCTAACTTCAACCACGTGAGACTACAGAGGGTGGTCATTTGGCCAGGTTCAGAGCTCTCCAGGAGAGGCTAAACTTCCTCCCAGCAAAACTACTTGGGAAAATAATGATGCAGAAATCATCTATGCAATTACACTGTCAGGTCTTCATCAGCCCTTTCATCTTTCCCCTTAAAAGCCGTTCCCACTCTAAGGCAGCCCATGTCCATGCTAAATGGGTGGAGAAGGACAGAGATTAGTACTGGAGTTCAATTTTCTTAGCAAGTGACACAAGTTACGTGACACCTGAGGATGCCTCAGGAAGGGCTGGGCCTTTGCTCCTTGGAACAGAGTCAAAGAAGTCACCTGGCATCACACCCACCATGTCCCTTGCGATCAGCTGGATGTCACCATATAAAAAGGTGACGCTGGGCAAAAAGCTATTCCCGCAGTGAGTTGCTGGACTTGTATGCTGCTTTCTAGGATTCACAAGGTTCTGGAAGGAAGAAAAGTAAGTTTTGGAAGGTATGGCTGCTTTCTCTTCCAACTAAATAATTAAGTTAATGACTATTAATGAGCAAGTTAGTACTCTGTGTAAGAATGTGTATGATGCTGCTGTTCCATATAATATGGCAGCTGATTTCCAGTTGAGTTGGATGTTGTTCTTGGCCAATTCCAGCCGTTTCTTCATAACTTTTTTGTTTGCTTGTTTATTTGTTTTTTTAAATAACAAAGCACGATGCTCAGAATAAAAGATAGAGACAGAAAGGGACAGTGACAAAGATGGGCAAAATATGACATAATTTCAAAATAGTGATTTGTCAGTGGTTGTGGCTGTTCTAGGGCATAGGATACTTGGAACTTTGCTCTGTCAATACAAGTATTATGGCACTGACAGAGACTGGAGAGATCTGTGGCACAGGCTCTGTGCTGGGTTGCAGTGAGATATGTTACAGAGAAAAACATTACGTTCATATTTGGGAATTTCTAACACAAGTGAGATCTGACTCTCTCTGGTCATCAAGCCGAAGGGGACAGCTGACAGAAAGCACATCAGGCCAAAAAAAAGTAACAAAGAAAGGTATCTGTACTCAGAATTCACAGATCCTTTATGCTTTTTTTAGGCTTGAAAAGGCGATCCACTCAAGGAAAGAAGAACAATGAAGGGAAAAGAAAGGCCACCACTTTTAATTCCCCTAACTTTACTCATTTTAGGTAAGTTAATGAAGTTCTACAACCACGCTCAGGGCTGATTCCCACACGGCAGAATATATAGATTAGAGCAACAGAGCAAAGGGTCTCTGGTGTTGTCAAGAATTTGCAGTGTGGTTTGAGCTCCAACACCGAGCATGTAGTGCTATGTAACAAGAATAGCATGAATCCCTGGGATGTGTGCTCAGCATCAGTATATAGCTGAGTACATAAAAAAGATGAGCATAAACCAGTGAGGGTTTTAAAAATGAGCTTCATTTCATGCTCCCTGGTCTCTGTTCTTCCGTTTTTTGGGGGTCTGTGATAGAAGAAAATCTGTTTATTTCCATTCATCTAACTATTCCACTCGTGGTTTTTATTTTCTTTAGGGCCATGTGTACAAAGTTTAAATCAGGTATGTTTGAAACATCATTTTGTTTCTGGGTTATGGATCACACAGCAGGCACTTAAAAGTAACATCAGCTACCTGTAATAGCCACTTAATACAGTCATAATCCTGTTTTGTTCACTCAGCAACAGCTGCTTAAGACCAATCTAGTGTGGGGGAACCTCCATGAGGTTACTAACAAACACTTGCAAACCTTCACAGAGCTCCACAAACCCATGGGCTGGCGTGGAGAAGGTATAACACTGCAGCCAGGGAGGATTCCTGCTTTAAAGCCAATCTGTTGGCTGGAATAAGAGTGCAGCTCCACCAGGACACTGACCTGAACCAGTCAAGAATCTGGTCAGCCTGTTCTGAGCTGAGAGCAATCAGTCTAACCAGTGGATGCACCGTGGTACTGGGCAGCTTTCAACCCATCCCAGTGGTTTGTCTGATGCAAACAGGGGAAGGCAACGCAGGAGTCATTGCTCTGTAGCTAGCAGCCTCAGTAAATTACATCCTATTTCATGTCGTGATTACTCTGTTCTAACCACTGCTTTCTCTCCTTTCTTTTCCCAGTGTCCAGCATTCCTCCTGTGTAAGTAAAATTTCATTTGTATCTAAGGTACAGCATTCCATCACATGAGCATTCCTCATGTGTAAGTAAAATTTTGTCTGTATCTAAGGTACCATTTGTACACTTGAGTTTGTTGGACAGGGTCTGGGCACACAAAAGAGCAGAACAGAAGCACCAGCAAAGCTGATGCTGCCAGGAAATTTCCCTGAATGGAAACCATGCAAAATTTCTCCATCACTTACTTAAAGGTGGTTTCAATCTTTTCAGCAGTCTTAGACCAGCACTGAAAAGAAACATTCACTATTATCCACCCACAATTTCCCACACAATGTGAACAGAAAACACAAGGAGCTGATGGGAGAGGTTGTCAAATGTGAAACTTGAAGGGCTGTAGATACTTTCTGTACCCAAAGGAAAGCATCATACATATCCTCAGAGGGAGAGACTAAAATACTAGTGTCATGCATTTCTTTCTTCTTTCACAGCTCCAACATACTGCTCCTCTGAAAGCAGGTAGGCACCCCTGGGAACTGGTATCCACACCACCTGGGAGAGATTATGTTAGTGCTAAAATACCATCACCCAAAACCTCAAGAGAACGTGAGCCCTCCACAGCCCACCAATCCCTCCTCTCATCAGACATTTAATCTAAAACATGCAATGTTTCCTGCTTCCTTTCCAGTTCAAATCTAAGCTCCATCCTGAAGAATGGTGACTGGTGCAGCCCTTCCCTCCGGCAGTACGCCTGTGCTTCAGTAAGTCACTTCCAACAGGTCTCTCCTACCAACTGCTCAGATATTCTTTTCTTTAAAACATTCACAGTAAGACCTGCCTTCACCTCCTTGGCCAGATCCATCAGATGACCTTGCTGTGTAATCACTCCAATCAGGCAAAAGGCAGCACGCCTGGCCACCCCTCTTGCCCTACAGGTTGGCTTGTAGGAACAAGGAGAACAAGAGAACTGCAAACTCTGACCCTGCACTTGTAGATCTTTACCCTTTTCCCAAGATAACGTGCTTGTCTATGTCTCAGGGAATCAAGCTGACATCAAGGCAACTCTACTCCATCCTCATGTGCTACATCACAGACCCTACTGCTCTTCTGGACCAAGGGGCTTTCCTGCTCCTGTTTCAACAAGTCAACAGTGAAGTGCTGCAAACTGCTCTGAATGAAATCAGTGTGCAGGTAATAATTAGCATCAGAGGGGAGGACTCTTCAGACCATACACAGGAGCTCTTTAGCTTGGGCTACATCCATAGCTGCTTGAGTATTTGACAGGTTTTTTTCCCCACACTGCTATGTGAGCGGAGACTAGTCAATAGTTACCAGGGGAGTCTACAGCTCTGGGTCTCCAGTACGTTGTCACTACAATAACAGAAAAACACGAGCACAAGTTTCGGTACAAACCAGCCTTCTTTTCCCTTCTTCCCCTCCAAATCCTCCTCAAAATTTTATTCTCCCTAACAGGAACAGGAGAAGAGTCTGGCTGCTGAAGTGATGAATCTACTTCTTCCTCAGCTGAACACCTCCCTCATTCTCCCCCTCTACCTGCATTTACTACTTCTTTGTGGAACAGAGCACAGCCTACCTCCCCAAACAAGCTATAGCTTTCAGGCCAGCCATGGTTCTTGCCCAGTTCATGCTCCTACTACACTGTCAGCACCAGGAAAATAGATTTGCTCAAACCACTCTCAGGAGTAATTTTCAAGGCAGTATAGACGAACTCATTTGAGGTTACACATGGGGATTAAAAGCACAAAGGGAATTTCTGTATCTTCTCAAGAAGAGCCAAATTGCATGACAATGACAACCACCAGCCTGAAGATCCTGGGAAAGGGACAGCATTCTTGTCCCAGCAGCTGTGCAGAATCTACCACAATAATACCCATAAGAAATTAGCAATGCTTTCAGCATTTTCTATCTCGTTTCCAGGTCCACAGTGGCCAGATTGCACCGGCCACCAAAGCCTTCATGTTAAACGCAGCATGGGAAGTCATGAAGTCTGATCCTAAAGTTGCAAATGCAGGCTTCCTGGCGTCCTGGTTCCAGGAGACCCTGCATGCCTACCTCCCCTCCATTGGCACCAGCATCCTGGATTGCATGGCACAGCTTCCAGTCACTTGCGATGGCCTGGCTGCAGTGTATGTCTGATCTAAGCTCAGGGTCTAATTAGATGGTATGCACGTGCCTGTGTTTGACAGAGTCAGGAAATACATTGCATTGTCAAACATGTAGACGTCTTTTCCTGCCAGCTATCTCTGTTCCTAGTTTGTCTTATTAAGGTCAATCCACAGAACAGTACAAATAGGGCTAGAAAGAAAAAAATCAAAGCCAGAATGAGATCCCAGGGCACAGTGTGTAAAAGCTGGCAGCAAAGAACACGAGAAATGCAGTACACTGTCTGGACAGTGCAGTGTGCTCACTGGAATCACTGTCACACGATTGCTTCTCTTCCAGCCATGTAAGAAAGCAGCCTGTATTTATTAGACAGAAATAACATTTTTTACTATTATATTCTGTGCTTCTTGGGGACCTCTCCCAAAGAGAGGAGCTGGTAAAGGAGATGAGTGGAGTCAGGTAGAAAGCTGGAAGAAGACATGAAGGAGGTGTGAAGAAATCAGCTGGGATATGAACAGGGCTCTACAACTTCACCTTAGAACACAAAGGGTTATCTCAGCTCTATCATGCACCCAAAGAGAAATTCTAATGTTCAACTTCAAGAAGGAAGTGAAGGGAAATACGAGCTAACAAACTGTTATTCATACCAGGAGCTGGCAACTGGTTTTGTCTCATCCATCCCTTTTGAATTCTAGGGTTCAAGCTCTGGACACTGCCTATTCCGAGATGGACAACAGCACAAGGCAACTGGTAGCTGACTGGATTAGAAGATTCCTTACCACATACGGTTAGTGATCTGTATTTACAGTCCAAATTTTCCTGGTACAATTGCAAAAGGTTCAACAGCTCCCTGTATAAACTATTAAAATCTACTGCTTGCAGAAGGACAATTAGCTGCTAAGATGATACGATGATAAAGGACTTGAACAAAAATTATCAGTAACTTGCTTTCTGCAGCACAATGAGATCATCTAAACAGCTTTTCTGAGCTCACGTCAAACTATGTTGGAGGAGATCAGTGATAGTGATGTTCTCTGGGTCAGACTCATCTTCATTTTTCCAAGGCTTCTTCCAAGCCTTTACCACCCTCACAGTCTCAAAGGAAACCCATCCTTACCTGTATATCAGGAATTAACAAGCTATTTTATGTTTTCAGTTTGTGAAAAACATTCAGCAAAAGAGTGGCTGCTGACCAACTGGAAGAGTTTCCAAAGTTACGCATCATATAACGATCTCACTTCTTGCTGGAGCAGCTTTGATGGGGTAAGAAATGCCTTTGAAAATATGGCTTCCTTCAGCTCTTTCACCCAGCAGGCTGTGAAAACTCGAGCAACAGAGTAGCAGGGGGACAAAGTGACTGAAAATTTCACTTGCTTATAGATTGCAGTATCGGTGATTAGAGCTACAGGTCAGTGCACAGTCAGACTTCAGCAGTCACACCTACATGGTGCTTCCTAAACTTACATCATATATTCAACAATCAGGTGACACTACAGGGCTGTATGGAAGAAATTCTCTCACATGGCAACTCGTTCAGTAGTTTAAGTCTAGCACGGGGTCTTTAATCCTGTCTATTGACAGTTCACAGCTCTCGATGTCCTCACTGCCAGCCAGCTAGCCCAGCTAACAGTCCTCAGCAACGTGCTCTCCAACAGCAGCCTTGCTGCTGCCATCACCCAAGTCCTTACCGCCAATAACGTCCTCTACCTTGAAAACTACTTGACCGAGTTATCAGCTTTACCACTGACTCCTCCCCTTGACCACAACGCGACGTACTCAGTGCTGGAGACCATCCTCACCAAAGTCAGAGAGAACTTCCCCGACCTGTGCTCTCCCTCCTTGAAGGACTTGTTTCAGGTGAAACTGAAAAGGATGCTGGCTGTTACTGATGCAAACATATTAAGTCTCTTCCCGATGAAAATAGGCTGCACTGATTTCCAAGACATGTGAGTATATCTGTCATCTGCACTCGCTCAGAGACAAAGTTAACAGACAACACGTAAGCACAGATCCTAATGGCAAACTCTCCGACTGCTAAACGTTTTTATCACCTATCACTGCTAAGGCCACTATGAAAGCAAACCTGCAGCACCTTTTCCTTTTTTTTTTTATCATAATATCAACTGCCACCCTGGAAATTTTGAAATTGCAATTTTTAGATTATGACCTCAAGATAACCAGTGCTACATCTCTGGCAGTACAGCACAATTAAAATAACTTTTAGCAATGCCTGAACTTGCACAGGTGACACGAACAAAGCACCTGAACACTTAATGTTGATCTTCTGCAAGGTTCAAAACCAGTTTACTTTTCTCTCACCAGTTAAAGTTATCTTAGGTTTAAAGAAAAAATATTTCTTTTTTTGGTACATCATGGCTTATAAATACTCCGATATAAAACACTGAAATCACTTGCATTTTTATCAATATACAGCTACAAAGGACTGAATTCTGTGCACCACCAGTTAGATCCTGACGCACAGAGAGCTGTACACCAGGCCAGAATGGGCTTTCTCAATGGGCAAGCAGCAAAAGAAGGTAACACATTACTGCACACTACTTTCTCTCGTGACCCAGTAAGCACTCAAATACTAAAACCTTACACTACTTTTGAGCAGTATGTGAGCAATAAGGCTCATAATGTCAGGATTACAACATAATTTATAAAACCAGGCAGACCAGACAGAGGATCCTTACCTGTCCCAGGAGCACTCTGTCGTAAAGTGCAGAAGGGGGAGGATGATTGTAGTATCTGAAACTGGGAAGAAACTTCAACCCCTTGACTGGTATTCCCAAGCACTGCTTCCTACTCCCTACAGCCACTCTCAGCTTTTTCAAGTCCCAGCTGTGGCTACAGCACCATCTCTACCTCATCTTCTTATAGAGAGGTATTTTTCCAGAAGCATACACCTTTCTGTCTGTCTTGCATCAATGAGTGTCTGAGACTTTAGGCAAAGCTTCCCCTCTCTGCTGCCAAGAGGCTCCGTTACCTTCTGGCCATCCAACACGTTGTCTCTTGCAGGAGTGGCTTGTACCTTCACCACTTCTAACAGCCGAGACTGGTTAGAAGACAACTTTGGATTCTCTAGTATTTACACCGACTACAGTGATTTCCTCCGTCTCAATCCCAGCTTCAACGGGGTAGGTATCACACCCAGCAAAGCTCCCGCCAGGTTTCCACCAGGCTGCTCTGCTGTGTCACTCTGCAATGGCAGTCGGGCACTGTCCCTGGCCTGGGGTCACTTGTAAGCTTCTGAGTGGCTGGGGGGAGCGTTTAACTGCCCCAAGGATGACTTCTTTTCCTTTCCTTTCCTTTTTAGTTTGAGGTGACAGATCTGCTAACCTCAGTGCAGTTAGGAAAGCTACTCATCACCTCCCGTATCCTAACTGACAACATAAGGGCCAGTGCAGAGACAGACGTTATGGAGATCATGAAAACCCTCCAAACCCGAAACATCTCTGAACTACACACCTTTCTGCATGAAGTGAATTCTCTTGGAGCACAGGTAAGAGAGTTCCTCCAGCTGCAGACTCTATTTTCTGTGGGCATCATCCTTCCTCTTTTGGGTCTCATTTTCATTTGCTCTTGCTCCTGCCTGCACAAGCATCTCTAGAGTTCTCCAAAGCAAATTGCTATAAAACAATGTAATGATACGATTCCAAACAAGCAGAAATATCAAGTCTCTCAGACTAAGCAGAAAGAGGGGAGCGGTGGAGAGAAGGCAAAATATCCAGTATATTTTCATTTATGCTGCCCAGCCCATGACACGTACTGTTCATTTCTGCAACAACAGAGCCCCAGTAATACACATAAAGGCTGACACCCAAAGATAAGCATCTCCACCCCACTCCAGCAGCGCACCACTTCCCATTTATTCCTCTCCCCAGATGCACATGGAGAGAATAACAAGCACTGGAGTGCGTGACGTAATGCTCAAAGGCATTTTCCAGATCCTGAAGCCACATTTTGCCTCAATGACAAGAAGAGACTTGGAATCTCTGTTCAATGGGACTCTGACCTTGTATCTAGGCTCCATCACCCACAAGGAATTAATAACACTGCCTGCTGTCAGTGACTGCCCACTCTTACACGTGATGTAAGTCCAGCTCAGTTTTTCTCTGTGTACCGTAAAGGAGAATGTCACTGTGGCTACAGGGAGGGATCTGACTGACGAGCGAGAGGAATGGCTGTGAATTCATCTGTCCCATCAGAGAAGACATTTCTGGCTGGCTGTGATAAAAACAGATTACTAGCTTAGATGTGTGAAAACCACAGCAAATAACTGATGCTGACACGTGCCCTCTCTCTCATTGTCTGGCAGAGTGAGAGGTCTGGACTACGCATTTGATGACATGACAACAGATACAAAGACTGACATAACCCAATGGATTGTCCAAACTCTTCCTCACTTAGGTGAGCCTTCCCACTGAGTTTGTTCAGGCCCCTGGTGTCCCTCAGACCTCACTGACACACGGGTTTCTCCCGTGCCTAGGAGTTTTCAATAATTTGGAGCCATGCTTTTATACAGACTGTAAATGGTGCGCTCCAATTACACCTCAATGAGCCAGTCCCAACTCAGTGCAGCTGCCCCAATATGAAATGCAGAGCAGCCCCTGTCCCTGAAAAGAAGCAACACCAGATTTTCTTGTTGACTGAAGGGAGAGGCAATTTTTTAAAAAAAAAAAAAAAGGAAATAAAACATTAACTGTGATCTTATTACAAGCACATAGTGCTTTTAAGACGTACTGAACCACTGAATTACATCTCCTTTTCAACGGTCTTGTCTTCCAATGTTTGTAAGGAATACAAATTGAAAAGTAACCAACCAGCAACATCCTGATTTCCATGAAAGACACCACTTAGTGACAGTCTTCCAGGAGCTGCACCAATATGAGCCAACCCAGTTAGAGCCAGGTTAAATCACTGCTAAGATGCATGATAATTGGGAACATCTCCTCTATCATTTCCATAAATACCCTGGAATGATCTTAGGTTTTGCAAATCTTAAGCTGAAGCATAAATAATTTCTTATTGCTGCATTTTAGACTGTCAGATGGATGAAAACTGGATGACTCTTAACTTCCGGAGATTCAGCTCCATAGCCAACATCACAGACTTTGCTGCTGCCTGTGAAAACTTCACGGGGGTAAGACTACTGATTTTGTCACTTGGTGACATTTTACTACCATAGAACAATACTATTCCTCTTTCCTTTTTAGATAGTCACACTATTCATAGTGGGATTTATACCCTGTGAGCCAAAGAATATTAAAAACAGTTTGAACACCAAACACAAAATAAAAACATGTTGCCCTTTCCTTCATAATTAGAAACGATAGAAATTTTTCCATCCTCTTCACGACAGCCAGGATTTTGCCCTCTGAGAGCACAGGAAGAGTTAAACTACAGTCTCTGATTATTCCCCTGCATTTCAGTACCAACAATCCCTTCACTGTGCCTTAAGGCAACACCCTGGGTGCACACCTAGAGCACCTGCATGCAGGCCAGAGGATCTCTATATCTGATCCAGATTCTCTGCTTGACTTTGAAGAGTTTAGACCTCACTATCAGCCAACTTGGTTTGGTTTCCATGGCAGCCTGTGGCACAGGCACTAAGGGATATTTTCCATGGAATATTTCTCCCTAAACTGGGGCCTGTCTCACTCTCACCCCAATAAGAGAAGGAGCTCTGAGCTCCACCATGAACATTAAATATCATAACCTGCATCTGCCAGAGGAGAAAGAGTCCTTGTCCTTGAGGACAAGGTGTGAAGGAAAGCTGCAGACACATGCCAACAGTGTCAACTCAAGAAAATAAAAACATATAATTAATTCTGTCTCTGTTCCAGCTGGCACTCCTGGAGGAGCTGACTGCCATCCAGCTTGCCCAGTTAACACTGTCCCAAGATGTGTTCAGCTCTGTTGCTAACATTGAACGGATCTTTGACAGACTAACCAAGCTGCCGGGTCTCCAGGAGTTGGCTGCTTACTGGGATGAGCTTAACTCTGCTTTAGAGGAGGTAACTGCAGACAGCTTGTTAATGGGGCTCAGTGGGAGAGGTCTGGAGGGCAGAAGCCTTCCTGTACACCCTGCAAACACGCAGTAACTTGGAGAAAAAGGTGAAACAACAGGTTTGCCAGGGAACCTTGCAGCAGGTTTGAGGCTAGAGATTATGCCGTTGCATGCTGCATTTCTCACACACTCAGTGTCTGCTTAGCTTCAACACAGCTCCCACCAACCCCTTCCCACTTCACATTGCCTGAAAGACAGAAGCCAAATCTCCAGCTTTTGTTAAAGAATAAGGCTCAGAGAAGTCCCTAAATCCCCATCGTATTAATTCACATAAATTTACTATTTGTTTTAGGCCATAGTAATTCCTCTCCCACATACACAGTTCTGTCTGTGCACCCAGTGCCAATTATTTGCTGAGACTCCTCTAAATACAATACTCTTTAAAATCCAGCTGCTTCCCCCTTGCTTGATGAGAAAGCAGGAGTCTAGTGTGGAGGTAGAATCTCATCTCTCGGTACTTGCAGAGACACTGGAAGCCTGTCCTGGAGGCAGGAGGAGCTTTGGACACTTGGCAGCTTTGTCACATCCTCTGGGGCCCTCAGGGCTCCCCTGGAACCTGGCTTTGCAGGGTGCTCAGCGTTCTGAGAGGAAAGGCTCAAAAGGAACCCAAAGCAAGCGACACCTGGTATCCCCAGTCCTGTTCCAGGCTCTGCAGCAGAAGTGGCAGAGAGGACTGTTTCTCAGGTGTCACAGCTCTTAGCCCGGCAAATCCTTAACTTAAACTACCACTGCTGGCCACTGACAGCCTGCACCAAGGTACAAGCTGCAGAAGCCACCAGGTGGCAGCTGGAAGAGCAGCAAAAGGGGCTGAAAGCCAGACTTTAATTCTCCCTTGAACATTAACACTGCGAAACTAGAAAATAACCCAATCTTGACAGTGAAAATAACACTCCTGGCAAAGAAAACAGCTGACCAAACCATTTCTTGAGGCTCAGAAGGAACCAAACTATAAAATGGCTTATATATAGCATATACTTTGTGCTATTAAATACAGGACTTGTGCAAAGAGTCTGAGGCGTCGGGGAATGTATTTAGTATCATAAATCAAAAGTAATTCAGAAAACCTCTTCTATCTTGTGTAAGCACCAGGAGCTATGCCAGCTTGGCTGCCTGAGACAACTCCCAAATAGAGAAGAGTGACATCCCTGAAAACTGAAGGTCTAGAGGAGAACACTAAAGTTTGTTTCTCCCACTGTGCTGAATTAGTTTCAAAACTAATTGTTCTAGTTTTTGTTTCTGCTGCAGAAGATCAAGGTGGGGATGCACACACACAAACACATAAAAAAAAAATCTCTATTCTTCTATGCTGATTTTGCTGGAAATTTTGCCTGTGTGTAACTTGATGCTTCACAGTAATTTAGTCTGGTCTTGGCTGCACTGTTACAATGCTGTAAATCCGTACGGATGTTGCATGATTTGCTATTACTGTTGGGTTAGAAATAAGAACTGCATTACCCAGAAATATTCCTCTCAGTTTCTGAATATTCTCCCAAAGCTTTATAGTTACATTTTGTGTTCCTGCTGCAGCCTTTTGCCAACACCTTCAATATCTCCATGGTGGTGAAGCGCACCATGTTGGCAAGAACTGTGGAGCAGCTCCATTCTGTGCTCCCCACCTTCACAGAAAAGGACTACCATCTTTGGTTTCAGAAGAGGCTCATGGCTGTTCTGCCAGGCATTGATGCCAGCATCCTTCAGGACATCCCCAACACCATGTCCTGCAGTTCCTACAAGTCTCTGTGAGTAATAATTACCCTGCCCGAGTCTGTTCCATGTTGCCTGAGATTTAAAAGTCGCTTTATCTGGCTTTTATTTACTTTATTTATTAGCCCACACACTGCTAATTTAGGTGTTAGTTACACTCAAACATTTTCTTGGGACAAGACATTTAGAATACCTCAATTTGGATTCACTTTGCCTCCACTAAAACCAAGAGCAAACTCCCCAGGCAGCAATGAAGCCAGGCTTTCAACACTTTACTTTGATTCTTGTGATATGTTTATTTTTAGGTCAGTCAGAGAAAACAACCCCAGAATATTTCACGAGAGCTGTTCAGCAATGGGTTGGCTCCCAAGAATCCTTCATTTACTCCAGGTTTCTTTCTTCTACAGAATTGCTGGGATCAATGCAGCCTTCTCAGAAATCCCTGCAGCCGGCAAGAGGGATGTGTATAACTACATTGTGACGTTCCTCACCCAGCCATCTGAGCTCACTGGTAATCCCTATCACTTCAGCTAATTCTCTGTGAGCCCTCTCACTCTCTGCAAGTTTGTGGGACAGAGCTAATCAATCTCATGCTTCGCTCAATGCCTTCAAAACCGCCCAACTAAGAGGTGTTGCTTCTCAAAACTCATTCCTGTTCACAGTACAAAAATAAAAAGAGAGCAGAGCACACCATAGAGGGGCTGATGGAAAAGCCAAAGTCGGAGACTTCCATCCTTTTCTTTGCCTCCAAGGAGCTTTGGCAATCCTTGGGTGCTGATGTGTACTTGAATCTTCTTCTCTCCCACATTACCTCCTTTCCTGTACCCTCACCATAGGTCCTGCCTGCTCCACCCAAGCCACAACTAGAGACTGGGTATTAGAGTTCTTTGGAAAATTCTGCACAGAAGCACCTTACACTCAGTTGGTTTCACTCTACCACCAGCCTTTCAATGCAGTAAGTCTGTACATAGCCAGGCTGTCTTTGAATTCAGGAGAGGACAGGCCAGAAAAGATGGAAGTGAAATATGCAGGCATGAGGTAACTGATTTCAATTCCTCTGTCTTTCTTCAGTATGCCATTCTGGACCTCCTCACTCCCACCCAGATTGGTGGCATGATGGTATACTCAGACACACTGACCCGTATGGATGCAGCAGTCCAGCTTGTCCAGTTCTTCCAGCAAAGTGAAGCTGAAGATGTTCAGATGATTCTGACACAGTTCACCAAGGCTGCCGTCATGGTAGACACTACCCGTGTTCCTTGCAATCTCCATTTCCCTTTTCCCTGAAGATATTTGCCATCTTGTTATTAGTTGAAAAAAAAAAAAACAGCTTTGTAACCACTGTGATTTTGAAAGTACATTGTTACAACAGTAATCTTCCAACATCTGTACACATCAGGTCCTTTCAGTGACACAGATTGCACTCCTCAGAGTGCTGTGCATTTCCATTTTGAATGCACAAAAATTCTGCTGAAGAAAACCACTTAGAGATGATGTCCCTCCCCAGTAGCATTGCAGTTCCCACTGCCCTAGCACCAACGTGTTCACCACTTAACTTTGTTTCAGCGCCAGATCACAGTCCTGCCAAATGACAACATTGCTGGGCTGCTCCTGCTGCAGTATCTGACCAGTATGTCTGAGGAAATGAAGACATTCACTGCCGCTGACTGGAACATCACCTTCCAAAATGAGCTGTATTTCCTGCGACCTGTCATCAACGAATCAAGCCTCGCCTTCATCGTGCCACAGGATTATGACTCCTTAGTTGCCATGTAAGTCTCCTGGGTGTCACTGGGATCTCTCTTCAGCCAGTAAACAGGGCAACAGTCCTCATGGAGTCAGGTTAAAATCTGAAAGACAGATGATGTGCGGTCAGCCCTGGATGGCTCTAGTCTAGGTACTTTTTCACAGCTCTTACAACTTAGTGATTTTCTCAGAAGTTTAAGGTGAAGTTAGAAATCTGGGCCATATAAAATCTAGGCCTTGGTCCATAGATATTATTTGTACAGCAGGGAGGGAGTATTACAAGTTCCTCAGCAGAAATTTCAAGGTGAAGGAACTGGCTACAGTAACTCAGGAGAAAACACTGATCTTGATCTAGGTCCCAGTTAGAGGAAGTTACACAGAATCCATCATCTATGTATTCATTTTTCTTGTCCACCCAGTGTCACTGCGCTTGATAATACTTACCAACACATGACCGAGTCCTCTAGAAGAGATGTAGCTCTCTGGATTGCACGGAACCTCCAGATCTTAAAAGGTAACGCTGGGAAACCACACATTCCAGCTAATAGATTCTTCCAGGAAAAGAGGGGCTCGGCTGGTAGACTCCCAGGACGTATTAAACAGCACAGTATAGACTTGCACACAAAGAAGAGCACTAGAGGGCTGTCCAACTGAAAGAGTGCTGTCTTTCCAATGCTACCTCACGGCAGGATGCCTTGTTGATCTCTGGTGATTGTCCCAAAAGACGATGTATATTCCTGGAAACTGTAAGGAAAAGAAAAACAAAAGATTAAGGGATATGTCTGGTATCTTGACCTCATTTGAGGATCCTCATTTTTCTTTCTTCTCTCTCTCTATTGCTATTTATTGCACACTGATTTTATTTTCTCAAGGTACAAAGGCCTTATTTCCCTTCAAAAAAAACAACAAATCCCATTTAGTCCAGCACCCTGTATCCATCACTAGTCAGGCACAGATGTATAGGGAGGAGTAGAGGTACCCGATAATCTGGTATTTCCCCTTTACGTTTCACTGGTATCAAAGCAATCCATGGCTCAGACTTTTCTTGAGCTAGAAGTGACATTGCAATGTAACAGTAAATAGGCAGCTACTCTTTTCAGTCAACTGGGATCTGAGTTTTCCCCTTTTCTGCAATAGCTGTATTGGTTAAAAAGAATGACATGATCTGGTGGGTAATTCCCCCGAGAGTCACTGTGTCTTTTTCCCGCTTAGATGCTCCGACTGCGCCCACTACTGAATGGATACAGGTCACCTGGAAATCCTTCTTGCACAACATAGCCCTTCAGGAAGCCACAGCAGCCCTCAGTAACTTTGACCCTGTACGTATGATTTCTACACTAAGTGCACATGGGTAACTGGGGCTTTTAGAAACGTTTATCATACAGTAGAGAGCATTAAAGGATTTCATTTCAAGATTTATGGTAAAACATATTCTCACTTCTACGCAGTGACTCTAAAAGCAGACATAAGAGTATGTTTTCAACTAGCAGGGCATTGAAAGAAGTTCCAATTTTGAATGGGTACCCTCAGACAGTCAACACAAAAACACATGTCAGCATTTTGAAACCCTTCCCTGTGCTGAAATAGCTTTGCCTGGGATCTGAGAAATAACCTCAGGATACAAGCAAACCTCTACAAATCATGGCACACACAATTTGCAAAGAGAAAAGTGTGAAAACTGAGAAAAAAAAAAAAAAATCTATCAGCTAGTTCTAGTGAAGAAGGAATAAGCTGATTTTCAGTGCCTGACATTAGTATTTCCTAGGCCAAAATTCTGGATGTGCTGAGTATCGAGCAGCTGGTGGAATACACTCTGACTTCTGATGCCCTGGTCAATGTGACCACAATGCAGGATGTCCTGAACGCCCTGAGGGGTGAAAATCCCCAAATCTCAGAGCCTAAAATAAGTGAATTCCTCATGAAGTTCAATCTAGCTCTGATACAGGTATTGTAAATTCCATTATAAATATTTTTCCCCTTTAAAAAGGCAGAGATTCTCAGGTACTTCATGTGTGAGGAAATCCTGCTCATGGTGCCAAGTAAAACAAGGACACTGATGAAAGGGAATCATCATCCCCCTCACTGTGCCACCACCAAATAGCTCCCAAGTAACAGACATGTCCATCCCCCCACAGGAAGGCATTGCGGGCATCAGAAATGACCAAGTAAGGATGGAAATGCTGACGGTGCTCTTCACAGACCTTTCCAAGCACTTTTATAAATTTGCTGACCTCGACTATGAATTCTGGTTCCTGGGAAACCTAAGATTCCTCTTGCCCAGCATAAACACAGCTCTGCTGGAGTTAATCCCAGGAGACCTCAGCTTCCCAGCCTACACAGCCGTGTGAGTACCATGTGCTGAGGAGCACCGCCTGCCCGACTCACACCACAGGAAACCTCTGGCAGGGGAAGCAGCACACATTTGAGCAACTTCTTTCCCAACAAAAGCATTAATATTTCACATGGATTTTTCAAAAAGAAAGAAAAAAAAAAAGTCTCAACTTGTATTTTGCAGTTAAGCATATTCAGGTAGAACTTTCCACATGTACACACACTTGTATTATGCTCTACTTTGGTGCCCCCACACACCCTCCACCCCTTTCGTTCCCTCTCCAGAAGAGCATGCTCTGAACGAGACGGGTTTATGCAACTCTCCCACACCTTACAAAGCCTGTACCTTTTGCACTACTTGTTATTACCATTATTGCTGTGAGGTCTTACAGTTGAGGCAAGACTTACACCACATATTATCACAAATGACGTTACTACTTTATTACAACTCTCTCCAGTTTCAGGCTGATGTTATCTTATTTCTTGATCCTTGCAGAGTGCAAAGCCTAGATAACGTCTTTCCAGAGCTTCCACAGAACACATCCCATGCTATCTACCTCTTCATCAAAAGGATCCTGGAATCTCAACATACTTTTTCAGGTACTGCTCTGCTTTTGGCAATACTCCATGGCGGATTTGAATTCTAGCTGTTTGTCACATCTGCGACTGCCTGTCCCTCCTTGGGTCAGAGAGGAAATCACTGGCAGGAATGAGTACAGCATGGGGAGAAAGCCCAATGCTTTTCAGTCATTGGGATTCCCCAGACAAAGTACCAGCTTTCCTCTGAAACATCAGATATTGATTGCAGTTTATAATCAAGCAACGAAAATGCCTGGGCATCTGTTGTCTTCCACGATGCCTCGGCACCAGGGCTCTCCCAGTAACACCCTACCAGGAGCCCCCTGGTACCTGCCAGAACCACACCATGAACAGTGGTTCACTGTGCCCAAACCAACCCTACAACCATGGGGGACTCCCAGCCCTGCCTGCCCCCCACAGCTCCCCACAGCCCTTTCCACACCAAATCCCTCACGGCCTGCAGCTGCCCAGGACTGAAGGAGAGTGTAGGTCACAGACATGGGTCTAAGCCATGTTGTGGAGCACTGACAGAAAAGATCAGTCATCGCACTCTACTAACAGGCTTCTTGTACTTTCTCAGAAAAGGTATTTCCTGGCACCTATGACAGCAGCCGACGTTTCCTGGAACTTATCTTCTACAGATTTTTACATTCTGCTTCTTACAGTGACCTCACTGACTTCTACAAGGACTTTAATGGGGTAAGCACACATGTAGGTCTGACAGCACAAAGTTTATAATCAGTTTGTGGAAAATTTGGGGTTCTATTTCAGTCCTCGTATGACTTCAGTGAGTCAAAAACATTGGCTGAAATTTTTTATTATAACCTTCAGACATAACTCTACAGTTTATAATCCTCTGAACCTTGTTTCTGCCAACACTCACTCTCCAAGAATAGAAGCCAAGACAAACCCATGACCACTTAGGTATTTCAAATCGAGCCTTTTCTTACAAGGTTTCCTCACACAGACAGCTCTGCAAAAGGTATCACAAGTTTTGA
This sequence comes from Nycticryphes semicollaris, assembly GCA_013400055.1. NCBI lineage: Eukaryota > Metazoa > Chordata > Aves > Charadriiformes > Rostratulidae > Nycticryphes > Nycticryphes semicollaris. Next base: position 123,375 of record VXBJ01007805.1, read on the forward strand.
GTGTTTTTCACAAGTTGAACTTCCAGGAGGTATTATCCTCTTCCATAACTATCCCCAAGGGAAGATGCTCACCAAAGAAATCAGGAGGACTGCCTCCAGGCTTAAATTAAATCAAATTAAATGCAGTTCATGATTCTTCTATGCATTGTGTATTTGTAATCAAGTAGAGGCATTTCTTAGCCCAACACTTTCCACTCACCTGCAGAACTCATTGCCATAGAGGTTTTTAATACCGCAGTAGAGTGTGATTAGCAATGAGAATAGAAGGGCTGTTACCTTAGTTAGCAAGAAGAGCTGCTGACTAGCATTACCCTCAGTCTTCTGCATTAGGATGTATTACAGTTTTTATCCATTCAGGCTACGGAAGGCTCCTTGGTGCTGTGTAGCCCCGTGGGGACATTCAGGTGGCTTTAGGGCTCTGATGAGTCATTATCAGTCAGAAACATAAACAATGAACTATGTATAGATTTGAGAACTATAATTAGCAGATAAGCAACCACCTTTCTAGGCTTTATTTTCTGCTGTCTTCCTCATTAGTATGAAGCTCTCGACCTGCTGTCTGCCAGACAAATAGGAGAGATGACAGTTCTCACAAATGCTTTTAAAAGGGAACGCCTTACTGTCCAGATCTTGGTGGAGATGGAGAAACGCTCCTTTGAGGAGCTGACTGAATTCATAAAGGAGCTGAACGCTGCAGCAGAAGAGGTACAGTCAAAGCTCCCACCCCAGAGAACTGCATCCTGCTACAGGTCTCAAAAACACTAAAAATGCCATGATGGACATAAAGCCTCCTTCTTACAGCAACATAAACCCTGGGCTCCAGACCGCTGGGCTAGAGCTCACATGCCTGCACTTGATAGAGCAGTATCCAGACAAAGTGATAATTCTTATTCACGTTATGGGTTACACTGCAGACACCTTACTCATTTAGAAAGGTTATTTTCTCTCACAATGTTTATTTAGTACCTTGGTTTCCCTTCAACTCAGAACTCATTTCTTCCAGAAGAGGAATAACAAACTTCATTAGCTAACGTTGCAGTCAAATGGCTTTTCTACTGGAAAACATAAAGAACAGTAACTTGGTTAATTCATTACATTCATAACCTCATTAAGTTCCAAAATTCATTACTCCAGTGTGCACTCATATTAAAACACTGGTGCCTTTCCTGAGAAGTGCACACAACATCAGAGGGAGAACAGGAAACCTCTCCTACTACTGGGCAGTTTAATCTACCTGTGGAAAGCAGTAACGGCTACAATAATTTTTTGTGTCCTGGTTTTATTTCCAGAGGGATCTCACCACCCTTCCTGACCCCCGGATTCGTGAGCTGCTCTTCGATTTGCTTTTTAAATCTTTACCGCTCGCCACCTTTACAGCCAACGAATATGCCTTCTGGTTTGGTTCAGAGCTGCAGCTATTCCTGCCAGCCATGAAGGACAACTACCTGCAGCTCCTGCCTCTGGACACCGACTGCCAGTCTCATCAAAACCTGTGAGTCCTGAGCAGCTTCCCCGAGGGTGGCCAAGCTCTCCTTACCCTGTCAAACCAGGAGGGTTGCTTTCTACAGAGTATTTGCCATTGTACTGCTTCTAGCACACTGAGCTTGACAACAGTTTCACATCAGCCAAAACCATTAAGCAGATTAGCATAAATGTCTGAGTATTCCTTCATTTTATTTTTCAAGATGTTACCAAGGGAACAAGGAGGAAAAGCAACAGATTGATTTAGACCAAATGAAACATTTCAATTTTACTGACACTAGAGCTTTCAGCTCCTATTTCCTATGGACCTGAAGTTTTCCTCCACAGGAAAAGTGGTCCCTGCAGATGTTTGGCCCATAACCTATTTCTGCTCTCGTGTCAATGCAGTGTGCGAGCAATGGGCAGAGTGTATGAGCATTACACAGATGAGCAGAGACTCTCCATCCATCGCAGAATACACAACTTTCTGGAGACCTACCATAACACTCAAGGTAAGCACACACACACCCACATACACACCACTCAAAAGCTTTTCTTTTTCTCCCATTGTAGTATTTAACGTTTGCGCTTGGAAAATACTTTGTGGGTTGCAACCTTCTAACCCAAAACTACACACAACCAGAGTGTTTTAAATGCAAAAAAAAGGAAACACATAGACCTTCTGTGAAGTCCACTGGGATCTTGTCATTGCAATTCCTTTTACATGTTAAGTCTCTGAAATGCTACAGTGATGGACAATGGTATGAGTCCTAACACAGATCAGACAGGCAATAGACAAGACGCTTTCTGTGTGCTGTGCTTGCTCCCCTCACTAATACCAGCTGAGGTGGATCTGATGTTCTTCCTGTCCCATCACTAGACAGGCTTCATTTCCAGCCTAACCAAGAGCTTGGGAAACTGCTGACTGCTTTACTGAATGTGGGCTCTTCTGCTTTTCAGGCATCACCTGTTTCCCAAATGCAAACAGCAGCACATGGATAGATGACAACTACAGCTATTTCAGTGCCCATGCCACTCTCCAGGAGTTCTCCTCTCTCAACCCAAATTTCAATGGGGTAAGTCACGGAAGCTGTAGGTCACATCTGAGCATTGTTGGCTCCTCTCTACACACACAGAGCTCATCTGTAACTTCTTGCCACAGCAGTGACAGTGATCCCCGTTATACAGGTGTTTCTGTGTTCCTTTTCAGATGTCAGCTCTGGAAAGGCTTTCACCAGCTCAGCTGGCACAACTAACACTGGAAACAGGGGCTCTGGCTGATGAAACAAGCTTGATCGCCATCATGGACAACCTACACACACCATCAGATCTTGCAAAGTTCTTTGCCACGCTGAACGACGTGGCATCGGTAACTTCCCCTCATTGTGCTGCAAAGCTTCTCCACACAAACACTGCAGTGACTTGAATCAATGCCCACTCTCTGTACTCAAACCCCAGCCCTCACCATAGAAAAGAAGGGCTCATCCTACAGTTGCAGTGCAATCAGAGGGAAACCTGCCTGAGGAGGCGGCCACGGGTCAAATCCTTGGACAGATGATCCTTAAGGGCTTTAGGTTGCAGCAATCTTCGGTTTTTCTGTCCAGACACCAAGCTGGTCTTCCTCCCAGGGTCTACACAGAGTGACAGGAGGATGTGATGGGGAGTATCAGCAGAGCTGAGTATAGGTCAGGAAAAACAGACCTGCAACAAGCACTACGCGCTCTTTCCAAGAGCTCCCTGCTTGGGTCCTTCACTTGGTGCTACCAACCCAGTCACCTTCACAGTGACTTCTCATGCACAAAGGGAGAGATACAAAATAATCCTGAACAATACCTTAAACTGGAGGAGGCTCAGCATGAGAAATTACACGTCAACTATACTGACAAGGTGTTGTGATTGCAGGTGGAGCTCCAGAACAGTGACCTTGCCCATCTCCTACTAAGCAGCGCCTTGCGTAAAATAGCTCCTGCTCTTCCCCACATGAAAGCTGCTGGCTTTGCTGACTGGTTTCAATGTACTCTACAAAACGTGCTGCATGCAGTGAATGAGAGGATTGTTGCAGAGATACCTGTCAATATTTCATGTGACTCCTATCAGCAAATGTGAGTTATCTGTTCCACACGCCTTTATCTTAATTGAGCATTTCTATTTATTTACGCTGTGTATGATCTCCAATTTTCTGGCAATACGTTCACATATTCCTAAAGCAGAGTGTAATGATCCTGCTGAAAAGCAGAAGTAACCACAGGAAAGTACTCAGCATTTTCAGCCTCACTTGCAAGAAACACTGAAACTCCACAAGGTTTTAATTAGTGCAGCCTTAGTGATTCTGTGACCTTTATCTTAAGCAACTGCATCAAGCAGAGAGCACACTATTATCACATAGGTAAGCTATGTTCAGTCTGATCTGAAGATACTTTGCAGTTCTAAGAACCTCTCTGATAAGGTCTTGCAATAATGAATAATACATATTTCTACTAGAAGTTTTGTTAGTGAAAAGTTGTGATTTGATAAAATTAAAATACTCCTCATGACCATTCCAACATTCCCTCCTGCAGGTTGAAGGGTTTCAACAAAATCTATGCTGGCATCCCCACAGAAAACATTCCCCATGTTTTTGGACTCTGTAAAACCTTCTTGACATCAAAAGTCAAATCAGGTAAGGGCATAAAAAGTCTTAATTCAGGAATGTACTTTGAAAGCTTTCCAGCACACTCTGGGCTTGAGAAGCAGCAGGAATTCCTGTAGTAATGTCTGAGATGCTCTTAATGACAAGAAAGGGAAAAGAAACATATTATGACCTTTTCCTCTTTCTGATGGGATTCTCACAACTCCCCCTGTATTTTGGGTGGCCCACTAGGACATTTAACCATTGCCAGCCACAACATTAGGTTGCCCAATACTGGTAAAGACAAACAAGCCCTAATGTAGACAACAGCACAAACCCATTATTACGTTAATATTGAAGATTCTGGTCTCCCTCATACCAGTGTGACTTCAAAGTATTCTGCTGTCTGCAGAAGTTTAATGGGAATTTGCAAGAGCTCCTATGGTTTCCAGTCAGAACATCAGGAAGCAATATGCAGTCCCCAGCATTCCCAGTGTTGTTATTTTTCCAGGTCTTGCATGTGGAAGCACAACCCAAAGTACCCAGAACTGGCTGGAAGTAAATCTTGGACATTTTAGCAAATATGCTGAGTACCAGGACTTAGTTACTTGGAACAAACACTTTGTGGGAGTAAGTATGTTTAATATTATTTTTTCCACTAGCATTCACTGTGAGAACACGATGGAACTCCACCATGGAACATGCTACTATGCCAGCATTTGCAATGCCTTTATGCCACACACAGCATGGGACGTGATTGGTCATTTTCCTTAAAAATATACTCTGACATTAGTGTCCAAGCATCACATTTTTACTGCTTTTCACTGGCTCATGGCACTGGCAGAGCCACAGTAATAATCAGAAATGGGCTACTACACATCCTGATGGAAAAAGAACTTTACAAGTCCTGTAGATATTCCAGCCTCACAAATTTGTCCTGAGCCTTCCTAGAATCACTGGCATTTACAAATCACACTCATATACTTAAAAAGGTTGCTGTCTGCTTTGTGTCCCTTTCCACAGATGGATGTCTTGGACAAGTTATCCCCACCACAACTAGCATCCCTGACACTTTCATCTGATGCCATTAATGAGGAAGAGGAGATGTGTCAGATCCTTGCAAAGCTACACAACAAACCATCAGAGGAAATCTATCAGTATTTAGACCAGTTCAACAGAGAGGCAGCCCAGGTAAGGGTATTAACACTGCAAGTCCAGCATAAAGTCATGCAGCATGGACTTCAGCTATCCAGAACCTTAAAGACACCCTCAAACAAGGTTTCTGAGCTTTGGTCTCAAAGTATGAGCCATTGCAATGAAGCATATCACGTACAACCTCTCATCATGGCTGCCTGGCACAAAGTATTCAGATGCCAGTGCCTAAAACTTACTGGCTGGATGATACTCAAGCACACACTCCTGGCAACGCTGAGGTTGTATGTGCAGACAGTGCCTTTGGTGAGCCCTGCACCGTGCTCAGGAACACCTGCTGAGACTCTTGTAGCTACTCACTGGTGTTGGCTGACTGTTACGGCAGGTTCACAAGACAACACCTAAGATACATCTTCCCATCTCTGGGACTCGCTCAGGGTCGTTTTCTGCAACGCTATTCCCCGTGGCTTTGCACTGGGGTCCCTTTTTACTCCTGCCTTCTCACTGATACCCATTACTTCTCTCTTTCAGCTAGCAATAGCCACTATTAAGAATAATGATGTGAGGAAAAAGATGCTCACTCAGTTCATAGGAGACATCAAGGCAGAATTTCCAGCTTTCAGCCCTGCTGAATGGACTCGTTGGCTTACAAGACTCACTTTGTTACTGCCAAGCGCTGACAAGGAAGACACCAAACTCTTCTTGTCCCACATTTCTGGTTGTGACAGCTTCAGAGCTCTGTAAGTACAGAAGGGAAGTGTTCTCTTTACTGTGTGCAAAATAAAAAAGGGGATTGACAGGAAAAAAGCAAGGAATTGCCAGGGCAGCACTGTCCTAAAGAACATCTGTGCAAGAGCATAGCATTTAGAGAAATGTTTCATCAGGGTCAGATCTTCTTTCCTTTGAGTAAAACTATGCAAAAGGAAATAAAAACATTTGCTAATACATTATAAAGTCAATTATAATTTCTATTAGACAGATTTTACCTGTTTGTAAAATACTGCAACTAGGAGTGGCGAGATGGAAAAATATCAGGAAGAGATGAGAGGAAATAACCCTGTTAATGAAACAGATTGAGCCAAGAAATAATCTCCAAAAGGGCAACACTGGAAGGAAACCACACAGACAGGCATGTCTAGGCCAGGCTGGGCAAGGAAGACCACACTGCCAACAACAGTCCTGCTTTGACCCAGGAAAGATGCAGGAAAACAAACAGCGGGGTTGGGCCCATAACAGGCACTTCAAATTTGGTCTTGATTTCCCCTTTTCTGGCACAACTGGATTCTTACGGACTGGCACGGCACAGCTCTGCTTTATCCAGCTGTACAGGACCTGTGTATCTATAGCAAATGGTTCAGATCTAGCAGTTTGTACTGACTATTCAGAAAACACGCTGAAATTAACTTGGCAACACAGAGAGTGAGGCTAATTACCCTCTTCATGAGCTGTTCAGGGGGTTAATAGATTCAGGAAGCAGACAAAGAGTTCACTAGGGGAGACTATAATCACAGTCTCTAAGGACTTCTGACAACAGCCCAGACAAACATCTGCACCGAGCTAATCCTGCCCTGGGGCACAGACCTCTCAAGCTGCCCTGGGCATTCCAGTCTTCCACATGCAGATCTCTGCCTGCAAGAATGGAAGCAACATGCCGTTTCATAATGAGAAACCTTTCCCTTCCTCTACCTTTCATTTTGTGAAACTGTTTCTGATGGACTTTCTCTCTCACATCTATAGCATCACGGCACCAGCCAGGAAGCAGGAGTTAAATCTTTCCTGTGTTATTTTCCTCCACAGTGTGTCCTCCTTGAGCCAGGCATACGTGTCCCTGTTGCCCATGAATCAGCAAGGCATCTGCAGCACATTGCTGACCTTCCTTGAAAGCCAACACACCATGACAGGTAACACAGGACAGCCAAAAATCTCAAATGGGTTCTCATCATTCCCGTGCCCTCTAGCAAACCAGAGGGGAGGCGAGTGACACTCTTTTGTTCTGTGCTGCAGGTTCTGCGTGTGCTTTGGGACAAGAAACAAGTCTGGACTGGCTGCAAAAGAACTTGGGGGCATTCACATCCAATGCTCGTTATGAAGATTTCACCAGATTAATGGCAGATTTCAATGGGGTTAGTTTGTTTTCTGACTCAGACCTGAGAGCTTTGCCTTTTCTCAGGTTCTCTTCTGCTACAGCTCCTTGTGCACACAAGGCTGAGCACACTCCTAGATGATCTAATTCAACAAACAGACATTGCTCCAGCCATAGCAGAGCTCATCTTCCCAATGGGGGGAATCCAGCCAACTCCATGGCTTAGGTCTCCACCTGTCAGCAACATTTTACTTCCCTCTGATCATGTCCCATTGGTTTTGCAGTTCAGTGTAAGAGACAATCTCACCACTACCCAGCTTGCCCACGTATTTTTTGACCCTGGAGTCCTGGATGATATCAGCACAGTTGAAACCCTCCTGGTCTCCCTGGAGGGCAGGCCAGCTCTGGACATCTCTACCTTTGTTGCCGAGTTTGTGGCTCTTGCATCTCAGGTGAGATACCAGCCCTTGCATGAGGATGCTGTTTTAGCACACAGGAACTGTGAGAACAGTGTCTTGCAGAAACTACTGGGCTTCAGGCCATGTGGATCTAGAGAGTATCTTCCCAGAGCTGGTTCCCCTGTCAAATGCGTTATTACACCCAGACCCACACAGTTACTACAGCAAGAGCTGGGAAACAGCATCAGGTCACAGCTGATTTGTGTTGGCACTTGCTTTGTCTTGCAGGAAGGCTTATCAACCCTGGCAAACGTGCAAGTCCGAGATGCCATGTTCATTGCAATCTTTCATAAACTCCAAGGCCAGTTCCCTTCTTTTAGCATCTCCCAGTACAAGGACTGGTTCCAGAACAAGCTCAGGTTGTGGCTGGGCAGCATAAACGCCTCTGCTCTTGCAGCTATTCCAAGGAACATACCTTGTAGAATATACCAAATTATGTGAGTACTTCATTGCCTGCATTCACTTCTCCCCTCCAACCCCCAATTCAGCTTTTGCCCGTACCAAGAGAATTCTTCCCATTGCCCTGCTTGGTCCTGTCCAAAACAAAATTATATTGTGGCTCTGAAAATCTCAGGCTCACACTTCCTTCCCATTTTCAATCCTAACAGCTTCATTCTCTCACAGCTCCCATTTCTGACCAGGGCTGTGTCATCTCTACCCAACTATAACTTTGGCATAATGATGTTTGTTTAACAATGTAAATTCATCTAACAAAAGAAGTTTGGTTACCACTAATAAAACAGGCCATAGACTGCAGAGTTCTTGTGTGCAATCACGTTACAAACTTACGGTGACTTTAGTCACCGAACACAAGGCTTTACTGCTATAACCCATCTCCTGCTTTGCCTTTTCTCACAGAATGAGTGGATTAGAGGGCAGCTTTCAACAGATGTCCCCTGCCAGCCACCAAGACGTTTACAGCTTTGCAAAGAGCTACTTGTCTGCTAAGGCTTCTCAAGGAGGTATGTTCTTGCTCACCTGTAACTTCCCTGCATCTCTGTCAGCAGCAGTAACATAACCACAAAATTACAGGATGCTGGGCATTTACCCATGAAAGAGACAATCATTCCACCTAGAATTGGAAGATGCCAACTGCTTTTTGCTCTATAGCAAGGAAAAATTGAGAACAAAAGCATCTGCAGAAGCAGCTGTGTTTCTCCTTAAGGCTAGGACAAGCCCTGGTGTAGAGGCAGCTCACCAGCTGAGAACTGGACCCTCGTTGGTACCCCTCTGGCTGCCGTTACCACAATATCCAATAATCTCCCAAATTTATCATTCTGATCCCTGTGCCTTTGCCAGAAGGTGTGGGAATGCCATTTCCTTACCAGGCATACTTACACATCTAAAGGTAAACATTGGGTATTAGTCACTTCAGTGATGCCAGTATCACCAAGGTATTTAGGCACCTAGACATTTTGGGTAACTCCTGTATCAGCACATTCAGAGTATTCCAGCTGGGGCACTGAACTGATGGTTTTGTCACCCTCGAATTATGCTTTTTTTAAAAGGTGGCCCATGCATTGAGAACACCAGGGGAAGCTTGGGTTGGCTACAAACAAATCTGGGCTCCTTCAGCTCCTTGGCTACATACAGAGACCTGACTGACATGAACGCAGATTTCAGCGTTGTAAGTAGCTCTCTGCAAGACACAGCCCAGCACGAGGCCCAAACACCACCTGACAGCCTTTCACAGCCAGCAAACACTCCTCCCTTAGAAAGCAAGGCCAGTAATTTTAACACTTGATTTCACAGGTTGATGCCGTGGCAGGACTCAGCCCAGAGCAACTGGCAGTTTACACACTGGCTAGCGATGTCCTGCGTGACATGGACAAAGCAGGCAAGGTCTTCAGCTCTCTGAGCTCTCACACCATTGGGGATTTCATGGATGCGTTCAACACAGCTGCAAAGCAGGTAGCAACTTCACCTCCTGTCCCAGAGGCTGGAATAAAACAGTTTACACATGAAGTACATTCTGATGTGGGAGTGGAGGTTCCAAGCGTAGAAAGAGGTCACAACTCTTTATCAATCTGGGTCTTACCATGGTAGGGATACAGATTCTCTGCAGTACAGCCACTCTTTAACCCTGTAGGAATGTCAGCGTTGTCACAAAGACTAACTCAGGGAAAGAACGAAGGAGTCATTGTGCAGGCATTGTATTATGCTTTCCATGATCAAACAGTAAGAGCCCCGTACCCCTCCCTCCCTACAGCCATGAGCATCCTTAAAGGATCCCCCAGAATCCTGTACCCATAGGCCACGTGCTGGAGATGAGCAGGACACACAGGCAGTTTGTGCCCGTGCACTGGTAACAGCCCAGGAAGAGGAGAGCCCTGGATGGACAGTCATTGCAAACCCACGCGCAAGTGCCCAGACAAGTCACCAGAACTGCACACACAGCAGCAATCTTTGCAGCAGCCAATTAAACTAAGTACATCTTCTTGTCTTCAGAAGAGTCTCCAGCAGAGTTCTCTCAGAAGTGTAGCATACTTCTTGGCCCTCAGTATGACTCCTTTTTATCAGTCCCAGTTAAAATTAACTGCATTGTGCACTTTCAATGATGCCTTTTTCTTTTGGTTGAAGCGTAACCTACGTCAGCTTCCTCATGATGATGTGAGACGATTCATCCTGGGACAGATCTTCTGTCACTTAAGCACAGTATTTGAGCTCTTCTCTACTGAAGACTATGTTGCCTGGTTTGGAGGAAGGCTTGGCCTCTTCCTGAGCAGCCTCAATGCACAGAACCTTGGCTTCTTACCCAGTGACATGACATGCGACTCTCTTGCAGCCATGTAGGTATCAAGTCCATTATCATTTCAGTGGCACTCTTCTCACTTCTCTCTTTGCCTGTAAAGATGGGTGCTCAACCACCAGGTGAGAAGAGCAGGCTCCACAAGACCAAACCCCCAGTGACAAACCTGTGACTCTCATTTGGTGAATCCAATACAATCCCACTTTGCAGCCACTGCAGTTTCACATTTCAGACCAAAGCAGAGACTGGCTTCATTCACATATACCTGCAAATCCACTTAAAAGCAATCAAAATGCCTAATCCCCTGAAGTAGTAGTTTCAGTCACACTCTGATAGAAGTGCCTGTTCCCTGACATCAAGAGAGTGGGGGGAAAAAAAAAAAAATCTCATGAATGCAGCCCTAGCTTGTTTCCACTCACTGGCAGGGAGCTGAGCAGGGTCTGACCTCAGCACTCCTCATTGTGAGCCACCGTGGTGTGGATTACTTGGCTGCAGTTGTCTTACCCTGAATATCCATGTCTTGCAGAGTGAAGATCCTGAACGAACACAAAGCTCAAGGGCCCTACGAGAATCCAGAGCACATTTACTCCTTTATAAAGAGAGTTCTTCACGTCCAGCTGCAAAACTCAGGTAACAAATGTCTGGGCATGCTTGTCTCCAGGTACTTGGCAACAAAGAAAGTTGGAAAGATTCAGCCACCTCACAAAACGTCTTTGATTCCAGGTGACATGCAGACCTGTTCTTTCTGCAGGAAAGAGCCATTTGATCATTTTAGCAATCCGATAGTTAAGTGCCTAACCAGTGCTAGACCTGTAGAGTCCCCAGAAGTCAGCAAAGAGAAGTGTCTCTGCCTTTGGATAAGCTGCTTCCCTGGAGGAATGTGCTGAATCTCCTGCTAATTCTTAATAGAGTCGTCCTTCACTCCTCAACTTGCTGCTTAACCCTTCAGCTAACAGTGCTGAGAGAAAGGTTTTGGAGGACTGAAACCTCTCTCAGATGGCATAGAGTGCTGAGATCAAAAAGCAGAAGCTGTATCAAGAATGAGACTAGAACATGCTGACGTGGAAGGAATCTGACAACCTCAGTACGCTCAAAGGCTAAATAATTTCCCCTTTCCCTGTCTGGTGGCATTTGGATCCCATGAGGATCTTGCAACATGAACTACAATATAGATTTCATTGCCAGGGGGACTCACATTATTACATGTCTCTGCCATCCAGCAAAAGAAAGGATATATCTTCTGAGCTTTGCTTTTCCCTTTGTAGGCTCTGCCTGCGCCCAAGGCACGGCCACAGACAGGGAATGGCTGCTACAGTATTTTGGTTTATTCGCTGCTTTTGGATCACACTCAGATTTTACAACACTGAAAAGCAACTTCCATGGGGTAAGGGTTAGATACAAAATATCTGGCATTTATTCTTACCCATCAAACAAGCTGATAGGAACAAAGTTCAGCTGGATTAGTTTGCTATTCACGTTGCTCCTTTTCTCCTACACACTACCATTTCCCCCCCCCCCCCGCCCATTACGTTTCTTCTCATTAAGTTTTAATGCTAAAGTAGTGTTAAAAGCACTGTCTCGAGAAGATAACCATCTCATGAGGAGAATATAAACTCCATAGGAAGACAAGGATTTCAATGCCAAGCTCCAAGCAGCAGATAGTACATTACCCATGGTCTGCTGAGAACATTCTCACAAATCACCTGTCTAGCAGCAGAGGACAGCTATTATTAAATTTAATCCCAGCAAACACTGTGTGCTGCTTGTTGTCTGAAACTCTGTCTCAAGAGAAGTTAATGTTCCTTATACGTGAAAGCCCATGTGGGCTGAGAGAGATGAGCCAGGGAAGAATGCTGTGGATTGGTGTCCAGGCCTCACTCTGTGCTCTGTCCTCTTCAGCATGACTCCCTAGACCTTCTCTCAGCTGAGGCACTGGCCCAGCTGACCGTTCAGAGCAAGACCATCTACAGTCCCTCAGCCATCCAGATGGTTCTGGAGGTAATTGGGAACAAGGAGGAGCCTCTCCAGTACCTCAGTGTCTTCCTCGAGGACTTCAACACTTTTGTCCTGAAGGTAAGTAACTCAAGTACCTGCGATAATAAGAGTCTCATGGAGCGGAACAGGTCACAGGTGAACTTTCAGACTTCCAACTCTGATTCTCTCATGGCCAGATATTAAATAAATCTGGAAGATGATCTAGGAGTTCACCCTGCTCTGGTATGATCTTATCTCCATCCAGCCTTTACTCTGGTTTAACTTCTGTGCACAGACCAGTGTAAAATGTTCTTCCTCGGAGGAATCACACCCACCACTCCATCCTAGAGCCAGTAAGGTTTTCTGTACTGCTGATTTGTGACAGCCTAATGACTTATGAAAGGTTCTGGGCCAGGCCCCTAAGAGTGTTAACATCCATTGAAACATTTGTGTGTGAGTGAGGGAGAAAAAGGCTCTGCTGCTTGCCCTAGTCCTGCTGGGCTGAGGGCAAGTTACCAATAAGCCAAGGTAGAGAAGCCTGAGCGTGCCCCAGCTTCACTTCATCCACAGCGTGGCCACCCTGCTGACTGCCGTAACCACAGCCGTGTTAACTCCCACGTGCAAGGGAAAGGAAATCCAAGCACCTGGGCTGCTTCTCTGTCCAACTCTTGACAAAAGAAAACCTGAAATTGCCAAGGTCAACTCCCCAACAAGGCCAAAGTCAGGCCATATTTCCAACTTTTATTGTTAAACAGAAGAGGAAGGAAGGGGAGGAGAGCAACAAAGAAGAGAATTGTGGTTATTTTGCCAATTTTTCCCTTCACCACTTTTTTGGCTTAGCTTTGATATTCAAGGCTTTCTAACAGCTCTGCTCATCACCTACTTCGATTTCTTCCACAGAGCCCAAATTTCCTAGGAAGCACTAAGGTTCGGGAAACAATGCTAATGATGACAGCAGAGATAATCTTCCCACAAATCACGGCCATGTCCCTGGAAGATGCATCTACGTGGCTGTGCAGACTGCGTGTCCTGCTGCCCCAGGTGAACGCCACGGTGCTGGAGCTGCTGCCCCTCAGCATGCCGTGCCCCTACTACCAAGCTTTGTAAGTGCCTCCAGGGCAAGGGGCTGCTTTAGCTTTGTGTTGCTACAGGAGCAGTCACTCCTGCCTCACTAGTTACTTACCAGGCAAGAGCTGCTTTTTACCTTCATGCTCAGCATTGGGTATAACCAAAATCAGTCGATCGCTCTGCTTTAAAGTGTGAATTTTCTTGTAGACAGAGAGCAAATATTAATCTTTAATCCCGAGCAGACCATATATTATATGGCCCATCAGAAAACAAAGCTGATTACCCACACGTTACAGGCCAACTACTAGCACCTGCCACCTGTGGTTTGTCAGCATTAAGAAGTTCTCCTCACCCCACTACGCTGATCTCTGCTGCTTTACCCACATGGAAATCATGGGTTGTATGGTTTGTTCCCCAGCATTGCAGCAATTGATGGAGTCTACCCAGTGCTGTCAGCGAGGAAGAAACACGATGTGTATGAGTTTCAGAAGGCCTATTTGACAGCCCAGTTCACAGACTCAGGTAAGGTGCCTACACATAAGCTCCCAGTAAGGCACTAGTATTTGTAGGGAGCATTTTTTGTAGTCCGAGCAGTAAAGATTTTTTTATCCCTAATAATCACACATCATCTCAACACTGAGAGTCAGTCACTCCTGCAGTTCATTACAACCCTGGGAAGTTCAAAACAACCCTGGGAAAGAAGAAGGGAAATCACTTCTCTTTTTGGAGCTACAGGGAATACTGGTGTAAGGAGGTATGATAGGGTAGAATGAACAGGATATAAAGCAGAGAAATGGGATTTCCATTTGGTTTAACCATTTCCCCAGTCTGGAAGTGAGTAAGTGCAGAAGATCAGAGTCTGCATTTGCAATAGGAACATGATCAGCTGTTAGCAGATACTTAATCATTCACATGAGAGATGCCTCGATGACTCCTTCAGTATATGTTGTAGCTTTTAATCCTTTGGATTTGTTTTGGTTACAGGATCAGCGTGCCAGGATGGAACAACTGGGACCAAGGACTGGTTGCAAAAGAATCTGGGAGAGATCTGTTCAGTAGCTAAACTAAGTGAACTTCAAACCTTTTACCCAGACATTGTTGGAGTAAGTTTTACTAGTCTATGCACTGAACAACAGTAGAATTAGCACCAGCTTCCAAGCACAACAGATCACCCCCTGGGCTTTGCATTTACAATAATCATTAAGGGGAAGATGCAGGTGATTCCTCACACAGTGGCTGCATCTCTTAAAGTAGGGATCAGCTTGGGTTTATATGGGAGAGATTACCAGATACGACCCATGTGCAGCATCAGGGGTTGAAATACACATACCTTCTGCTTGCCTTTCTCTCCACAGCCTCTCTTTCATGAAATGTAATAATTATCAGTGGTTATCAGAACCAATGGCAAAAGCCTGGGCTAAGCCTGAAATATAGAGGCATATTCCACTATGAGTGGTGAGGGGAACTTCTTTTAAATCATCTTTAAAATTAAATTGGCTTAAAGGACACAGTAAAATTGCTCACTTGGGTATTGCCTTTCCTAATTCCTCCAGACAACGACTCTTCAAATTATACTTTCTCTTCAAAAATATTAGAAGTTATTTGCTCAGGTCTATTAAAATACCAGATACATTCTGGTACTCTGAGTTTAGTCTAATCAGTAGCAATGGGTTGCACACATCTTGAGGGCAAAATTAATCTTTCAAGGTGCCTACAGTACGATACCGAGCTGTTAACTACAACAATGTAAACGATGTGTTAAGAAAAGATGTGACAAAGACCAACAGGAATTGAATCCTGCTAAACTAATAGTTGATTGGGATGTATGTACCTAAATGTTATTGTAATATTAGTTTCACAGCAAAGACAGAAATTGCAATTATGAAATAATTAAAGTACAACTTGAAAACCCAACAATTCTGTTTTCATGTGAAAAAACAAAGATTTTCTCTTTATATGATGTTCTAAAAAAAAAAAGAATCCTGCACAGCTGTAAAACAGGCCTTAGACAATGTTTTAATTTCATCCACTCTGTCAGCCAATTTGCTTATTTTGTTTAAAGAATTTGTGTGACACTACCTATACAATCATGAATAAAAGTGATATTGGACAACCCATTCAGTATGTTTCATATTGTTCAGACAGTCTTATTGATGGTACTTAAACTAAACTGATAAAGTAAGTAGTGGTAGGAGTTGAAGTTGCTACTGTAAGTTGCTACTGGTTGAACTAAACTAAAATGTCTATAATCCCAAAGCATGAACCAGTTCACTAACTCCTTCCAGAGACAGTGAAAGCACATCCCATTGCCAGACACCTGGCAGACACACAGAGCTTTTCTAAGGGAGTTCTACTGATAAAGAAAACTAATCTAAGTTTCAGAATAGAAAATCTTAAGCACCAACATTATGAAAATTCACAACAATTCCTGCATTTACTTGAAGTCAAGTCAAAAGATAAACATACTGTTCTACACCAAACATCTTGGCCTACTACATCCACGGCACTTGAGCAACTTCCAGCAGAATCTTGAGCAATACAACCAGAGTGTGTTCCCGTTTGCCATCTGCACCACGGCAGATATTAAATCCAATATTCCATTCATTCTGCAGCTGAAGCTCTCAGAGGAGAAACGCTGATGTGTGTGTCTTGCAGACATCCCCTCTGCTTAGCAAGTTCCCTGCCAAATGCTGCCACCTTAAAAATCCTTCGCTGTCATTGCAGAAAGTGACCTCTCTCTGTCTTTGAACACACACTATAGCAAAGAAGAAATTTCTTTCAAAGGGATGGTAAGAGGCTTCTGGGCTATGAACAATGTCTCAAAAAGGCTTGCAAACTGGTGACTCTTATTATTGCTTTGATGTCATTTCCTATTCTCTTAGAAACTACCTCATTCTGTGAGGAATGATGCTCTGTAAGAAGGCATAATCTGAAACCCATCAGGGCTTGGGGAAAGCCTCACTTCATTTTATCTCCTTTGCATGGCACCCTCTGTAATTTTTTAGCAAGAACTACTTTGCTCTCAAATACAATGCTGGAAGCTTTCAGGGGTGAATTTTTCAGAGCAGCTAGAAAAAAAGCACCTCTCCTCCCTCAGCAAAATAAAGAGTTTTATGTGAGGAGAATGAAAACACAGTAATGTTACCTCAGCATTATTTTTACAGAATCACACTTCGGAATAAGGTTGCCTTTTAGCTTGGTAGACAGCTGCACACAAACACATTCAGTGTGGCAGTGTCCCACATCTTTACCTTGCTAAAGATACTGAATTTACACCAGCGTTACAAAGCTCAGCTTCCTGATGTATTTTATTTAAATTCCCAGAGAGCAGACAGTACTGTCTCAGCACTCAGTACTGTTCAAAAAGCTAGAAGGGGTCAGAAAACCTACCACCTAATGTGACAGGCAGAGAGAGATACAGACTCAGCTTACATTCAATTTTAGAAACAACTGAGCTGAGTACTAATTACAAGCCAGCCTTAGCTACAACTTTTTAACATGGTGATCACTATTTGGCAGGTTTATTTAGGGTCTAAAAGATTGGAGCAGGTAACAGTCTATGAACAGTCGCAGCCAAGGCATCCCTACAAAAGGGTTTAGTGAGGAAAAGAAGGCAGTAAGACAGTGGTCAAGACAGAGCCGGGAAAGGTGGGAGGAAAAAGGAAATTGAAGTGATGAGGTGGAAGAGAAAGTGAGAAAGAGACAGTGGAAGCTGAAGATCCAAAAGTATATTCCTTGGCAGATCTCAAATCAACAAAATGTTAACCAACTACAGGTTTTAAGCCAGTTTCATCAGATTTTCATTAAAACTTAAAAGGTACCACGAACTAACTATACACTTCACAAGCAAGGAACTTCTGTGCATATGTAACAGCCCATTTCCAGGGGCATACCCAACAGTCTCCTCCAGAAGGCTCTTTACACAAAACTGAAAGGTTTTTCACTCTTATCCTCCTAACAGCTATGGCACCAGACTATTCCCACCTCACCATTCCATAAGAAAATGTGGATCTGCCCCAGCATAGCCTGATTTTTGTCTCCTCCTCAAAGTGCACTGCCCACAAACATCTGTGGTGCCACAAAAACACTCTTCCTCCCTGGCTGTCTAGTAGAGGACTTTGCTTTAGAGCCACTTGCCAGCTACAGCCTTGGCATAAAAGCAAACATGGTCCTTGGACAACTCTTTTACACGTGTTTGCTCTTAGGTTAAAGTTCCTGATCTCGATACACCAGAAGAGATGGCACAGCTGACTGTTAACTCAACACTGACCAGCCTGGAAGATACACTCTCCATCTTGGCACTACTTGAGTGCAGATCCTATAACGCAGTCGACAGATACATGAGGCAGTTTAACGTGTGTGCTCGACAGGTCAGTCCTAATGGATCCCAGGTACTCTCCAACTCCCACATTGCTGTACTAGGGGAAAGTCTACGCCGTGATTAACTGCCTCCACTGTACAGTTGACACTGTGCTCTGAATGTAACAGCAGCTGGCGACAGGTAACAGAGCTGGAAAGCAGAGAGGAGCTGTGGTAAATACTATACAACTTTATAAGGAGAGATCTCCGCAAGGGACAAGCTAGCGAGAGAGAAAATAGACTTAAACCCTAAAAAGACAGGAAATTTAATTTAATTTCGTTACAATGATGCTACAGAGGTTCCCCTGGTAGCCTCTCCTGATTTAAATGCTTATCCAGAACTTCAAGCGATATTGATGGTTTCGCTCTTCTTTATACCACAGGTAAACCTGACCTCATTATCCACCGTGCTGGTTAGAGATGCAATACTGAGGACAGTACTACTAAAGTTGAGACCTGAACTCCAAAACTTCTCCAGTGAAAGCTGGGCAACCTGGTTCCAGCAGCAGCTGCCTTTACTGCTGCCTGGTATGAACAAAACCTACCTGGGATGGCTGGGGACCAACATCTCTTGTGATTCCTATCAAGCAATGTGAGTTTACCATGACTCTTAGGGTTATTGCAGTTAAAAGCTAGTGTTTCAGCTGAGACCTCCATATTTTTCATTTATAACACATAAGGACTGAGCTCTGAACTCCCTTAACGTTGTGTTTATTAGCTGAAACCAAATATGGAACAGGCATATAGAGATACATAGATTGCATAGAGATCTTCCAGGTCACCTAATTTGCTTGTCACTGTTGGAAAGCTTTGAGGAAATCTCATATATTCTAAAACATTCTTCTGTTCATATAAATGGAAATATTCATGAGCCTCTTCTGTGAAGTACAATTAAGAGACATGACAGCCTCAGGCACCACTCAGGCCACATAGAAGGTTGGAAACAATGGGTCAACTTCCTTAAAACCCCAAACAAGTGCAGTTCCTTTCTGAATATGTCTTCTCTTATTTCCCAGTGTCAAAGGATTCAACATCACTTATGAGTCCCTTCCACCTTCCACCAAAATCGACATATATAACAACTACATTACAACCTACCTGAGCCAACAATCACATTCATCAGGTAACAGCCCCAAAGAAGTAGAATAATTCTAAAGTCCAAAGGACAGAGTGATCACAGAGTTTGTTTTCAGGCTACAAAATACCAGTGATGGGCTCCTACCTTCATTCAGCTGTCCCTGTGGCTGGAGCCAACTTCACTGAGCAGGAAGGGAGCAGGTTACACTTGATTTAGTCTCCTTGGAGTTGGTCCTGTCTGTGGGTCCTACTTCCACTGCAAGGGGGTATTTCCCAGAGTTAAAATTGGCTCTGATATAGTCTCTTAATTCAACAAATAGTCTAAACCAGTCAGCACCCACAGGAATGGTGTCCTACTTATGTGCCCTTCATTAGCATCATCATGACTGCCCTGATGGGGCACAGGTTGTCTTAGTTTGTAACACCACCTTGTCAATAGACCTGTAGGTTTTTTCCTCTTTCTAGGGATTGCCTGTGACACTCAAAACGGAATGAGAAACTGGATTGATATAAATCTTGGGAAATTCATACAGCAATCCTCCACGCAAGATCTTGTTCGCTTCAATGCCAAATTTAAGGTACTCAGACAAAAGCCTGTACAGAGTAATCAGCAATGACATAACTCATTCTTGGTAACAACATGTCGTAATAGGTTTCAGAAGAATTAAAATTTCCTACACAAAGGCCAAGCAACAGCCCAAGATGTCATCAAATTTGCCTCCAACTACCCCACGATGGTCACTAATACATTCATAGGCCTTAGTCCAGAAGAAATTAAGATAACACATAGTAAAACTGAGCACTGCTGCTAGCTCTGCCTTGGAGACACCACCACCTCTGTATAGGGCCAGGTTTGAGCACTCTGCCTGGGAACAGCAAACACGATCCAAGCGTTGCTGTTTGGTGTAAGCCTCTGTACGTAACTACTGAATGAGTGACACCACATCATTTTGGATGAATGTACCTAATTCTCATAGTATTATTTTTCCTGTGTAGGAACTAAGTGCTCAGAGCCTGAAAGATTTGCTGGAACCTACTTTTGGGTTTTATCTTGAAGCAGGATACTCACAACAGCCAACAGCAGGTGAGTGAAAGCGCGCTTCGGAGTTACCGTCAATTTTTTCCTAGTATTGCACTCATGCTTATTTAAAATGCAAAGAAATTCCAAAAGGCTTCTATCTGCATAGCAAAAGTATACAAAAAAGTTGTTCCTCATCTGCCTCGCTGCAGATTCTCTCCCACTGGATAGAAAAAGAATCTCATCCCTTGAAAGAAATTATGCGCCAGATTTCGCAGTGGAATCTCCTGGTGTGTGATCTGCTGTAAGCTCAGTATCACTGCACAGAACACTGTGTTACAGGGTCAAGTGGAAAGTCACACTGGGTCACACTCAGTTCGCTGTGAAGGAGTGGCAGGACTGTTGTACAGTGTATGTTCCCCAGTGCTTTGCACAATCTAATTGTAACTGACTTTGCAGATGACTTTCACTCCTTCCCCTGGGAGTCTAGTCCACTAGTAAAACATTTCCAAATGGGTTTATGGGAAAGCTATCAGGCAATGGAACACTTATTCCAGACCCTTGAACAGATCATTGTCTCTGTGGACAATCCCTATGGATTCAGAACTGATTAGGTGCCTTAATATTTATTTCAGCACCTCCTGTAACTGGAAGAGCAACAACATATACGACAAACCACACGTTTCAGATTCTTCACTCTGTTCTCCCCCTCTGGCTACTAAGCACTGTTTTGTAAGATTAAATCCTCCCCCTAAATGATAAGGTACTCTAACACAGAGAAAGCTACAAAACACTTCAATCAACAAGGCGTTTACTTTCTTCAGAGCTCATCACTTCTTCACAATAATCTAGAGGTGCAATTGCAGGATGGTGAAGTCATATAGAAATTTGCAAAGTCTGGTGCATTTGTTGGTAAAGCATGTCACCTGGAGCCCCATCTTCACACCTTAATCAGAGCTTTTGACACTGCAAGGAAAAAAGCCAACAGTGGTTTCAGGATCAGGCCCTAGAGACTATTCATTTCTCCTTGCATACCACCTACAGCTATGCCTGGAAATGACATACAGCTCTGCTTATTAACAGCACCCTGCATCCATCCGATTATTTCTACAAACAGCACAAAGTATTCATATGTATTAACTTGCACATTATAAGAGCCCAAATTTGCAAGGCTTTCCTTGAAATGCCACTGATGTAGGGCAATCTCCAAGCAGGGTCTGCAATCAGAAGCTGCCAGTCACCGCTACAACCTTGAAAAATTGTTACACCACTTTCTCCACTGCTTCCCACGTCAATAAAATTGTTTCCTTCAAAGAGCTAATCATTTCTCACACT
This sequence comes from Nycticryphes semicollaris, assembly GCA_013400055.1. Lineage (NCBI taxonomy): Eukaryota > Metazoa > Chordata > Aves > Charadriiformes > Rostratulidae > Nycticryphes > Nycticryphes semicollaris. The sequence goes on from VXBJ01007805.1 coordinate 144,717, forward strand.
GAGCTTTGAGCCTCTAACACACAAAACACCGTGCTTTTGCACAGCTTTAAATTCTGTGACAGATAGGCAGGAATTTCACCAGCTCCAACGCCGGTCCGAGAGCAACCCCAAGAAGGGCGACAGACACCTAGGCGACCCCCACAAGCTCAAGGCTTTTCAGGACTCACTCTCTGCAGTAATAAGAAGCCCCGCACAGGGCTCACGGTGTTTATAAGGCCAAGGGCCATGATATTTCCCGCTCTATAGTTCCTACAGCTTACCTCAGCCTAAACCACTTTCCATTATAAATCAACAAATGCCCTGCACGCAGCCTCTCAGGAGAGAACCCTACCCGACCCGCCAGCGTGACCACCCCCCTCGTACTGCCCGCNCGCCGGTTGCCGTGCTCGGCGGCGGCGCGGCCGCTATGGCGTCTCCCTTCAGCGGGGTGCTGCAGCTGACGGACTTGGATGATTATATCGGGCCCTCACAGGTGGGTGCGGGCCGGGGGCAGCGAGGGTCGATCGCGGGGGAAAGCTCACGGCCCTGTGAGGGGGCGGCTCGGGTCTGTCCCCACCCCGGCAGCCGCGGGGTGGGCCCCGCCAGCGCCGCATGGGGAGGTGGGTGACAACCCCAGGCCGGGACAGCAGCTCTCGGCCTGAGCAGGACTTGGCAGCGTGAGGGACACGGCACAGCACGGGGGCAAAGGGGCCGAGGCCGGTCTTTTCAGGCGTCCTGACTGTCTCCTCCAGACAGTGCGCAGGGGAGGGCAGCACCCCCCATGGGTATAACCTTTTGTAAGCACATGAAGAGAGAAATCTTGGCCCAGCTGCCGGTCGGTCATTCTCACCCTGATCTGGAAACTGCTCTGTTATATCTTTAAACTAGAGCCCCCCCCACAAAAAGAAAGGCTAAACCTAAACAAGGTTCCTTGGATGCTGTGTATCCGCACAGATGCTCATGCCAGCGTACAGGTGCAGGAGGCAGAGAGGTGTGAGGGAGCATTAAGGATGGGTCAAGAGAATTCCTTTCGGAGTCTTGAAGCACTAGCAAAAGTTCAAAATAGTAATCCTGGATGTATTTGCTGATAAGTACAGCAGAAAAACTATCCTGAAATGACACCAGTGGAACAGGGCATAGCAAAGCCCATTGGCTCTCCTTGCAGTATTTGCATTTCCTAGTGAAGTTTTCACATAAATAATACTGTTCTGTTTGAAGTAGAGACCATGGTTTTATTCAGTGAGCAGAAGTGAAGAATCATAATGACTTGTTCCTGGTAGTCTCTAAATTTTGCAAAAATGTAGTAAAGCTGGATTAATTTGAGGGGTGGGGGGCCAAATTGAAAACGTTGGCAGAGCAAGGATGGTAAAGGGCAAAGAGAATCTTAGCTGCCGAAGTAGGACAAAGGAGTCATAAGGTGCCTAAACAATCAAAATTGCACAGAATGCGAAAGCACCCTTGAGACTTCATCACAGAACAATACAGAAAACTGGAAGCAGTCCATTTGAGGTCAGCAGAGTCCTTTCAACGTTAAATGAAACTTCATTGGCACTAGCCACATGTTGACTGTGGTGACCACGCCTCCATCGGTTAAAATTTGCAGTGAAGAATGCAGGATTGTCTGTCAGATTTTAGAGAGGAGGACTGTGCAGACAATCTTCCGTTCCTTGCAAGGCTCTATAAAACAGCTGTGTTCTTCAGAAAGAATAGCAAAATTGCCTTCTGGTTTTGGTATGATGCTGGAGAAGTGTTCCTATTGTAAAAAAGGGGTAAGAAGCTTTTGCTTTTACATTTTTTCCTTAGTGGTTATAGATGTTGTAAATGAATCCAGCATATTTTAAGGGAGAGTAAGCGGCATTCACTCTAGAACTAGTGTTTGGGTTTGATCACTCTAATTTCTGTTATATCTACCTCTTCTACACTTTGCTGCTCATCTCCTCACTTTTGGGTTTTACTTCTCTCTCAGGAATGTGTCAAACCTGTAAAAGTGGAAAAAAAGCCTGGAAAAGCAGCAGCTAAGATCAGAATTGAAGCAGATGGAAGCTACTTTCAGATCAATCAGGTATGTGTGATTTTTCTTCATTATTGTGTAAAATATCCAGAAAACACGAGTGCCTTGTTAAGCATATGAATAGTCTACAGCTATTTAATGCCTCAAGGAAGACCAAGATGTTAGAAAAGTGTCGCTAGTGCTGTCAGCATTCTCGTATCTTTTTTTCCAAAGTCCAACTTTTTAATTGCCTGGTTGTATAAACAGTAATTCTGATTTTATGTCAGTCTTTTATGCTCTGAAATACTGACATTACCTAGTGATGATTTTCAGTGTAAGAGCATATAAACTAAGAAGTCTATTTTGCTATCAGTACTTAAGTATTAGCAAGTCCTAAATTATTTGCAACAATGTCTTTTCGTATTGCGTTATATCATACAGCAGAGCAATCACTCACCAAGAGATTCAATTAGATACTCGTAAATTTTGCTCTCCTTCTTTGAACAATATTTCAAAGTATTTGTTAAATAGCCTGTAGAATTCATAAGCCTCCTGCTTCCAGAATTAATGTTCAGTTTTGCAGAACGATTTTCCTGATTACACAAAAAAAGGTTAGCATTTCTTAGTTAACCAAGCTGGCAGTTCATCTAGAAGTGGTACTTTTAACTTTAGGCTGATGATGACCTTTTGACCTAAAAAAGGGGGATACAGCACGTCCAAAGGGGACTGGTTTCTTATTTTAAAATTTTAATTTAATAGTGCCTAATTGCTCGGTCTGTTTCTGACTTTACTGAGAAGTGACATTTAAGAGGAGAGACTCATGGGACTTATTCAGGTCAAATATTACGAAAAATATTTCCTTCCAGTGGTGAGCCACACACTGGCTTTGAGACGCTGCCATACGGTTTTCCCATCAGCACCCATGCAAGTTTTGCACACAGAAAGATTGCAGAATATACTCAGTATCAATTAAAAACGGCAGCAGGCTTGTAGTCTGGTTACATGATCTATTTGGAATGAAATTCCAGTTCCTGTGAAGAAAGAGCTGTAAAACAATTCAATAACATAAGCAGCATCTGCCAGAGGTGACAAAGCTTCAGGCTCTCTCTGGGGTGACGTTCAGTGCACGCTGGAGATGGGTGCTTAAAGGCTTAGGATCTCTGTGCTCTGCAGTTCTGTGGTTAAACCAGCAGCTGCCATCAGTAGTGCATCAGCCACGCTATCCCGGTCCTCAGCCACCCACAGGTTGAAAAACTGAGCAAGACAGACTGGGATAGTGTATTTTCAGTGTTTTGGAGTAATGTTAGCCCACATGGCCATGTGATGGCACCAATAAGTGTAGTCTAAGCCACTGTATTTGATGGAAGTTACGTTCTTGGTCTTGTTCAATTTTTCCTGGAGTTCCTCAGCATAGCTGCATCTGAGCACCAAATGATCCCATTAAAAGCAGCAAACTTCAAAGATACTTGTCTTCCTCATCATCATACTAAAACCAAAAAATACTTTTTTTTAAAATGATTGATGAAGAGTATAAAAAAGGCAACATCTTTGTTACTAAATATAGTGAAGGTGAGAAAACTGCTATCTAATTCTGCACTGTGATTGGAACTGAGTCTAATCTGTTTCTTCACAGGATGGAGGAGCACAAAAACTGGAAAAGGCTAAAATTACTCTGAACGACTGCTTAGCTTGTAGTGGCTGCATTACATCAGCAGAGAGTGTTTTAATCACTCAACAGAGCCATGAAGAACTCTGCAAAACGTTAACTTTTAACAAGGTAGGTGACAAGTCACGGCCAGGTAGGCTGCGGAGCTTGAGAGTTGTAATAGATTGGTGTGATGCATCTGCAGAAGCAGAAACAGTACACCTAAAAATTCCTTTCAGATATCTGAAGGATGTGGGGACGTTCTCAGTGCACTGTTGTGTTTTTTCTGATTTTTAGGAAGTAATTGTGTGTTTGGAAAGGGCCTTTAACGTAATAATTTAGTGGCTTCAGAATTAAGCTGGGAGATACTTTCTGATGTTCTACCGTGCTGAAGGTTCTGCATGTGCCGTATTAATATCACCTGAACAACATCGTTGTTTGGTTTGTTTTTTCAGACTGCTGCTCCCAATGAACACAAGTTGGTGGTGGTTTCTGTTTCACCACAGTCCAGAGCTTCACTAGCTGCAAGATGTAAAATGGGTGTTCTGGAAACAGCAAAGAAGTTGACCTCATTCTTAAAGAGTTTAGGCAAGTGGTGTTGCGTTCTGTTAATCGTGGGAGGAGGGGGGCTGCTGGGGTATACATTAAACATAGCTGTTATGAGTGCACAAGGGTGATGTGATCTAACCTCCCCAGGGGCTCATAATATTTCATAACTGGCATTAGCTAAAATGTCAACTGTCTGCAACTTCAGTTGCAAAATAAACTGGGAGTGATGGAAAGAAGGAACTTTACATTTTATATTTGCAGTCCTCCTGCCACTTGTGCTCATCTTACTGCGCTGACGTGCTAGAGAAAAACAGCCTAGAGGTTGATACCCCTAAATAAGCTTGAATCCAGTTTGACTGAAGGCTTCTTCTTGTATCATGCTTGTGGTTTAACACAGCTTCTGTGCTGCCTAGGTGTGCACTATGTTTTTGATACAACTTTCTCAAGAAACTTCAGCCTATTGGAGAGCCAACAAGAGTTTGTGAAACGCTTTCGAAAGCAATCTGAAGACAAAAAGGCTTTGCCAATGCTGGCTTCTGCCTGTCCAGGTATGGCATTAAATTAGTGTTGGAAATAAGAAAACAGCAAACAAATAGGACACTAGAACAAAAAAAAAAATCAAAAAGCTAGTCAGAAAAGTTTAAATGGATATATTTACTTAGAGGATTACTCTCTTCACAGTACAAGGAGATGTTGCTGTTAATAGCAGTAGTGATCTACACAGTTACCCAACGATCTCGTGTTACACATCCTTTGCTTTTTGTGCTGAAGTGAGGCTGAAAATGGTTATTAATGGGTACTGAGCCTGAGGTCGGGGTGAGGGTGGGCAGAACAAAGAGCTGCTTGTTATTTTTTAATTGAATTTGCCAATTGCACTCTTACCAGGTTGGATTTGCTATGCAGAGAAAACCCATGGCAGTTTCATCATTCCTTACATCAGTACCACCAAGTCTCCTCAGCAGGTCATGGGCTCCTTGATCAAGGGCCACTTTGCAGAACAGCAGGTGAGGGTCTGAAGATGCTGTACTGGATGGTAAACTGCTAAAATTGAAGCTTTAAGCTGATATTTTTTTATTTTGCTGCATGTTAGAGTTTAAAGGTAAAAATTATCTTGTGGAAGCCAGCAAAGGCAGCATCTTTCTCACTTCTATTTTAATTAATAAGAAGTTAGCAACTAGGGCAGTGACCCTAAGCACATGCTACGTGGACTACTTAGAACCTCTGCACGTTATATGGAAAGGCTGGAGAAACTTACTTTTGTGTGTCTTTGTGCTCCCATCTTGGATGTGTGTGGTATTTTCCTGTTGCTTAAAGTTGATGAACAACTTAAAATAAGTTCTCCTAAGACAAAGCTTCAGTCTGTGCATACGTGCAGATCATGTCTTGTCTAAAAATTACTTGCTTGTTTCCAACTTAGTGTTCTGTTTCAGTTTGGCTTAGTTCTGTTCTGAGTCTTTAACCTTTGGAATCTTTCCAAATGTAAATTTGATATTTAAAGAGTGGAGTTATACTAATAGCCTAGATTTGTCTAGTAAGAAACTTAAGCACCACTTGTGCTTGTATGATTTATTGTCCATTAACAAGCAGTGGTTTAACACTTGCATTAAGTAAACGCTGACATCTACATACTTGCTACAAAAATTGGCAGCTACTAAGAATATTTGGCACAAGATACTGAAACAGTGGCCTTGAGTCAATGACTTGTTTCCTTGGCCTGTGCATAGTTCTTGGATGGTCAGGAGGTTTTTGTCCGACTCCAGATTGGGGGCTGGGAATTAGTAGCATGGAGGAAACATATTCTCCAACAGCATAATTAGGATTTCATTTCACTGCCTGACTTTGTCTGGATCATCTGCATTTCCAAAAGGAGCTGGGGAGAAACTTGTAAAAGACCTGCTGACACCTGCTACAAACTAAAATTGGGTTTTGTGAGAGAAATAATTTAACATATGTATAAGTGTGTGTGTGTGTGCATGCATATATGAATTAAAATATTTGTTCAGAAATAGTGGGGAGTATTTGCAGAGGCACGATGGCATTAATTTCATCATTCTCATTTGTACATGGAATATCTCTCCCTCAAGATAGGTTTGTTATTGGCCAATCCAACTGCACAGCTTTGTCTTTCTTCCAGCACTTAACACCTGACCAGATATACCACGTAACAGTGATGCCCTGTTACGACAAAAAGCTAGAGGCTTCCAGGCCAGACTTTTTCAACCAAGAGTACCAAACTCGTGATGTGGACTGTGTCATCACCACAGGTGAGCAGAGCCAGAAGGAATCCAGCTAATTTCTGGAAGCCTCAGAGCAAGGTGTCTGCTAGTTTAAATAACCCTTTGTCTCTGATAGAGGACATAGGTATGGATATGACTCTAGAATTACACTTTAATAATTCAAATCAAGTTGTGGTAAAGATTGCAGATGCAGTCTGTGGATTTTGCTTTCATTTATCCCCAAAATAAGAACTTTTTATATCTCTGGGTTCTGTTTTAGGAGAAGTGCTAAAGCTGTTGGAACAAGAAGGGGTATCTCTATCAGATGTAGATCCTGCTCCTTTGGATACCATGTAAGAACAAAACCTCATTTGCATCTTCAGTCATGTTCTACCTCATCCAGTATTTATAGGGTTTGATAGAATTTGCCTTTCCACTACTGTTCTACACAAGACACTGTGTTTGCATTTGATTTCTTTCCTTGCGTCACTTGACTCAGTACAACTGTGCATTGAAACACTTAGGATTTTGGAGAATCTACAACTAGATTTTAGTAGTCCAAGGATTAGCAGCTCTCACTGTAAATTACCAGAATTAGCTCAGTACAAGTATAATGGCAAAATAGTTGTTCAGAGAAGTACAAATTGCATGACAGTCATTTACTTAATTATTTGCTGTTACTCACGGTGTAGCTGGTGGAATCCCAAAAAAATCTACCTGCAAACTTTGACAAGTGAAAGAATCTAGATCAGCTATAAAAGAGTTTGCTAAAGCAAAGCCTGTTGTTGCACTGTGCTCAGTTTGTCTCTGTCCCTAGTTATCAGAGCAACTGTAAGGATTCCAGAATTAAAGCATAAATAAGGAATATTTAGGTCACTCTGTAGGAATCTGTATTTGTAAAAAGAAAGAGATCTAAAACACGTGCAAACCAGATGAGTCTTTAGTTGCTTCAGCTGCAGAGTAACATCTGGTTAAGTGACAACTACACAGAGATCTGAGTGACTACAGAAACATTAAAATCACATTTTACTCATCTAAACTGATAGGCAGTGCTGGTTCCACACTGAACACTAAACCAAAGCATTCTTTGCTTCAGCTTAAAGAAATGTCTTTGTAGCAGAAAAGCTACATGTTTGGCAACCTCAAATAATTATAAAAGATAATTAAGCATGTGGTTCAAAAATTTACAGCTCGCTCAGGCACCTTAAGTTTTTATGAGAGATTTTGATACCCCAAATACGTAGCATCTAGTAGAATGTGACACTGGTTTCAGCTGTACCCCTCTTGCTTTGAAATGTGGTTTATTTCTAAATAGGCTTCAAGTCTTCCCAGTATGAACCAAGTGCCATTGGCAGCGTTTGCTCAGGAACTCTCTGATCAGCACAGGTGTGTGTTGGCAGAGGTGTGAAGGGAAGTGTCTTTACATGAGGCCTGTTTCCTAGATTACTTTCAGTTGTTATAAATGGTGGTCCCTCCTGTGCTTCTGAAAAGAAGGAGGATGAGAGATAGAACTAACTGTTCCTATCCAGTCATTTTCATTTAAAGGATACTTAATTTAAAAAAAAAAAAACGTGCATGCCCAGAGCCTGAGTTTCCTTCCACTACATTTCAGTGGGTCAGTAGGTGTAGGTTTCACATAATGCTTTTGCTATGTTTTTGCTATTTTGCAGATCTATTCATGCACCCTTTTTCCAGAGTTAAGTGTCTTATAGCGTATAAGCAGATTGCTTTCACATCAAAAGAGAAAAGTATTCTCAGCTATAATAAATATCTGCGTGGTTGAGTCCCAAACATACAACTTCAAAAGCTGCCCACATAAATGAGTACTTGTGTTCTACCTGCTCTTTTGTTACACTGCTAACAGAAAATTGAGGAGAAAAAACAGGTTCTGAAGTGTTTGGTCTCCCTTCGGAAATGCCGTTATGGAAGTGTCAGTTATAACATAGAACTGAGTGCCTAATGACTTGATAGAAATCTCTGGCCAGCTTCTCAGGAGTGCATTCTGAGCACCAGGCCTCATGCTTGTGGTGATAAAGTGCCTCTATAACCTTTTGCTCGCTTTAAGATTCTCAGTAAATTGACTGGTTACAAACAGCACGTATTCCTCGGAACTCGGAGCACTCACACACGCAGTCCAATGGCTGGTGTTCTGCTTTATCTTCCAGCACGTGGAAAAGCCCATTAAGAGGTTATTACATTTGGCAGCAAGAATGAGGTAAAGTGCCAGAAATCCCGGGACTTTTGCCGGTATAACCGTTTGCTCCGGGCCAGCACTGGAGCTTACTGGCAGCCTCATTTTAAGAGAGTAGCGGTACGTGAGGCCAGACACACTCAAACATTTTGTTAATGAAGCTCAGTTCCTGTAAACAAGACCAAATTAAAAATAGTTTCTGGGGGCGATTGCAGGCTGAAGTGTTGCCTTCTGCAATTCTTCCAAAGCCTAAGATTTTTATCTGAAAGAGGCAACATCTTTGATTTGACTTGAAACTGTTTGGCCAGATTTCAAGTGTTTTCCCTTCTGCAGCTGTTAGGAGGAGAATGCAAATCTCAAGGCCTGGTGAGCGCTTCCAAGCGGATCCCTCGTCTTGTTATTCTCTCATAACAAAAGCTATTGTTGTGGCTTCCATCTGGTGAGCTATTCTCAAGAAACATCTTGACCTCTGAATAGTTGGTTGTGGTTTGGCCTGTCAGTGAGATGCCGGTATCTCTTCAGAGCTGGAATTACAGAACTCCTGTTAATATCGTTGCTTAACACCAAAAAGCCATGTTGAACTTGCAGCAGGATCCTGTTAAGGACAGCCGTGTGTGGAGCAAGTGTCTTGGCATCATTGGGTTTGCTCACCTTTGTTACTTGACTTTAAGCACATGAAATCCCAGCAGCACAGACTCCACCTCTCTGGGCTTGTGATCATCCCATCGATACCTCCTACAAGTGCCATCTCACATCCCAGCAACCACAGTTAAAGTAGCTGGTTTCAGAAAATGGGTCACAACACAGAATCAGTGCTTTCAAGAATGAATTCTGCTTTTGTTGGTGTTGCAGAAAAGCTTTAGCACTGATGAGAACGTCCCTTGGCTGAGACAGGACTTCTGCTAGGCTGTGTTCTCCAGGCTGTTGCACAGATTCGTACCACCAATGCTTCATTATTTCCCTCCTCCCTTTTCTAAGTGTAACCCAGGGTGTTTGCAGAGGTATTAAACAGAAAGCTAACAAAATACACATCAGGCAACTGCTGTTGTAACACAGACATTCCCAAACATCTTTTTGATAGGCAAAGATTAAGTCAGCAGTACCTGGGTGAGGCCTGGTTGTGGCACATGACAGGTATTTCCACTGAGCTGGACCCAAAGGATGCTGGGCAGCACAGGGTTAAACCTGCTGGGCTCTGAAGCTATAAATAGCTGGTTCCCAGGAGAAAGGAAAAAGCTGGGAGCTCAAAGAGAGCAGGCCTGCAGCTTCTTTGGTTAGTTTTGCATCCCCTGGGCCTTTGTGTTTGTGCTGGCTGTTTTGTCAAACATTCCCTCTACAAGTGCTTGTTTCTTCCTCTCCCCCAGGTTCGGTTGTGCTGCAGAAGAGGAGCTCACTGGCCACTCCGGGGGTGGCTCTGGGGGCTATTTGGAGCACATCTACAAGTACGCAGCCAAGGAGCTCTTTGGAATTCAAGTGGACACAATTCAGTACAGACCTTTAAAGTAAGACATTTAAAGTCCTGCAGAGAGCAGTGGTTTTATTGCAGTTCTGCTCAGGCTGTTATCTTGCTGATGGGATGAAACTTTCTTTGCAACACTAAACGTTCTGCTTGGAAGACATGGGAATTGGCTTCTCACTCCCACAGTTGCCAAGCAGTAAATCAGCCAGCACTCCGGGCAGCTGCCCCTCCGAGACCTGGAGCCCCTTCACCACCCACACACTTCATGCTGGCCTGATGAATTTTCCCAGTATCAAGTTGCAGACAATTTTCAGAGCAATTTAGCCTGGATCTGGGCTTCCTCACCTGCAGTCAGGCCAGTAAAGTAGATTGGTTACTGACGTAGCTATCAGAGGACAGAAAATGCTGTGCCAGGGCTTTGGGGCTCTGTTTTAAAGACAACAAGTCATTTGAGTTCAAGCATGGAGGCTCAGTCAGCTGTGATTCCTTCTAGCTTCCCAGTTATGATATTAAGGTACCATTTATAATGAATTATATTCCTGATTAGCAATATTTACGTTTAGGATTCTCCGTTCTAGGAAGCAGAAGAAACAGTCCCCCTGAGCACCAATACTTGATAAAAAAAATGAAGTTACTTATCAGCAGCAGGTATTTCCACTAACCTTAGGAGTCTGGAAGCCTTCAATAATGGCTCACTCCCTGGTTTTATGACCCACTACAATTTAAAGTTTTCCTCAGTGGCCTCACTAATGTGTAAGTTGGCTGAAGCCAACTCAGAAGGCCTCTCACAGTGAAACTTCTGTTCAGGCTCTATTTACTTGGCTTTGGGGGATTTAGTCAACACAGGTGTTCTTCAGCAAACTCAGCTCAGGTGGCAGGTCCTCAAACAAGACTGGAAAAGGATGCATTCCTTCAACTGTGTTGTTTGGGTGGCAAAGAACTAGGGCAGCTTTCTTGACTAAGATTTCAAAGAGCATTGTTTTAGCACAAGGTCCCTTGAAGTTTAAAACAGACGTTAATTTGGATGAGACTATTTCTCTGCTTTTCTTGTTCCTCAGAAACAAGGACTTCCAGGAGGTGACACTGGAGAGGGATGGAGTAGTCCTGCTCCACTTTGCTTTGGCTTATGGGTTTCGAAACATACAGAACTTGGTGCAAAAGCTGAAACGAGGGAAATCACCCTATCACTACGTTGAAGTCATGGCCTGCCCGTCAGGTAAGGTGCACAGGGATGGCCCTGGTACAGTCTGTAGCTGGAAGAAGCTGCATAAAACTATACTTTAAAATAGAAGAACAATAGGCAATATCACACCACCTGCATGTTGTGGCAAAGCCTTCAGACTCTTGAGATGTGACAGTCACAGCATCAGAATTTCAAAGTTGTTTGTATGTATATTTTTCTACCTAGAAGGTACTGATTCTTCAGGTTTTAAGTAATTACAGTCAAAGTCCATTGCACAAGTTTGCATAATTACTGCTTTTAAGGAGGTCCTCCTAGTTTTACAAGATCTTTGGTACACGAGGAGATTCTTCCTCCAAAGCCAACTGTTATGCTTTTAGAGAATGCTTGCAGAAAGTCTGCTTCTACCCATTGCATTCCCTTTTCCTCTTTGTGCAAGCCTTCCTTGTTCTGCCTCCTCCTTCTCTCTGACTCTGCCACCAGCAGCACAGGCAGTTTGAACCCAGCCTGAAGCATTGCTGAGCTGCTGCTGCTCTACACTCTGAGCAACTGCTCTGTCCCCAAGGGGCTGCTCAGCACCAGGACACCCCTTGGGGCAACCAGGTGCTCAACTCACAGTCCTCCTCCACCCCAACAGCCACAACATACCCCAAGGACATTTATCTTACCTTTAGCTGTGACTCTGAGGCTATTCTCACCTGGGTTGTGTGCTGGCCCTTTGCTGGAAGCAGGATCCAAGAGCCAGAGCTCCCTGCTTCTCCTTGCCTCTGTCACCAGGCAGTTCCCAGCCAGCTGCAACCTACATTAGCCCTAGGGCACACCAGGCCAACACACTCCCCTCCAGGGCTGCAGCCCACCCTGCTGGGTTAAATAACTGGGGAGTAAACCACAATTGTAATGGTGGTGTCATTTCTGTAACTGTTTGCAGGTGCAGAGTAAATTAACTGCAGTTGAGGGGGGGGGAGGGGAGTTTCTGATAAAGCTGAAGGGCTTTCTAAACCCAGTGGTGTTTTCTTGCTTACACACAGGCTGCTTAAACGGAGGTGGCCAGATCAAACTGGGTGGAGAACCCAGCAAGGACCAGCTTCAGGAGGTGGAGAGGTTGTATGAGTCCCTTCAGACTGAAATTCCTGAGAGGAACCAGGCTGTGAATGCTCTGTACGAGCAGTGGCTGGGGGGCGCGGAGTCAGAGAAGGCTGAGAGAGCTTTGCACACACAGTACCACGCGGTGGAGAAAGCAAACACTGGATTTAACATCAAATGGTGAAGGAGTGATGCTGGGAAGCCCAGAGAGAGATACTCAGTGCCTTTTAAACTCAATTATGTTTAAGATTCTCAGAAGACACAGTTCTGTGCCATCACTGGGAGTTGGTTGGCACTTTCTGACTCTCATTAGGGATCAGAAGGTCATGTGCATACGGGCAGGCAACATTAATTCCTCCAGCTTTATAATTATTGATGTAAATAAACCCCAACCACTTCTTAAAACACATTGAAAGAAGCAGTAACACAGCCCAGCCTCTGCACAGCCTTGAAGGACTAAACCTGAACTCCCTTCACAACCCTGTTCCTGCCAGAACTGGTGAATTTAAGGTACTGAAGGATGTGGGTTGCTGCAGCCCCACTGAGGTGAGCTTTATGCTACGTGATGGTATTACTGGTCCAGGCCTTGCTTACGACAGAGCACTAAGTTTGGTGGCTGTCTCTGTCAGAACATCCTCATTTAGTTATAAATGGTCTAATTAGACCCCAGGTTGTGGCTCTCCATCTCGCTGCCCTTGAGGCCCAGCTGCAGCATCTCTGCCCTGCTGGAGGGTGTGGGATCATGTGAGAAGCAGCATCTCCTGGGCTGGTTTATTGCCTGCTGAAACGTGAATTGAATGAATGTTTAAGAACAAGCTAAAGTGATGCTGGTTTTCCCCTTTAATTACAGCAATTGTCTCTAACTGTGGGCAATTACATCTCTCCTTCTCTCCCTAAATACACAGTAGAGAGAATCTGGACTTGTCACAACCACCCCATCCTCACCAGCCACTTACTGATGGATAATATCCTTAAATTCAGAAAAATAGTCTTTTACAGCCTTTCAAGTAAGAATTCATTGCCAGCTTTCTGCCCAAGGAAGGACAAAGTCCTTGGTGTCTCCAAAAGGTGTTACTTTTACCGGAGTTAATAGAAGGTGGCTGTAAACCACTGAATGAATAACTCTTGGTCTATTTAGTCTGAGTATCAGGTGTTTTTCTGGAGCATTACAATGGGCACAGGGAGGGGAAGGCAGCAGAGGGAGGATTTGCAGCTGCACCTGAACCCGAGGGGAAGGGCCACGGGGGGGTGTGGAACCTCTCCCTGTGACTGCTGTAGCTGTGGGTGACGGTGAACGGAAGAGTCCCGTTACGGAATCACTTCAGTATTTCTCCTTTTTTTTCCAGTCTGTGCTGTGTGAGGAGGAAGGACTCTGCAGAAAGTAGAGTTCAGTGGATGAAAACTGAAAACAAAGCTGCCGCCTTCATTGCTTTGTCCTTCAGAGTAAACACAGATGGAGGTGGTTACAGCATCTAGCCCAGGCTGAAACCTTGCCCAAACCCTCCTCCAAGACGACACACACACCCCAGTTACTGTCCCCCTGCCCTGAGCTCAGGGCTCTGACAACCAAAGCTCTCAGACCCTGACCTGCCCCTTGTGAGGGCTGCTCTGGCAGCACTTGCCCGGGTCCTTCTCAAAGCCGCCTCCGCTCGTTCTTAAAAGTGACCCAACAGTGTGTAAGAGACCTTTTTTTAAGTGGTTTTAATTAAAAGCTTTACATTTTTCAGGTGTTGCTGATCAATTAGTGAATTCACAGTGTTCATAAGGCAACAATCTCCCACTGCTTCCCCCTCCCCACCCTGTTGGTTTTACAAGTTCCCCTGGAGCTCTGCTGAACCGCGACTGTTTCCATCTGCAGCAAGAGCCGGGGCAGCTCACGCACAGACAGTCCAACCCAAGTGCTGCCACCACGAGCATCAGTGCAAGAGAAACCCATCCTGTTTCTGCTGACAGGCCAAGAGTGCACAAATAAATAAAGCTAAATTAAATGTAGAGTAATAAAACTGGGGCGGGAAGGGTCACCGACGCGTACCCTGCTAAAGCATCAAAGGGCTACTCGCTGAGAACATGCCGAGGCCTCGGCTCCTACAGACACTCCTGGGTGGCTTTTACTGCCCCGGTATCAAAACCAGCTTGAATTCTCCCAGCCTTTCAGCTGCTGCTGCTGTCAACAGGAGCAGATGATCTGCTGGTTCAGGAACCCTCCCCAAACACACACAGACACGGGCACATCTCTGCTCCCAGTACAGATAAAATTCCGGAGGAACACCCAGGTGACAAACTGTACCATTACCTTTAGACTGAGGAACTTTGAGGCAGGTTGTGCAGCAGGAATAATTCCTCCCCTCCTGGGGGGGAGAGTAAATTCTAACACTAGAACTTAAAAAAAAAACCCAAACCAAGCCCCAAACGTTGTGTCTCTTTCTAACACAGGATGAGATGGGCACAAAGCAGGTCTCAGCGGTGACAGATGCAGTTCATGGCCTGCACAGGGAAGGTCCTGGAGTCAACTCTGTCCCGGTGTTAGGAGCTCGGGAATTCACTTTAAAGGGACAACCTGAGGGTCGGGATTCTGGGACCAAGCCCTCTGCCACGCTGTGCCTGCACTGGGACTGCGCAGAACTCGCCAACAGCGAGGTAGAGAAGAAACCAGAACTTTACTGGTTTTGTAACGCACCCCCCCACCAACTGCCAATAAAAGCTTTGCACATTTCTCACTTAAAAAAATAAAACATATATACATATATAGTACAGCACTGATTTTGCACAAACTGAAGGCTGAGGAGGCTTTAAGAGACCCAGCCGCTCCCCAGCTCTTCTTCTCAAGGCAAGAGAAAGGGAAATTTCAGCCAAGTTTTCCAGTTTTCTACTGGGGGAGGGCGGGGGGTGGAAAAAAGCGCAGCAGCAGGAGATGCACAACAGCAGGGGGGTGGTGGCTGCCCACAAACTGTCACACCTCCTGAGTATTTGACAAAGCCCAGGGGTTAGAGCACATGTTCCTCCAGGCCTGAACGTCACCTGCGCGGCCCTGAGCGGGTGGATGGCTCCCAGGAGTCAGTGATTGTGTTACAAATCCCTACAGCATTTCTCTGCGTTGGCTTCTATAAAAATAGGGGGGAAAAACCAAAAATACCCAAACCCCTGTGTAATGAGGGTTTCTATTAGCCCAGGTCTGGGGTCAAGCAGGTACTGCTGAACGCCAGTGACAACGCCAATTCTCAGCTTCCTCTCGTGCATCCAAGTCCCCGCTCCTCGCCCCGATGCAGCACCAGGTGTGTCAGGGCTGTGGGGTGACAGCTGGTCCATGGGGGTACAGCACCGCACCCCCCAAGCATCCCCACCTTCCCATGCTCTGCCTTGGCTCCCTCCCACAGGCAAAGGGTTGCAGGACGGGCGGCAGCCCCTGCACCAGCCAACCCCAACGTGAAGAGTGTCCTTCTCCTCCAAAACATCCCCTGATGGAGGATCCCGAGGGTTTACCTGCCTGGGCCAGGGGGAACGGGGCACGGCGCTGGAGGGAGTGAAGCAGAGCAGCCTGGCAAGGAGTAGGTTAAAGACAAAATCCAGTTCCCAACTGCTGAGTCTTACGGGAGTAAGTCAGAGCTGGATGGATGCAGCCCCGAGAGGAAGCCCCCCATCATGATGGGGATGCTACGTGTTGGGAGCCACCACCACGGGCGATCACTTCTTCTCAAGGAAGGGGCTGAACAGTCCCCAGTCAAAAGCGAGCATGGCCTGGGGATTGGGCCGCTCCTTGGGCTTCTTGAAGTTATCCTTCTCAGTGCGGAGGGTCCTCAGCACCTCCACCGGGTCCATCTTGCCCGTGAACTTCTGCAAAGGCTCCTCCCTGCAAGGAGACCGGCTCTGCTGTGACCACAGGGGACAGGATAGGGACACCCCTCCCCACTGGGAACCCAGTGCACACCGGGACGGGCAACAAGGGAGTCACGTCCTCATGCCAGGCAGCTGCTGGGGCACATGGGGCTTGTCTGTGGGTGCACCGTGGTGGTCAGTGCAGGACCTCATGTCCATGCACCCTCCCGACCCTTGGGGCTTGGCTCTCCCACCAGCTAGTGAAGCCATGGCAGAAGGGGATGATAATGGAGGGAAAAGGGGAGCAGAGTTCAGGGGCAGGACCAACCAACCCCACCTTGGGTTCGGGGTTGACCCACTGCGGAGCCCTTCACACCCCCAAGGCACCGGCGCTGCTTACGTGACTCTCAGGAAGGGGTTGTAGAGGAACTCCTCCTGCAGCGTGGAGGGCACTGTGGGCAAGTCCTCATCATCCCGCTGCTGCCGAGGAACCAGAGACATCCAAAAACCTGCCAGCACCCAACACCTCCTCTGTCCCCACCCCTGCAGGGACACAGCCACTTACTTTGGCCCATGCAAGTTTCTTCTTCACTATTTCATTCTCTGGTTCCACTTTTAAAGCAAACTTGAGGTTTCGGACGGTGCATTCGTGGCCGCAGAACACCTTCTGCAACACCAGCAGGAAACACACAGCGTCACACGCGTGCCCTGTGCTGGGTTTGACCCCTCCTGGTCCCGCTGCAGCCCCAGCCGCGGGGACGGGTGCTGCCTCCCAAGCAGTGCCAGCCTTGAACCTCCTCCCAATTTTAGGGTCCCTAGGGCTGAGATGGGGGGCACTCACCGTCTCCTTTGGCAAAGCCCCCAGGATTTGGGTGAGGTTGGTGTACATCTGCTCCGCTGTCCCCTCAAAGAACTTCCCGCAGCCTCCCACGAACAGAGTGTCACCTGTGGGGAAAAGGGTCTGGACGCGGAAGGGACCCTGGCCCTGCTCCAGGGATGGGGTGCCAGGTGGGAGCCCCCACGGGCTGGATTTGCCCTGTGAGCGTCAAGCCCAAGGAGGGGACAGGAGGCAAGCAGGCAGCACACCTGGTGTCCCCGGTACCCACAGGGTGCTTGTCAGCAGGGTGAGATACCTGAGAAGAGAGCTGGAGCATCTGGGGAGCCGTCCTCCCACATGAAATAGCACATGTGTCCCGAGGTGTGGCAGGGGGTGAAGAGGCACCTCACCCGGATGGCCCCGAACTGCGGGGAGAGAGGGTCAGGAACTCGCTGGGACCCCTGATGAGCAGCCAAGATCCCCCTGGAGCTTCTCAAGCTCCACGGCATCACCCGCCCAGGGCTCAGCGGGCAGCAGACACACCAGGGGATGGTGGTTTGGGTGAGCCCTGGGTTACACATGTCTGCTCCCTTGACATTTAGCAGTGGGACCCCAGGACAGAATTGGGTCCCCCAGTTACAATCCCAAATGGGCTGGGAACGGGATGGGGCTTCTCCTCCCAGAACTCCATCCCACCCTGAATCCATGGTGCCACGTCTACAACCACCCCAGGGCACAGGGAGCCTGAGCACAGCCCCAGCCAGGCACCAAGCCCATCAGCTCCCGGCATGGTGGGACCACGTCATCGCCCAGCTCCGCTCCCCACCAGCCCAGCACCGCACCAGCCACAGACGCCCCGTGGGGCAGGATCTGTGCCTGGGGACCGAGCCCTGGGGCACTCGTACAGCCACCCACCTTCAGTTCCTGCTCGTGGGTCACCTTGTGCGTCAGGGCCCCGATCCGCTCATCAGCACCGTACACCCGCAGGCCGGGGCAGAGCTTTGCCAGCTCCTCATTGCCCCTCGCGTGGTCCCTGCGTCAGCAGAGGAGGGAATGGGCACCCGTTCCCACACAGGGCACAGCTGCCCCCAACCACCCAGGTAGACCAGCAGCACTCACCAGTGGTGGTGGGTGGTGAGGACCGCTCTGAGCACCACCTCCTCCTTCCTGACGATCTCCAGCAACTGAAACGGACCCAGAGCAGACGGAAGTGAGAGTATGGAGAGGAGGTGACACACACCCTGCAGCCACCACAGCCACACAACACGGCCCTGAACAGCCAGCGCCCGCCGTGCCCGTGCCAGCACAGGATGTGTCCCATACGGCACCGCTCCACAGGCAAGAGGCCCAGCCGACCAGGGCGGAGAGAACAGTCAGAAGCAACCTCTAAGCAACGAGAGAATGAGGGTGGGATGAAGGCTCGGCTCCCCGTGGCTGACCCCGTCCCAGAAGGGAACACGCTGCTCCCATGGGGATGGCGGCATTTTATGGCCGGTGCTTTGGCAGGGTGAGCGCGGAGGTACGGCACGGGCCGTGCACGGGGTCACCGCCACAGTGGGGAGATGGTGGCCGTGCCACCCATCTGGGCGACGGCGAGGGGCCACATGTGGGGCTGCCAACCCCAGGGCTCAGCTGCCAGGGGGCTCTTAAAGCCAACTTAAAATTCCCCGCTACTTACAAACCCTCCGGCTGCTCCCGATTACTTTCCTCAGAGGAAGGAAACGCCTTTGTCAACAATAAACGCTCAAAAACCGCGACAGCGCTCCCACGGTGTGCAGCAGCTGAGGGTGACACAAGGGGGTCACCAAGCAGGGGGACACGGGGGTCACGGGGCAGCGAGGGAGGGCCCCGGCGTTGCCTGCCCCCAGCAGCACGGCCACAGGCTGCCTCCCGGAAAAGAGGACTTTTCAGCCCATTTCAGGTTATTCTCGCTTGCTTTGGGGTCTGCGCGGCTTCCAGCTTGGGTACGGGGAGGGCTGAGAGGTAACTGGGAGGGGTGGGAGGTAACGGGGAGGGCGACGTGGAAATCCCCCCGCAGCCCAGGGGCGGGGGGGAGCGGGGGCTAAGCGCACGCACCCCCCTG
>VXBJ01007805.1:163755-176114 GCA_013400055.1 Nycticryphes semicollaris
GAACAGGGCGTCGACCCCACCAGTGGGATGCTCCACGCACACACAGATGCACCCCGCTAAGACCCCACATGCCAGCCCCACGTTGGGGCCACCACCAGGGGCGCGTCCCCCGAGCGGGACCCACAGCCCATCCGGGTCGTGGCGGGGCTGCGGCTGCGGCGGGAGGGGGCAAAACGCCTCTCACCCTTTTGGGGACGGCAGCGTCCACCGCGATGNTCCGCCGCGTCGCCCCCAGCGCGACCCTCGGCGGATCCCACGCGTGACGCGGCCGATACCTGCAGGCGGTGCCGCCCCGCAAACCCCTCCCCGCAGCGGGCGGGCAAGTCCCGCCCCCGCCGGTGCAGTGCGGGGCGGGTCACGCTGCGTGGGGCGGGCTGACGTCCCGCACGGTCCCCGCCGCGGTGCCGTGGGGGCTTCCCTTCGTCCTTAGTCCCCGGTGCGACGCGGCTGCCAGTGAAACCCCTGGGTTGGGGGGCAGAGGGATGAAGCACACCCCCCTCAGTATTTCACCGTGGATTCCCCGCATCCACATACCCACTCGCGGGGCCCCACGGCTCATCCTGTCACGCAGCTGAAGGTGCAGGGGAGCCCAGCCAGGGGGAAGGCTGGGATGGAGAGTGTGTGTCCCCCAGACCCCAAAACTGCAGCCCAGCCCCTCACTACAGGTGTCACGGCAGCAAGTGCCCCCACGGGGCTGTGAAGAGAGCCACTTCTCCCACCACCTGCGTCATAGAGTGAGAGGAACAAGGGTCTCCCGGCCTGGGGAGGGCTGGAGGGTACCAGCTCCCACCAGGCGTTGGGGACATCAGAGACACAAGATGGTTTGGGTGAGTCCTGGACACTGGTCCTGGTATTTAGGAGGGAGGTCTCAGGAGGGTCTTGCAGGACCACACCAGAGCTCCAGGTGCCTCCTCTGAACCACCCGAGCCCAAAAAGCACCAGAAATGTGGGACAAGCAGGAGCAGAGCTGTGTCCCAGCTCCTATCCCAGCCAGGGACAAGCCCTGTTTCAGGGTTGACTGTGGTCCCCCCCCCCAAAAGGTCACTTGTGAAGGAGGGAACAGCACTGGCGAGCAGGAAACCAGCGCTGAACACCCTTCTCTTCTTTCAAAGACAAAACACGGTTGTAACGACCTTGACTAAAGCCCCAGAAGATCTCCAAGTGCCACCCCCTTCCCCCTCAGGATTAGGTGGAAAAACACTTCCCAGGCGGTTGACTCCAATTACTAGTAAAAAAAATAAAAAATAAAGATTGTGAGAGAAAGACACAACCCCCACCCCCCCCTCCAGACCACCCACCAGTGCTCTGTTCACAGCAGTCATTATTTATTTGCTCGTTTGTCAAACAGCCAGCAGAACAGTCATGCTCCGGCTGCAGCAGCACAGGGTGCAAGGTAAGGAGGCAGCAAAGTCTCAGGTACCACTTTTCTTTCTGAACTACACAGAATTTACCTTTTCAAAGTAAATAAAGAAACGGTGCTACACCAAAGCCCGCTCATACACTGCCGTTAGAAGAGCAGACCAGAGTGACACCGGTGACAACCGGGCGGTTACAGACCCCACGGTGACATCACTTACCGACACGCACTGGGGAGAGGGGGAGAAACTGGAACCAAAATCATTTTAATCTTTTGTTAGTTTTAGCCGTAAAACATTTGTTTGGAAATGTCCTGTGCTTGAGCAGATCTGCAAGATGCAGCCGAGACCGAGAAGTGAGAAAATATGAGGAAGAGGAGGAGGAGGAGGAAGATGCATTAAAAAGGCAGACGTCGAGCCCACAGGGCTGGGTCCTACCACCCTTCACTTGCATCTCTCTTGCTAGAGCCACCGAGCTGGAGGATGGGAGGTGCAGGAAGGGGGGTGACCCACTCGCTGGAAATCGGGGTTTATCTTCCCCCAGAGTTGTTCCCGTTCATCCGCTTGGACACGCTGTTCCCCGTGAGAAAGGCAGCCCGAGGGGGAGCTCCCTCCCTGCAGTTTTCAAGCTGGCTGCAGAGCGGGGTCACACAGCGCTACTCCGAGAGCAGGGATGGCTTTTAAGCCCCATGGACCAACCAAGGGGTTTCTCACGGGGGTCTGAACCCTGTTTAACCTGGCATTACGCAGACACCCTCATCGTTTATATCACTGCTGTGGCCTCTCTAGCAGAGAGGGCTGGCCCTGGCAGAGGCTGCAGAGTGGGAGATCAACCCCGGCAGCAGCGTAAAGCATCTGCTGTGAGCCAGGCCCCTCAGCTGGAGTGTCCCCCCCAGGTTCCCAGGCTGCCAGTGTTCCCCACAACAGCCGCTCTCTCGCTGGGGAAGAGAGACCAGCTGAGAAATGCTCGTTTGCCACGTTACTCGGGGCAAGCAGCAGCCCAGCAGCTGCTCTGGCGACCGGCAGCAGCAAGGTCTCATCTCTGCTCGGGTGTCAGACACACAGTTGGTCACTAGGAAAGGGGTTTCTTCTCAGGGTTTTGAACCAGCAGACAAATCCCTTCTTCGTTCGTGTGGTACTAAAGGGAGTAACACCCAGCTCGCACTGAAGAGCAGTAAGCAACAACATGCAAACAGGCTGAATTTAAGAGTGAAAGGGTTAAGCCACAGCGCAGTCTGGAAGCCAGCAAGGCTGCCTGGAAAAGTTACTGCAGTCCACGACACGGAATGTCAGAGAGGAGAGGAAAGCTGGACAGTCTGCCTGTGCCACTCCCCAGTGCCCTGCCCATTTCACAAACTGGCAGTGTCAGAGCAGGTCTGTCACCGAGAACGGGTTTCAGTGGAGCCAGGAGCAACAGACTGTTTAAGCAGCAGCAAAAGAAGTTTGAACTTTCAGCTGGCAATGCAGTTTCTGCATTTTGTCTCTGTTCTAAATGAAGACTTCTTGGGCCCTCATCCCACTGTCTGCATTTGCATCTGGCTCCTACAAAAATAACAGGAGCTTGTTGCTAGGCCTTGAGGTTTGATCCTTGCCCACCCCAGACTCTGAGCCACGTACCAACACTCGTAACATGATCTGTGTGTGACACATGTGACAGCTTGAGAGCCAGCAAAAGAAGGATAAATATTCTTCATCATAATATAAATATGCTGTAGAAGATCTCAACAAGGGCAAAGTGCTTTTTTTTTCTTAATTAAAACAAAAATAAAAACCTAAATATGACTTTCTCAACCACAACAGAAGATTCAACTCTAAATTACACTTAAACTGACATTAAAGTGATCCAGGCAGAGTGCTCAGTCCTTCGGGACTCGGAAGTTGTCCTTCTCTTTCCTGATGGCCCCCATCGTTCGGATGGGGTCGGTCTCCCCAGCGTGCTGCTGAACAGTCTTCTCCCTGCCAGGAGGGAACACCAGGGACAGCAAATGCAGAGACTGCAAGATAAAGTCTCATCTATGAAGCCACTGCTGACAACCTGCCTCCAGGGGAAATGTTGCACTTGAAGATCAAAGACTCAGGGCTTTTCAGCTCCCCTGGTTTAAACACTCATTGGCAAGAGGAAATTGCAAACACTTATGCCTTGAACAGCATCTTCTGCTGCACACGGCTGCCAAACACTGCTTGATGAAGGAACCTAATTACCCAATGAACCTGGTTCTCCTCTTGAGTCAGGGTGTTCAACACGGGCAGAGAAGCTCAACCACAACCCTGCAAATTCTACTGTACCAAGCGTCTGCCAGGACAGTGAGTGTATTTTAAGGAGGGTCTTGAGGGCATCAGAACAAGAATATGTGAGGCAGCTATGGCTCTTTCTGGAGACCTCCTCCTTCCCACATCCCCCCTCCAAACACAAGGACCATCCCCACACCCTTATCTCCTCCGTACCTCACTCGCATGAAGGGGTTGTACGTAAACTCTTCTGCAATGGTGGAGGGTATGGTGGGCTCACCACTGTCATACTTTGCCTGTAACAAGGGAGAGATGTCTGCTTAAGGAGGCATGTTTTGGTGAACGAGAAATGTCCTGTATATTAACCACGTGGGGTTAGAGCTGCACCCAACTGCTCCTCAGGCCAGGCCCTTCCCTAGTCTGTACATGCAGACAGACAGACAAGCACTGAGGTACAGAGAGACTCGGGACAGAGCTGAGCCTCCCAGACAGACATGGACATCAGCCTGTAATTATACCAAGAAGTTTCCAGGGAGGGTCACATCTCCACCAGACAGCAAACCATCCTCTCTGGGCCACATACAAGCCCTATTCCCCAACACATCACTCCCAGGGTCATACAACATACTGCAGCTCCTGGCTCTTAACCCCCTTCCCTCAACCTCTCTTTCTCCCCTACATTGCTTCCCCTCCTCTAACGCCTCAGAGGCTCTGTCTCCATGAAAGCATCAAGTCTAGGGAAAGGATGAACCAGCTCACCTTGGCCCAAGCAAGCTTTTCCTGGATATTGACATTATTGGGTTCAACGTGTCGAGCAAACTTGAGATTGTTGATCGTGTATTCATGACCGCAGTAAACTTTCTAGGAAGAGAAAGGAAGAGTGACACAGGGTAACGCTGAAGGTGCAAAGGCAGAGTGACAGATACCATCATCAATGTGATGGTACAGCAGGAGCAACGGAGTCAACGCCCCAGGACACACGACACAGGACATTCTCCACTGGAGAAGCACCAGAAGTTATCAGCCAGTGCTACCTGCCAATTTAAGGGCAAGCTTGATGAAAGAGCCCAGGCATCCCAACTCATTAGCCTTGGTTTTAATGAGCAGCCCCTACTCTTTCCCCACAAAGCACAAGCGTATTTGGGGTAGGTATTTCCTTCCCAGAGGACTCCGGCTATTCAAAGACAATTCCTGATGTAATTATTCATTCCTTCAATACATGAGAAATTCTCTCTTTGAACAACACTATTATTAGGAAGACAGTTTCTTTTATGTCAGCTTAATGAAAGGAGAGGTTCATACCGTTTGGGGGTCCAAGCTGCCCAAAATCTCAATCAGTGCTCTGTACATTTCCTCTGGCGTTCCCTCGAAGAATTTCCCACAACCAGCCACAAACAGCGTGTCACCTGCAAGGGAGGTGTGACACGGCATCAGGACCAGACAAGGCTCCTCACACCAAAGCATGAGCACAGGGTCCCCGAGGGCTCAGACCTGCCATTGGTCCTCGCTGCAGCTCACCAGAAGGGAGAGGGAGAGCCAGGCTACACTTGCTGCCCCACGGGGGCTCAGCGATACATAAATCCATGCAGCAAATGCAACTTCTAACGCAGGAAACCCCACAGCCTCACCAGGCAAACCACGCCAGCACTTCCCTGTCTGTGGGCAGTCTGCTGTCCCCTCTTGTCCCTTCTAGAGCGGTCGAGGAACACTTGCTTTCCTCACTGTGAAGCTGAACAAAAATGAGTCACCTCTGTGTTTTCTACCCAGTGTTCCCTAAAATCTTGCTTAAGCCATTACTTCTTCATGCAGCAGCTGGTGCAAGCTCTGGAGAATGCCCGTCAGGAGAGGGATGACATGGCAGCCTGGGGAGATTGGGCACAGTCTGAGGGAAGGGGGGAACCCTACTCTCCAAAACAGGATCTGGAACCTGGCTACCAGAGATGGAGCCCTTTCTCACTGCCCTATTGTCTCTTCTCACAGTTTTGTTACAGACATGAGCACAAACATATGGAAAAGCAACAAGTTTTGGAATCAGACACAGTTTTGCCCCAGACAGTAAACCAACAGCTCGCGTTTCAAGGAAGAAAATGCTAGATGTAGGACTCATCCAGGGCTCACTCTTGACGTTGCTTGCAGGGTGTCCAGCAATGCTTTATAAACCCAGAGAGGTTTCACCAGCTTCATCTATAACTACTACTTGGTAGCTCTCGGTGAGGGGGTAAGATGTGGATGTTAACCAGCCGCACTGGCAGTACGGGACGGATGCACATCCAGAGTCAGGAGCACACAGGCAGAGGGGGAGCTTATTTCTTTGCAACACAGACTGCCGGCAAGGTAACCTCCCAACTCCTCACCTGTAAAAACAGCAGGTGGCTCGGAGCTATTTGGCTTAGTCACATAATAACAGATGTGTCCAGAAGTGTGACACGGCGTACAGAGGCATTTCACATTAAGAGATCCCACCTGAGAAGAAGGCAGAAGACTAGAGCTTAAGCTACTGTTTGCTTGCATTTGTACGGTTAGAAAAGAATCGCAACTATTACATCGTCCTACAGGCAGATTCTCACACAGCTGAGCAGTAAACATCAGCTCTGCTCCTGGGAGAGTCCAGCAAGAGAGTTTTATGGCAGGAACTTGGAAGGGAGCTGTTTCCTCCTAGCAGGTGTTGTGACAAAGAGAAATGCCAGATTCTTTCATTTACATGCAGAGAGACTCGGCGTCTGGTTGGCAGCAAGAGCAAACAGATCCAGAGCAACAAAAAACCCTGAACGAAGTTAATCAAGTGTAAAAAACTCCAAACAAAAATGAAGCCAAAGGGAAGAAGTGGATAACGCTCACGAAAAGGGAAGGATTAAGCACATTCATGAGGCCAAGGGGATGTTTCCCCCACAGCCCTAATTTGCGCACCTTCCCGTGTATTTCTGTAGTCCCTTCTTTACTGCTGCCCCCCATCAAAGTGCACCTCACACTAGCAGTGACAGTCACACCAGCCTGCACATTTCACAGCAGTTCATGTCACCTGCCAGCTCTTCTCTAAACAAACAGGTAGGTTCTAACAAGTTTTGCTGGTTTAGCTCTGGAGAAGCAATGCAGGCAGCTAGCACTGCTGGCCCGCTTCCTCTCCACCCCCTATTCCAGCCTTCGTTCAGAGAGGACCACGGGTGGTGTTTGGTGCTAACTAGGCTCTAAGCAGAGCACAAGGCCTGTCCTTGCACACATGGGTTCTGACCACCCCGGGTCAGCTGTCAAGGAGCATATGGACACCCAGCAATGCAGGTGTCTGGGCCATGGCAATGTTCTCACCAAGGATGTATCACCAGTCAAACACGACAGAGGAGTTACAGTTCACAGGGCTGGAAAAGGGTGAAAGCTGTACTTAAACTATCAACTACATCCAAGAAATGTTAAAAGATAAAAGAGCTGTCATCACAATATTAACTCAAGTTGGGCCACACTGGTCCAGCTCTAAGGCTGTGACACAAACAGGAGATGCCCCCAACCAAGTCCTGCAGCTCACTCCCTTTACCTTGATGGAAGTCAGGTGGGACACTTTCTGTGTCAGGGCTCCAACTCTGCTGTCCCCCCCATACACACGCAGCCCCGTCTCCATCTTTACCAGCTTCTCATTCCCTCCAGCGTGGTCCCTGGAAGGTCAGAAAAATGGATTTGGGTAGGGATGAAGGCAAATTTATCATAACTCATATTGCAACAGTAACCTCCAGGTGATCATTTGTCATCAACTATTCTCCCAGTATCTAACACTGTCCTCCTATCAAAGGATACACCACATCCACACCAGTGGATATCATGTCTCCAGTAAGGCAGTGAGAGAGGGGATCAACCCCCCACAAGTTCATACCTAGTTAGAAAACACCAGCCTTAGGGGCTCACAGTCAACTCTCCAGTAACTATGGCAGAAAGAGATTGGGATAACTGGGGTATGCACAGTTCTGTGTTCCACAAGACACCGTGGATCAGGCACACAGGTGTCCACGCAGCTCAGCATTTGCTTGTGGTGCTGGTCTTGCAAGATCAGCGCTGGTTCTCCAGCCACACAGGTGGCTCCACTATGACCCACAGGAGACGTTACTCAGGTTCAGCACAGCAAAACATTCATCTTTACATCCCTGGCGGACTTAATCTGCAACACAAGTATCTTCCCACAAGTGCTGACTAAGTAGCATACCTTACAGGCATGTCCTAGCACCCCAGTGTGAGCGTGTTCCCTCCCACGCTCCACAGCTACTTTCACACCCATTTATTTCACTGGCCACCTGGAAGAAGTCAGCATTTTGCAAGTTAAAGGCAGTGACACGCAGAGCTTGCAGTCTAGACAGTGCATCTGATCACAGCAAGCCCGAGAGAAAACTTCCTGAGCTCTGATCCTTCTTCTCAGACCTAAGCTCCTGCTTAGAGAAGACCAACTTGACCCAGAAAAGCACCAGAGGGAAGAGGGATCCCACTACAGCAGATAGTTACCAGTGATGATGGGTGGTCAGGACAGTGGTCAGCTTCACACCGTGCTTTTTGACTGCATCCAAAACCTGCAGGCAGAGGGCACAGCAAGAGCGTTACAACTCACATGAAATAACATAACAGCATCTGGCATAACCTGGGCACAATCGCTCTAAGGTTTGAAAGCACCACACCAGCAATCCCACAGAGAGGTTTTCTGCACTACATCAAACTAAGGACAAAAAGACAAAATCAGGTCAATAACCCCTGAAGTCAGGGACAAGCCTCATGAGCTCAGAAGCGCAGAAGACTCTTCACAAGAGTCTGTGAAGCCCTGTCTGTACTTATGCATGGCCGGTATTTCCTGCTTTTCCTCCACGCCTGAGTCAGCATATGACTAACTCTGTCGTGGATGTGGCAACCTGGAAGAATCTCCCAGGCCCACAGCAGTGAGCACTCCACTCACCAGAGCGAGGGACAGCATTACCTTCTGGGGCTGCACCGGATCAACTATTGCAGCCTCCTTCGTTTCCTCATCGATGAGGAGGTACATGTAGTTGTCTGTGAGGGCTGGGAGTAATTCCACCTTCATGTCGGCTTGTGTGACCGTCTTCGACTTCCTCCGCTCGTGTTCTGTGTGCAGGAAGACAGCTCGCAGCTGCGCTGGACCTGGGGACCCCAAAACAGTCAAACCACAGGTTAGGCCAGGGAGGGGAACAAGTGGGACAGAGCACAGCAGGTCCCCCAGCACACAGCCCAAGAGGAAGGGTATGGACAGCCCAATCCACCTCCTTCAGAGGAACAGGAGAGAGGCCACCACAAAGCCTTAGAGCATGGCTGTGTCACCTGGTGCCCCCACAGCATGGGAGGCTCTTGGTGCCCTAGAGCTGCAACAAGAGGGACAAGATACTTTGCTGCCGGAGATGTGCTCATGCAGGGAAAGCGCTGTACCTCGACTGGAGAGAAGATTTCAGGGGGCAGGAAAGCAGAACGGATAGGGAACAGCTGGACAAAGGTCAGTATGGGACAGTGACTTTGCAAAAAAAGCACATGTTACAGCCAAAAGACAAAAAAGGACGGAGCAAAAAAAAAAAGGAGAAATACAAAAATACACACATTGATACAACAGAAATATTTGTGTTGTTACTTAGGGAAATCCCATCCTGCACGGAGAGAAGACAAGCTCTCTGCGTGGAAGGCACCACTCCCTGCCTGGCCAGGTACCAGGCATGCACTGCAGGCAGGTCTCTTGCTAATGGGCTACCTTGATGCAACAGTGGTGCTTCTCTGTTTGCTTTTGGTTAAATGTTTAATCAGATCCAAGAAGCAAATCTAATTTCACATGCAAATAACTTGGGCTCCACTGTTCAACTCACATATACACAGTTCTTAAGCAACCAAACCCTAAGAGGCTGAAGAGAAACAAAGGGACAAAGTCTTCCGTTGCTGGGGCCCTGCAACATAGCCCTGGGTTATATACACGGAGGGAAAGATGCCTCAAGTCTCTGCAAGTTGGAAATGAGTTGTCTTAATGCCCAAGGCCCTCAAATCACCACTAAAGATGACTGTGTTGGTCTGAAGTCACTGGCTCAGTTGCTGTTTCATTTTGCACCACAGACTCTCTCCCTAAGGCTCCCGATGCTCTCTGCTTGGTCGCCTCCACCAGTGCCAAAGGGAGGAGTCACCAGGCTCCTAATCAACCTGCTCCACTCTCCAAAAACAGGTCAGTCCTGCCCACCCCTGATAAGAGCCTGTTTTGGGGAGAAGAGGCCCCAGAGACTTGGAGCTGCAGGGGGGCTGTCCGTGTTGGCCGCAGCCACAGACCCACGGGACCAAGAAGGCTCCGCACCAAGATCCAGGTTCTGACGGGGGCAGGGCATTGCTGCAAACCCAGCCCCAGCACAGCGGGAGCTCTAAGGCCCCGCTGCTACAACTGTCCAGCACAGGACTTTTTCCCCTTCTATCTCCACCATCTCACTTTCTGAAGAGGGAAGGGAGATGGTAGGAAGATTAAACACAGGGCTGCAAAGAAAAACCCAAGGCACAATAGTGTAGCCATGCGTATTGGGTATTCAATGGTGAAGGCATGCAGTACTGAGGAAAGCATCCATACCTGCTGAGTGTTCCTCTGGAACAGAAGAGTCCTTTCAACAAAAAAGAACAAAACAACAACAAAAAAATCCCTTATACTCCTTGATATGAAAAAAAAAAAAATCCCCTACTACTCCTTGATAAGAAAAAGCAAAACACCAAAATAAAACTCAAATAAAACCCAATTGCTCTTTAATTGCTCCTTAACATAAAGCACTTTTTGGATGCTATCAGTCACGAGAGCTATATATACTGCATGTTTGTTAGCATGCCAGACACTAACTAGGAAAAAAGATCCCAAAACCAAACAAAAGAAAACACAACCTTAACTTCAAGTCAAAGGAATTACTCACATACTTAAAATGCTTTCTTCCTATGAACCATTTCTAACCTTGGCCGTGATCCCAAAGCCTCTTTGCATGTTTAATTCACAATTCTTGCAAAACAAACAAACAAACAAGCTACACCACATAAGGAAATGTTTTCAAAAAATGTAATTTAAACAAAGGCATGGGAAAACATCCACTAAGTATGAAACTAATTCTGAATTCCCATCTGCAGCTCAGCAGCACCTTTCCAGCCTGCCCACTTGGCGAGCAGACCAGAAGTGCTCTCACGCACACCTAGCCCTGCTTGTGCAAAAAGGACATTCTCAGAGCTAGCTCTGCCCCAGGGAGCTCCCCAAGCCATACATAACCCCTTGTCCTGGGCCAGGACTGACAGACATCATTTCAGGATCGTTGTAATGCACCCGCGTCTGCTCCAAAATGCCCAATGATTTGATTTTCACTAAGTTTTGTATCGCTTCCCTCCCGACTTCATGCCTGAATCAGGGAGATCTAGGGAGAGCAGAACACCAGCAGCTTGTGAATCACACGCTTTGGCTTTCTGGAACGGTTCATTAGTGCAGCTTGAGTCGCCAAAAGGAAAGGTTTTGCAGGTGGGAAGTGTTGATGTTATCATATAAATGCAAACATGCTGGAGACTGGAGGCAAGCAGGCAGCAGCACAATGTAAAAAGTAGGTTCTCTCATAAAAATAGGTGCTTCATACGTTTCCTCTTTAGCATTTTGTTTTACTCTATTACAGAAAAAAAAAAAAAAAGAGTGGAAAATTCCTGTTTCAAACATGGCTGTCCCTCAAAAACACCTGCACATACATACCCAGAGGATCACCCCTGCTTTGCATCATAAGACAAAACACTACATTCGCACTTTATGTACTCTGCACACAGGTATTTTTTTGGATACCAAAGAGTTTGTGGCTCCACACAATACCAAGCGAGTTGGTCCACAAAACCTAGGGCAACTCCCACTCGACTTGCCCCCCTGACACAGGCTGCCAGCATCACAGCCAGATCCAGCCAGTGTGGGTAGGACCCAACCCACTGGTGGAGCAAAGCCTGCGTGGAAGGCACAGCACCCACCCTGACACCTCAGGAGCTGGTACTAACTGGGTTTGACATGTTTGTTCCCAAGGTAACATCGGGGTTTCCACGTGTGGCAGTTAGCTCCAATGGAGTCTCAGTTGTTGAGACCAGGTCTTAGAATTAGAGTGATGCAAAAGGCCTCTGGCAGGACTTCCCAGAGATGCTGTGAAGCTAAAACCAGTCTAAGGAGACACTTTCAGAATTTAGGCCCTAAATTTAAATGCAAAGCTTACACAGTTTTGGCTTGGAGTGTATTTTTTTTTTGTTTACATTACCGATACGGTCTGTCATCCATCAAATCCAATTTAAATGCCAGCCCCTGACCCCCAAACCCTCCTTCCCTAGCAATAACCAGCGCTTTGGCAGCCCAGAAACTCCCCTGGAGCCTCCCAGATGGGTTACCGATGCGAAAAGCCACTGACAGAGGCAGGCTCCAGCTGAGCAGATACTGACCTACTTGGGGCTGTGAGTCAGCTTAAAAACCCCGGCGCAGCCCTGAACCGGGAAACGAGAAGAGAAAAACCACCATCCACCTTCCGAGCCACCGGCGGGGCTGGACGCCGCCGCCAGCCCCACGGCCGGGTGCCTGCGGCCGCCCAGGTCCCTGCGGGTCTGAGGTCCTGCACGGCCCCCAGCCCCGGGTCTCTGCTGCACAGGGGGCATCGCACGCCGCCCCCCGGCCCGGTTCCGGCCGCAAGGGGGTCACTGCACAGCTCCCAGCCCCGCTGCGAGGGGACATCCCCATCGCGTCTCACTTCACGGCCCCGCTGCCCAGGGACGCGGCCCGGCCCACCCCCCCCC
>VXBJ01007805.1:176271-191234 GCA_013400055.1 Nycticryphes semicollaris
GTCGCCCCAAGGGCGCTCGCCGTCCCCAGGGAAGGAGACCCGGCGCGGCCATGGCCTCCTCCAAGCCCTTGGCCCGCTTCTGGGAGTGGGGCCGGAACATCGTCTGTGTGGGGCGCAACTACGCCGAGCATGCCAAGGAGATGGGGAGCGCGCTGCCCCGGGAGCCCCTCTTCTTCTTCAAGCCTTCCTCGGCCTATGTGCGCGAAGGCTCCCCTATCCTCCGGCCCTACTACTGCAACAACCTGCACCATGAAGTGGAGCTGGGGGTGGTGATTGGGAAGAGAGCCCAGGCTGTCACCCAGGAGGCAGCCATGGAGCATGTGGCGGGTTATGCCCTCTGCTTGGACATGACGGCCAGGGACACCCAGGAGGAGTGCAAAAAGAAGGGTCTGCCCTGGACCTTGGCCAAGGGCTTTGGTTCGTCATGTCCAGTCAGTGACTTTGTGCCCAAGGAGAAGATCCCAGACCCTCACAAGCTGAAGATTTGGCTCAAGGTGAACGGAAAGCTGAGGCAAGAGGGGGAGACCTCCTCAATGATCTTCTCCATCCCTTACCTGATCAGCTACATCAGCACAATATTCACCCTGGAAGAAGGGGACTTGATTCTGACGGGGACTCCCGAAGGAGTTGGGTCTGTGCAGGCCAACGATGAGATAGAGGCTGGAATAAGTGACATCCTCTCCATGCGGTTCAAGGTGGTGCAGCAAACACGAGGATCCTAACCAGGAGCTGAGCTGGGACCCTGTCTGCATCCCTTTTGGGAACATCTGCTGAACGAAGAGACACACAAGCTCTCCTGTACATTAAACACTTCGATGGCCCAAGCGTCGAATGGACTGTCACACATCAAAGACACATCACTCACAAGCTCAAAAGGCACTTGACTGAAACAGCCCATGGAAATTTCCGTGGAGGCTTCAGCCTTCTCTGAGGCCATGAACCTGGAGTCCAACCCAGACTGAGGCAGATGGTTAATACCCAAACTGTACCTTGGAACTGTTGGAGATGGTGCTGGGCAGCTGGGGAGGGGAGCGGGGCTGGCTGCCACAATGTGTGCTCTTCTGTTCTGCTGATGCTGTGAGCTTTGTCAATGTATTGCCTTAGAATAAAAAACAAAAAAATTGAGCCATTAAAATGGTGATGTGGGAGATAAAGCTCACCCATGCCATGTGAAATCAAAGGTGTGTGTAACAGTCAATCAAAAATTACAGCTTCAGAATTTCTCTCCTCGGGGTGTTTTTACAGTAGAAAGATGTTTGCTTTTTCAATTAGTTTCACGGTTCCTGCGTGCGTTTTCAAATGTACAAATTACACGAGGATTGCTTCCCCTCCCACTCCAAGGGGTGTAATGCAGCAGGAAGTGTGCCAGATGCTTGGCAGATACTTCTTTGTTTCTCCAAACTGAGCTTTAAACACGCTTCTAAAAATAAAATAACACAGAAGATCAAGAAGAAAGCAGCTCATTGGTGAGGATCACCAGTAAACCTGTCTTTCCTTTTACTGATTTAAATACGTTTTTAATAAAAATCTAACTGCAGCAATTGCCATTACTTACACACCGCAGCGCAACGGTTGGAGCTTGTAACTATTTCCAGCTGTTGGAAAGCTGCGCTGTGTGACTTTTCCCATTTCCTAACTCCAGCTGATTCAACACTCTCTACCAGCTTGCATGACACCGAGTTCTCTTTCAATTCGACAGAGTGACAAAGTTGTAAAATATAATTTAAAAAACCCTCCCCTCAGCCATCAAAACTTACAGTTTCAAAGGTTGCACAGAACTGTCTTAATTTCTACCAAAACCAGATGGGTAATTTTTTCACATACGTGCAAGCACCAAAGTTAAATGCTTCCATTTATTGCAGCCAGATCTTAGTAACCACTGGGAAAAGTTTTGTTTTAAAAAGTGCATTTGGAGAAAATTCTTGTAGCCCAAAGGCAGGCACCTCTGTGACAGAGCAGCGTGGCCCGGGGTACTACGAATCATACTGTAACAAGAAAGCAGAACATGTTGCAGAAGGAAAATAGGCATGTTTCTATCAACTTACTTCTCCAGCTGCGTGCATCTGCAGCGCTGCACACCCACCCAGCACCTGCACGGGCACCAGCCCTGCAAACACACACACATCTCATCTCACCACATTTCATCTTGACGTAAAGCACGTGTAAAAGTTCCCGGTGTGACGAGGCCTAAATGCTGCAGACATAATTCAGATTTCACCTAGAGGCAGCTGAAGGACCCGAGGGCAGCTGTAACAAGCGTTCAGCCATGACACCTACAACAGAGCTCACAGGAGTCGCATCGCTCCCCGGTTTAAGCCTCTGTCCGCCGGGAAGCCGTGCTCTCACTTTGCTGCAACTCCATGAGCTGGGCCAGGCAGAGAAGTGGCACAAACAGAGCTGGGCTGAGCAGGGAAGTTCAGGTGAGTAATTCTGAAAGAATTAAATTCACTCTCTGTACCGTTTCCGATACTTTGCACTTCTCAAACGTTACCATCTATGGTGACAGCAACACCGCACCGTTTGGAGCTGGGTTTTCAGCACTGGGTATCGATTGCTGAGCTGAGTTGTGATTAAAATTAATAGAAACACTCACTGCAACTGTTGTTTATTAGTTGCTTATTGCTGCAACAGGAGAGATGCAGTGACCCAACCCTGGCAACACAGTTTTTCTTTTGTGCATTTAGTGCCTCCTTCCCACTCACATGAGGGGAGGGATGCAGTCTTGGAGTACTGCATGAAAAAATTCCCTGGTTTGTAGCTGTTTTCTGTTTGCCACACTGCTTTAGCAGGTAGCTAGTGAACCAGGGGTAATCCGAGTTCTTCAAGGAGCTCTACCCTAACAAATACTTTGCAAGAGAAGGGCTGTGCCATCTGCCCACTATTGAAAATAGGCCAACTCCCAGTGTGCTCAGAAGGTGAGGACTGGTGACCAGCAAATGCACCAGCTGCAGGGGAAGCTAAGGACAGAAATGGGTTTAAAAAGAAGAAAAAAGATACATGGAGAAAGGCAAAGTGTACATACCTACGTCCTTAATGTTCAGCTAACAACTATCCTGGTGAAGAAGAGTCCTTTCCTTTCTGCCACTTGTAGTCTTAGCTCCATTGTTTGGTTGTGAGAGGTCCCTGATAATTGGTTACTCCGTGCTAATAAGACTTGGTCTGCCCTAAAGAAAAGCAGCCTCACAAACCTCGTGGCTGTTTCCAAGCCTCTGCAGTTGCCAGAAGTTCCGTGTTTTGACTCATCACCATGCACCACAAACCCAGGCAGTATTTCAAAGCAGGTCTTTATTTTTTGAACTAACACAAAAGTAGCAAGGCAGTTAAAAACATAAAAGCTCAACAGATCTGTCTTATACTCGCTATTCTTTCTGGTTTTCTCAAATACATTCTAAACTGCGGGAAGAAAGCTTCCATCCCCTTTGTAAGGGGTTGAATTCAGTAGAACTAACAAGATCAACACAGAAACCCACTTACAGGTATCAATAGTGCAAATTCCTTCTTTACTGTCAGAACACATTCAGCAAAATACGATGACAACAGCATTCTACCTCTAATAACACAGCGATGAAAGTCTTCCCTCGCTGTTATTAATAGTGCAATCTCTTATTTCCAGTCTCTTTTCCCAACAAGCTCTGACTGGCCTCTGCAGGCTCTGCCAGTTTGCACGAAAGAACATTGACTTTCAGCCTGGTTCTCCAACTGGGTGACAAAGTAACCTGTAAAAATAATTAAGGGTCTTTCTTTTTATTGCTGTATAGCACTTCAAAATATATTCTTTTCAAATATCACACAGCACATTTAATTGATAGATTTGGTTATACGTATATTACATTATTTTATGTATGAGTACACATATTCTGTGCTATATACCTGTCACTACCAAAGTGAAACACGGTCATTTTTTCCTGGAAACAGAGGCACAGGATGTGGGAGATGAGAGAGTAAGAACAGTTTTGCTGGGAAAGGCAAGTTTCTAAAAGGGGTTGGGTTAGGAGTTGTCCTCAGACAGTTCTGTGTAAAGGGAATCCAGTCCAGTATACAGCATCCCATGAAAAAAAATAATAATATTACAAGTAATAGCAGATCTTTTAACAATTGTTCCAGGTGTGTGAATCCAGTATTTTTGTTGCTTTAAGGGAAATTGCAAATTTTAAACATACCTGATCACATTATTTCCAAAAATACAGGTAACTAAGGAATTACACAGGTAACCCCAGCTACTGTACAATCTATTACATATGTTGAATAGATCTTATTATTGCAAAATGTTTGTTATAACTTTATATATTGCAAACCTACAGCCTTAGAAGTCAGTGACTAAGTCATGTACATATGCATGAGAAGCATCAGCTCCTTAACCAGTGTTGGCTAAGAACAATTTGTGTGTTTCACCATTTGCCTGAAAGAGGCCTGTATATATCTGATCCTGCAGGGACATCCTCTAGTGCTGAAATTATGACAAAGACTATTTACTTGGAACACTCAGAATATGTACAAAAACTAATGCTTATTTATAAAAGTTCAGCAGAACAGACATGGAATTTTTCAGCACTAAATATACTACCGAATGGGAAACAGACACTGTTTTAAATTAACATTAAATACTAACTTTAAAATAAATCTTGCTTCGTTCCAAAAGACGTTGCCATTTCAGCGCAGTCGTCTTGTCTTCTGTTAGAGCGAGGAACTCGTGGACCTGTTAATACCATGACATAACAGAATACTTCTCTAGCATATAGTTATAACAACATCTCCACAACAAAAGGATGATGAAAAGAGCACCTTACACATTTTTAAAATACATTCCTAGGCTGTATTTTACCTCTTTAGCATAGTGTTTGGTGGAATATATGTAACTGAGACAGCCAGATGAATCAGAATATATTGCAGGGTGTTTGAGAATCAAAATTAAGAAGTTGCAGCTGTGTTCTCAGAAAAGTACAAATTCATTAAAATAAAGCAGTATTCTGATTACAGTGTTCACTCTTACATTTAACACATTTCTTCTTATTAGCAGCTACTGACTTCTAACTTTTGGCTTGTTAAAAAGCTCTACGTGTGTATATATCCATACAAATTTTTTTTTAATTGATGTACACACACACACACATATACAAAGAACATTTACATATATTTGTAATTTTCATCAAGGTTCACAGCTCAGATCAAATAAGAACAACCCCATTTATTTCTACTTACTGTGCAGCCTAATGTTTCCTCAGCTACACAGTCAGAGAGGTAACAAGAATAAAGAGTGCCTGTGTGATCTGTCAGATCAACAAGTATGTCAAAGCTTGCAAAAGTTGACTTTAAATCTGAAGAGACGTCACTGCAGAAAGTGCATGTGTTTGACATTTCATTCACTATAAAACGGCATATTGAACTGAAACAGAAGAAGATAATTAATGCATATAATGCAATTCCTTCTTGTTTGAAACTGTTTTCTAGACTGAGATTTCCCAAGAGACTTTTCATCTTTGAAAAAAATTCTTCATCTTCTAAACTCTTAAGTCTGTTTGAGACGATGCGTTCTCTTTCTTCTTCTCTTTTAGGACCAGGAAAGAGCAAGTCCTTCATAAAGCCAACTCCTCTCCCTGGAAGCCTACACAACAGGAATCCACATGGCATCCCCCAGAGGACTTTAACTGCTTGTCTGGAACTAAACTAAAATATTGTCCTATCTAATTTGGGCCAGGGGAAGAAGGACAGGCACGTTTTAATACAAATTTGAAACAGGCAGTTTCTTACCATCTGTTGCGAATAACTTTAGATGCATTATCATCAATGTCCAGAGTAGAAATGTAGCCATAAATAATGCCATAGACTGGTGCAAGTTTCCCATCACTCTGTAAAGCTTTTTCTTTCAGCTGTTCCACGGTATAAACATCAACTATAGTCTCCACTAAAAGATTAAAAGACATGTTAAGTGCATCTGAGAAAGAAGCAAAGCAGAATATCAAAACCAAAATGGATCTTAAGCTAATAAAAAAGGAGAGGATTTGATCTGAAGCACCAGAAAAGCCTCACACACCTTCTTTTTGAAGCAGGCTCATCATTTGGGGACAAAAAAATAAAACAAAAGGGGACTCAAATTAGGAAAAGATGACATTTTTAACATTTGTATCCCCCCAAATGAGATTTTGACAAAAACATTCCCTCTCCATTTTTCATACTTATTCAAGTCAGGAAGAACATGCCAGACATGATGCAAGTTGGCATAGTCAGCAACCCTGAAGATACATAACCAATAATATCAGGGGTAGCCCCAGTAACAACAGTCCAAACTTTAAATATTTAGCCAGGTGGTTATACCTTGGAGTTTTTCTATAAACAAACACACAGAGACAGAACTTGATAGTTCAGCTGCCCTATAAAACTACACTATATAGTTAAATAAAATCAAAGTGTTTGGATCCGTGCTTACAATTAACAGATTCTTTTGACTGCTCCTCCATTTTATCATGCAAAGCTCCGAATTGTGCACTCTCCTTTATGAAGCTGAAGAGAACATTTGCTTCTGCTGTTTCTTGAAAATGTAATTTTAAAAGTTATTAATACATGTAGCATGTAAAAATAACAGCATAATTATGATTTACAACTTTTTACTCTGGCAGTGCTAACGTGTCTCTTGAATTAGCCAAGAGATGGTCTTCTCTTTTTTACTTCACCTGTTAGTCCTACGTGGAATATATGAAAAAAGCTTAGATAAAAATAATTTTAAAAATATTTAAAAAGATAAAAAGATAGAAGCCAAAAGCATTGGTCACTACATAATGGACAAGAAGCAAGGAACTCTCTGAAGCAAGGAGGCAGAAGAAAACAGGCCTCCAATAGATTCATTTATGCATTCTATGATTGCTAATACCAAAGCAATACTTCAGCAGCTCTTACCTGGATTAGTTGTAATGATGGTTTTTGATATCACAGTTGCAGTCATACAGTTCCTAAATTTGTCAAAATTTATTCTCACATCTGATGCAAATATTACTGTGTGCAAGAAAAAACAAATAATCCTCTTACTGTAGAGTATCACGTTAAGAACAGCAGTAAAAACATAAACCCCAGACTCTTATACCTGTTTCTCGTGGGATCCAAGTCTGTGCAAGCTGGATAGATTCGTTATCCCAACTAAATTTAAAAAAAAATAAAAAAAAGTTAAAGCATCAAAACATTTTTGCAACAGCACCCGAACTGTTTAGTACTAGACTACTATATTATATAGTTTATAATTCAATTGGTCAAAGGGGACACAACCAAATGAAATGCCATGTGTGTCTATAGGCATCTAAGTTTGCAGCCAGCCATGATGCCTTACGTACGGTCTAGTTCAGTCCCTATTTTATCCTGTGCCAACCAGGATTGAGTAAAGGACTATTAGATTGTTCAAAAT
Organism: Nycticryphes semicollaris; assembly: GCA_013400055.1. NCBI lineage: Eukaryota > Metazoa > Chordata > Aves > Charadriiformes > Rostratulidae > Nycticryphes > Nycticryphes semicollaris. The sequence goes on from VXBJ01007805.1 coordinate 183,662, forward strand.
GGTTCAATGCAGATTATACCTGGGAAAATACTGTGCGTATTTCAAAGCCTTGACAAAAGTAATTTCTAACTAAAGCAAATCACAGTTAAAGTAACTGAACATCAGCTGAGCCTTTTCTGTGGGAACAAGCTGATTGCTCACATCACTAGGCCAGATGTTCAGCCAGCTTTCCAACACTGGAGTCCTTGTAACTGTGGATGATCAGACTACAGTGAGGTCAGTGGTATCCCTCAAAAATGATAATTTGATGGTTAGAACCCTTGATAAAATCTCATTCAGTTCCTTCTAAGTTTGAATGGTAAGAATAGTGCCAAAGCACAGCTTTGTTCTGGTGGGGTTTTTTCTTAATCCTTGGAAAAAGATTTAAAATATTTACTTTTCATCTAGCATTGCTCAACCACCTCTTCTCGATGGCCTCTGAGATAACTTCACTACAATGCTGTTGCTCAAGGATTTCCTGAATCTTTGACTCTACCTACAACTCGATGAAAGCGCAAAAGGCAGTGGTTTAGGGTAGCCCCAGCAACCACCACCACCTCCTCTCTGCTTCTGCAGACTCCTGAAGTCTACAGCTCTCTGTCACAACACACCAGCACCGAAACAAGAGTATTGGAGCTGCTGCTGCAAATTAACATCGGTGGCAGCTCAAGGGCTAGAAAACTTCACACCATAGATGCTTATTAGCATCCATGTGTATACATTAACTGCGCTAAATATGGCACAGAATGGTAATACAGTTGCTAACTCAGAGTGCAATGCTATCCTGCTGCTCCTATCTGGGGAACAAAGGTCATTTCAATCAACAGACAGCAAACCCAGCGCAAACGAATACCCACGTAGGTAGATAAGCCTCAAGTTTATTGAACAAGCTGTGGGCAAAATGCAAACATTCCTTTGTAAACAAATTGCTGTTTACATGCATGAATGGTATGGATACAGTCATGTTTGTAAATACAGACAAAAGAGTATCAAAATGTTTCTGCCCTATCTTAAACATTTAAAAAACTATTTCAACTTATTTCCATTCTACTTATTAATTCTGCTTGGTTTTAAAAATGAAGCATGCTCCTCTTCCACCCCACCCCCCCTCCAAGTTTGTGGAAGAAATGTACTGCCTTTGCAGATGTTTTTAAATGCCATTTCCTGAATTAGTTCAAATTTCCACATTAATGTAACTATTTGGAACTGAGCTGCATTTTGCCATTCATGAGCCAGCAGCCTGTCAGTACATCATAAAACTAGACATTATATATACAGTCCCTCTAATGATTCTTTTTTCAAGGCTCTGTTGCTTACTGCTGCCTTATCACAGTTGCCACCCAAATAGTAATACATTTAAATGAAAAGACGGTGTTACAACAGTATGTATTACAGTTCTTTACCTACTCTTGCATTAATTTGTGTATTTTAGTGAATTAAAAAGCATTTTACCATACTATTGGGAAAGACATCTCTGTTTCATCATACAGCTTTACTTCACACCTCTGACCTTTCCTTTTGTCTGAAGTCATAAAATACTTTGGTTCCCCAACCTTTAAAAAAAAAGAGAAGCAGTCACTTTTTCTCTACTAGGAGAATAAAAGTCATAACCTAGAAAACAGAAGAGTTAAAATGATGGGAAAACATCCTGTAGAATGCTAAAACCCCCAAAAAACTAAAAAAACCCTGCCCAAACCCCAGCCCAACATCACTAAAGGTTTAGCAACAGTAATTCCACTTCAGGACAAAGGGACATGCTTAATTTTATAAAAATCTGCAGATTACGTATTTTCAAGATATCTACTGTTTGCACATGCATGATTTCAAAGAGACAACTGATGCAGGACACTTCCATTCCCTTAATTCCCACCCCATCCTCCCTTCCATGTTGCTGAAAGTCTTAAGTAGCTCACATGGTTATTGTAACTCTGCTGAAGTGACTGCCGACCTAAAAAACCCAACCAGTGATTCCTGCCCACTATCAGCCCCCGAACATTCACAATTAAGTCAATTAAGTTACCCACAGTACAGTAGACAAACACTACTTTGTTGTGGTTTCTTAACTTACTGACATTACAGCTGCAAGCACGTTAAGGATTCTTCCATCAAGGCTTTGTCCATTTGCAATAATATCACCCAGTGAATAATAATCCTGAGGGTCCTTGACAGGCAGATGCAACAGAGAAAGTAGTTTGGTGTCCGTTTCATAACAGGAAGAGGTTTTGACCACGGAATGATTTTCACTGAGCAATAATTTGTAGCAACTGGATAATATGCACAAAACAAATCACATTGATCAGCCTTTACTTACCAATATATTAACAACATAATATGTTAATTCACATGAAAAAATAACTGCTGATTTATTCCTTTATTGTTTTCTCTAAAGATATGGGAAAGTTTGAATGAATTTGTTCTAAAATCATTTTTTGAAAATTATATAATCTTACAGAAGACATTCTTGTGTACTTTATACTTATTTAAAATTGAGATACTAGCAACATATCTACATACAAACATATTTGTACATCTTTCAGCCCTCATCAATCACTAAAAATAAAATAAGTTCTGAAATGTCTGTAACTGGGATTTGCCACCAGGACATAAAAAGACACTACTACCATCAGACTGGATTTCCTAAGGTGCTTTCAAAAGTGATAGCCCAATGACCTAAGTATATTTATAATGCACTATTAGCTGGAAGAAATAAGATATATTCAGGATATTCTGGATATTTTACAAATGGTTATGAAATCTATAGATTTAGAAAGGATCTCTCTTCCTCAGTGAAGTTTCTACCTGACATTTGTTCGTTTATTTCTTTCTGTTTAGCCAGGAAGTTGTGAGACTGACTACTGCAGTTAGAGATTTGCTACAAAGCTTAGAGATGATGAGTCAGCATGAACACAAAACTTCTAACTTGCCAAATTAATGTGCACATATGCAATATTCTTATGACTGCCATTGTTGAGAGATACTAATTGTTTAACTTAAGTAAGTTTTAATTAGTTTAAATCACTTAGGGCTATAATATGGTGTGATTTATGCTGTTTGCCTAGCTTTAGTTAGCGTGAGCGGCAGGTTTCACTGAAGCCTTTTGGCTGCAATAGAGTTAATTTTCTTAGTAATTTTCCCAGCAGCTGGTGCAGTGCTGCATTTAGTGTTTTAGTATAAGAAAAATGTCCATAGCACACTGATGTTTTGGCAATGTTTTCCCTAAGTCTGGGAATGTTCAGTTCCCCGTGTTCTGCTGGTGAGCACAGGTGCCCAGGAAGCACAAACCAGAAGATAAGGAGGGGACAACCCTCAGCAGGGACTGCAGATCATCCAGACAGGAGCAGCCAACAGCCGGCCTGCCTGGACACAGAAAAAGAATCCAAGAAGGTGTTAGCAGACCCCAGACCAAAAATCACCATTGGACTAAAAGACACGTGAAGATCATGTGAGGGGTGGGTGCAGAGCTCACATGGGTGTCATTGCCCAGGGATTTCTTTGTTCAAAAGAGGCACCTGTGGACTTCTTGGGGTCACCCCCTGGAAAGGGACCATGGTATGAGTGGTGACAGACTGGGGTGGTGTGTGTGCAGCTCCTTGGATGGGGGCTGAATGCTCGGGCAGCAGCTTCTCCTTTAATGGCCATATGAAAATGTTAGAATATGAACAATTAGGAAAGAAACCCTAATTAATGAGCAGGTGTACTAATCTAACTTTACCTAACATCTCCATCTTGGGTATCTAAGATAAGTTAAAACATATCTAAAGTAAGACTTGCAATGTTCAAATTTTTCATTTTAGAGAATACACAGAAAGAAAACCTATATACATTGCATGATACAAAACAAATGACAATGAGTAATAAAGAGCATTACAGTTAATTAAAATAGCTTTTAGAGAAACATATCATGTGAATGGATTTTGATAAGAATACACCTTCCATGAAACAGTTGTGTCTGATAAAACGCTTTGGCAAAATCAAATAAATTTCAAATAATTTTTTTAGACTTTACTCGAAGAATGACATTTACTGTGTTTAGTTACAAAGTGCATAATTACTTTACAAGTCTCCAAAGACCCATTTCTGAGAAATCTATTCTCTTTTGAGATTACTTGGCCGTGCATGGTTGAACCCAAGCAGGACAGTACGCTATGTCAGCCTCATCCCAAACACTTGTACCAATTGCACGCTGCTGTAGTCGGCTGGCAACTAAAGCAAGTGGTAACTTCAATCTTCCTGCAAGGAACCACCAGTTTGTATTTTAAATTTACCTAGGAGTTACAGGGTTGAATTTTTCTTCTCTTTCCGCTTCCTTTGACTGAATTAAAGGATTTTCAATTGTAACTAAAATAAAACATTGATAAGGAATGTTAGAAAACTGAATATAGATACATGTAGAGAAGTGGCTTTTTAAAATGGTTGCTTTCAAAGTTGATATAGGAAAGGAAAAGATCCGTGCAGAAACTACTGCTGAATGTTTTCAGATTGAAAACCATATCTGTCCAACATCTCCCATTGCAGCCAAAGTCCCACAAGAGTCCTCACGACACTGAATGGAAACAAAATGACGCTGAGTTCTTGTGTGTATACCCTTCATAGAGGTCACTAATTTTATCCAAACACCCTGATCTAGCAACCAAGGGCAGCAAAGTTAATTAACAAGTTAAAAGTACACACTATAAATAAATACAAGATTTTTGTTGTGTTTTGATGAACAATCTTAGTCATATGTATAACTAGATGAAGACAGAAAAACACCAAACTACTTCACAGTTTATTTTTCGTAATTTGTAAGAACTGAATATAATGCAAGAATTTAGATTGATTGACTATAGGTAAGTTCTGGGTGGCTGCATTCACTGGGTTTGTATCTGGCCTTTTTTGTTGACATATTTATTGTTTTTTAATTTAAATCCTTGAAATCCTATTCCTTTCCTTTTTATATTTAACATAACTGAATGATGTTTCCAATTAGACTGTTTTCTGAGTCCTCAGAGGAAAATATAGCAAAACCACAAACACATAACACTGATTTACTGGGAAAAAAAGCACATTCAAACAGAAACATGTTAAGAATAAACTCTGGCTTACCACAGTCACCAACTCTAAAGCTTTCTGAAAGCGATCTAATATATTCTTCTCTGCCCCAAGGATTCACATTTATAAAATAAGTTGGTGAATCTCGAATAGTAAAATTGAAAGTGTATCTTTCAGACCCAATGTCTGCAAAAATAAAGAGCACTATTACAATTCGTTAGCACAGCTTGGTTTCAATCTAGAATAGGAGTATAAAACCTATTATTTCGATGCTTTCCTAGTTTTTGTCATGAATTTACTACCCGCAATCTGGTGAGTACCACTAGAGGTCGGCAGACTGTTCAGTAAACACGCCCGTGTTCATGAAGAGGGGTGGCTACAACTCCCGTAGTAGCTGTACCTGCACCGTCCCATCTATATATCACTTAACTTTAGGCAGCCCCATATAAATTTACAGCTCTAATTCAAGAGAAATAACAGAATGGTACGATGCAACATTCGAGGCACAGGCAAAGACATAAAGAGAGCTAATGCATGAAGCAATGCTATGAATGAGTGTACATACTAGCCCAAATTTTGTGGTAGGTGCTCACAGAATCTCAGGGATTGGAAGGGACCTTGAAAGCTCATCCAGTCCAATCCCCCTGCTGGAGCAGGAACACCCAGAGCAGGTCACACAGGAACGTGTCCAGGTGGGTTTGGAATGTCTCCAGAGAAGGAGACTCCACAACCTCTCTGGGCAGCCCCTTCCAGTGTTCCCTCACCCTCACCATGAAGAAGTTTTCCCTCATATTTAAGTGGAACCTCTTATGTTCCAGCTTGTACCCATTGCCCCTTGTCCTATCACTGCCTGTCACTGAGAAGAGCCTGGCTCCATCCTCCTGACACTCACCCTTTTCATATTTATAAACATTCATGAGGTCACCCCTCAGTCTCCTCTTCTCCAAGCTCAAGAGACCCATCTCCCTCAGCCTTTCCTCCTCTGGGAGATGCTCCACTCCATCACCTTTGTGGCTCTAGGTAAGCTCTCTTTAGATGGCTGTGCCCATGTACGAGACCACTGTGATGATGCACAAGGCTGCAGCTCACAGGCAGTGTCACCGTCCAGGTAGTACCACGGGCTTTAACAGCATAAAACAAAGTGTTTCCAGCTCTATGGAAAGTTAATGGTCAAGAGGATATAAAGTCTCAGAAATGCTGTACTCCCTTTTCCCTTACAGCCAATTAACAAGGCTTTCTGTGACATAGCATTATGCAATGTTATTTTCAACTTGTAAGTGAAAAGTGTACAGTGATCAGTGTACAACAAGCGTAATCTGACTGGGGTTCCACAGAGCCATTCATATGAACACCACGTTTTCAGACTATGTAGAACCACTTCTGGTGACGGGGATGGCTTCCTTTAAATATTCACCACTAGAGCAGCTCAGCATGATGCCAATGGCAAGGCATCTCCCTGCCAGTTCTGCTTTAAGAGAGAATGAATATGAAGGGACCAGAACCAATTCCCGCAGTATTTACATAATAGTAGGTTCATATTGGTATTATCTTCAGACCCTGAAACACTTCCATGACTTTTTCCAACCAAATTCTAATTGATAAGGTTTACCCAAACTAATGCTGCTCTTTTAGCTTGATTCTCAAGCACACTTGGTTTTTTTTGCACAGTTTTGTTCTATACATTTTACTCTAAGAACTCTGTTTATCGTTCAAATATTGATTTCAGACCTATATGACAAATTATACCATATAACAAAATGCAGTAAAAATAGCTAAAAGGGACTGTACTTTTTCTGTCTGGAAAGCTTCTGACATCTGTTTTCCCAATAACCACACCGATTACATTCTAAAAAATAAAGAGATTATAGAATACAAGTATTAAACACAGATGTACAAGATGATTTAGATTTCATGGACTTGTACTCTACTGATGATAATAAACATATTTCTGACTGGTAGTCATTTTAATCTATTTATTCCATAGTACCACATGAACTAAGGACTAAAACATAAACATACATTTTACTTTATAAAAACAAAAAAAAAAAGAGTGACTAATAAAAATATTAAAGGAAATCCATCTGTTTCTGCTTCTGAAGACAATTGGAGGACAAAAGTTCAACCAAAACATTCACAATTTTGGCTGTTATACAGCAATCTCTCCTCAGGTAGGCAGCAATATTGTTATTTCACGCTCTCTACACAGGGCTCAGATCCCTTTAAATGCACCATGAAAACTGCAGGCAGGATTTATTTTACAGTTAAACGTCCAAGGTTTCCCCTGCTGTCAGCACCAAGATACACACATGTACCTCCCCAGGAAGGGCCATTGATCCCATCCTCATCTAAGCACCCTAAATTTCTACAGGTGCCTCTTCCTTGCTGCCTGTCTCTCAACCAACTGCAAAGGCAGCTTAGGCAATGAACTTTTTAGATGATGCAAAACAAAATTTATCTTATTCTGCTTCACTAAACCTTCATTTATTACACAAAAGTAGCCCAGTCTCGGTTGTCAAACATAACTACTAGGAGCAAACACACACAGTAAGATATATATATATAT
>VXBJ01007806.1:12985-31681 GCA_013400055.1 Nycticryphes semicollaris
ACACAGAATTCAGCTGACCAAAAATTTATCTGTAGCACAACTAAACTGAGTGGTCCTAATTGTACACTTGAATGGTGAATAAAGTAGATAGATACACAAAAAATTCGTGTATTTTTCTGTCATTCAGCTTATGAACTCTTTATGACAGGTGGTTTGTTGTGGTTGCAGCAGCATGTATTACATGATAAATACTGCAACCTGCATAACGAATATAGAATTTGAATTATTATCTTTTTCCTTCCCTGACCATCTTCCAATGAAAAGTCACGTAAAGCTTTTTCAGCAGCAATAAATGAAACCTTGTGGGCTGTAAAAGGTATTATAACACCAGGCAGAGAAAAATTAAAGGATTGCCTTGAGTCACAAAGTAAGCTTTCAGTTCTGTAATCTGCTTTTTACAGTTTAAGCAAAAACAGTTGAATGGTCTGGAACAACCCCAGAGCCACAGTGATACCAAGTACTAGTAGCACTGTGATCCCAAGTTTATAGAAAACTGAAAAGAAATCTTTCACTTTTTTTTTGTCACAAAGCAGAATTTGCTGGGTTTTTTTTCTATAGGAAATTTTGCTTTTGCAACATGTGTGCAAAATGTCCTTGTTTTCATTTAGTGGAAGTTCGTGTTTTATTTGCATTTGTATATCTCAATGTAAGAAATGAAGAAAAAAAAATACAAACTCCCTGTCTTCTTAAATATCATATGCTAATTATAAACAATTAATACCAACAGTGAATAATAGCAGTCTACACTGAAATCTTAATTGCTTCCATACACAAAACTACAATATATAGAACTTTATATTTAAAGACTACCCTGTGTGCGTGTGTGTGAATTAGAGACGTGCAAGGGATAAATAGAAACTGCAGATTCATTATTGGCCAAGAAGGAATTATAAATTTCTAACATCATCACATCCCATAGGAGACTAGTCCTATTTTAATAGATCTCGAAGAAGAGTCAGTGCAGAAATAAAGTTTTTTTTGTGTGCAAACTTTTCTGCTTAAGGTGTATTTATTTGAACCTTAACTGTAACGTAAGTTATTTCAAAATATGCAATTCAAGCATAATGACTTGAATTGTTAGGCTTTACTGGGTAAATTCTTTATAAACATTATTATAAAGGACAGTCAATTATATGCATTGGTTTAAAAGAAAACTGTCAGATCCATTTCATAGTATTATTTATTTTCAAATTTTTGTAAGACAGTATTAGGAGCTTGAAAGTAGAATTATCATATTACGTTATCATATTACTATAGCACTGTGTCATGTAGAATTATAATATTATTTATAATATTATTATACCACGGCTGCAAATGCTGGAAATTTCTAGTGCAGAGCTTAGTTCTGTACTGCTCTCTGGATCACTACTATCTCCTTTTACAGCTGCTATCACACCTAGATGCTCTGAATGAGTGATCTCACTTGAGTTAAGAGGACAGGTGCCTTGAACTTACTGTGTCATTTAGAGAGAGATACACATTACCTCCTTAGGAAAGACCAGATCCCAGGCTGACTATGACAAAAACCTTTAGAGGTTTTTGTTTCCATAAACTCTGTTCTTTGCTTTTGACTAATTGTCTAAATTTAGCTACAACCTACACTAGATTCTTTTAGAGGTTCTTCCAGATATGTTGGGTTTTTTTCTACTGCTTCTTGATGATTTAACATGAATACTGAAAAGATTCTACAACACTTTATTTTATTTGGTCTGGTTTCACTCTGAGAACAGTCTGTATAACATGACTCTGTTAGGTAGTCTTATTTTGCTAAGGAAAACTGTCAACATGATAGATAGTGGTGAAGGAATACTTAGCATTTATCGAAACACCTGCCAACTTATTATGACAAATCACAATAAAACACAGATGCTTACTCAATTTAGAGCAAATTTCACAGCTTTTGGTTATGTTAATATAAACCAGTCACATTAAATTGTTGTCTGATTATTATGAAAAATCTGTGTATCAGCCCACTGTTTCAGCCAATGTAAGTAAAATGAATGGAATTAGATATAAGTGAATTGCATAATATTCAAATCTTTTATATTCCTTACCTGAACTTTAATGTATTAACAAAAATAAGCTCTGACATTGGTGTTTCTCTTTGAAAAGTTTGCTGGCTGTTATTGAACTGGATTTGTTTTTTTTAAATAAAAAATGTGGGCTGGAGACAGGAAACAATATAAAATTTACAGAAGAATGACACATGAGAGCAAAATGATTATTTATTTGGCTGGGAATTTTGCAGCTGGATTCTACAGTCCAGTTGGAACAAGGTCTTTGCTTATGAGGTAAAAACAGGAATAAATGATTTGTACTGTGAAGTTCTAATGACAGGCACTCAAATATGAAAATGTTGACCTTTGCTTTTTGCATGGAATTAGGAGACTCTCACATCGCTGTGCTTTGCTTTTAGCAGTATGGTAATTGAACACGGTGAAAAATGGTTCTTTCACTAAATAAAACTGACTCATTATGATAAACTTAGAGAGATCAGAAAGTCAAGAGTAAGCTTTAACAGCTTTAAATAAGGGAGAGGATGGCAACAAAATGGAAAAGCCTAAACCATCTATGGCTCCACCAGTGGAGCAGAAAGTCAGCATATTCCTATAGTTCAGCAATTTGTGCCTGGCACTTCCAAGGGATGTTTCATTGCTCCAGTTGAAAATGACATAATGAAATTATGTGATTATGGTCCGTAATAACACAAGCACTGTAGCAAATATCATCAATAAAAAGGTTAAATATATAAAAAAAGGAAACATTCTTGTAGGCTAACAGGGGCAGACATTCTACAAGCTCTCTAAATAATTAGGTCCCATTAAAATGTTCCTTTTCATAGCTAATGACTTCATTTGTAGATCATATGGGGTTACACAGTTCAAGATGGTTTAAAATGGATGAAGAGAGAGAACCATACAAAATTCTCAGTTCTAAGTGATTCTTATAGTAAGCCAGGTACAAAATATATTCACTGACAGAAAAAAAAAAAAAAAAAAGATTTAATACGGAGTCCCATTAGCATCATGCAAGACCAATTACAGGAACAAATAATTTCTCTGTTAACATGGAGACTCCAGAATGGCCAGCGCCAACGTAAAAGTCTATCATAAAAAACTTAAGTCAGGTGCATTATTGTTCATGTAACAGTTCAGTCAACCCATTGAGGATAGTAGTTCCTTGCTGGATAAGGCTTATAAACCTCACAGACTGTTTTTAATGGCAGTGGGGATATGTTATATGCTATTTTTGCAGAATCTAATCAAGATGGTTTGGGTCAGCAGATCCAGTTGACCTCAATTTTATAACACAGGAGAGCCAAAACCTTATTTGTGCCTATGAACCAGGCAATGATTTACAAATATACAAGGGTTGAGATGAAAGACTGCAAGAAATACAGGTGGTAGAAATCTGGTTAGCAAGTTCCTTTCTGCAAAGCATAGACTATGGAGATGCTAGTCTTAGAAGGCACTGGAGGTAAAAAGTAATTTTATTTCAATGCTGAGCCATCTCCAGTTAAAAGATGTAGGCAATTCTATATTAATAATTTTCATTGCTTAATTTCCTGAGAAAACTTCTTGCATTTTGGTATTATTTATTCCAATTCTGAACCAAAGTTACTGGGGAAATACTGGAATTTCCAAAGGATGATATTTTTTTCTGGAATTTATTTGCTTTTTCTTTTATAATATAAATTGTTGTGTAATAAATTCAAGTCAGGATGCAGTGAGTTGCCAGGTTATCTAAGTACAGTCAGTTGGGCAGAATTAATCTTTCAGATGAAGAAGAAAGAAAAATACTGGTAAAAAAAGGTTTAAGAAGTTTAAATATTAAGAAACTTTACAGATTATTTTGTTGATTTTTAATGAGCTTCAGATCTAAATTCAGAGCCTCTGAGAAACTGGAACTTGGATATCTGTTCTTTTCAATTGTTTTAGGTAAAGCTCTGAGTGAGCTAGTTTTTATCATACTGTTTCATAAGCTTTGAGTTTCTCCATTTGATTTGCCTGTTGTTCTGATTCATCAGGCCTAAGTTTTTAAATTTTGCCAGTGCTTTTAGTATCACTGTGCCCATGTTAGATCAGTTTTGTGTTCATACTGGGAACAATGATCCCAGTAACTGGGAACAATGATCCCTGTAAAGCTGCATCTGAACTGATGTAAATGGTGACAATGCCCATGCAGAATTTCCTCTATCATGCAGATCATTCCTGTTTCTACTGGGTAGATAATTAATTTCCACATCCTCTCAGTTCTGTGTAATTTCTTACCATTATCTTGTACAGCAGATACATATAAGTTTTATTAAAATATATTGTAAAACTTATTTATCCATTCTGACCAGATTCTCAAATGTGTGGGTTTTTTTCTCTATTTTGTAACTTCTTACATCAGTCTTAGAAAAAATGTCATTCACACCAATAAAAGAAAAGAAAGAATAAAGCTTAGAAGAGTAAGCTTTCTGATATCCAGATAGTGAAAGTCTTTGAATTTAATATAATATAATGTAATAAAGTATATCCATTGTAGTAGCAAATAGTGATGTTGTATCAAGATTAATTTCTTGTTTCATTTTTTTTTTCATTATATTTTATTTAGGTCAACTTTTCTCACAGTTTCTAAGATGTTCCATTTTGACCTTCTCTTTCATTCTTACCCATCTTAAGTCATAATTCTAGCACATATAAATATTTATAACATTCTGCTCTTCAAGAGACTATATGCTTTTGAAGATAAATCAATGGAATTAATTTAAGTGGCTGTGACCTTTTATTTATGGAAAAGGTATCACAGAGTGTGCACAACACACCATCCCTAATACAGGGTACTGTATTTTAAAGATATTCCAGAGCAAACTTACATAGGTATGTCTTTGTTTATGTTCATGTGTAAGTATACATATGCACATGCACAAATACACGCATATTTTTGTATTTTTGTATGTATGTATACATATATAACATTATTACAAAACCACGTAATAACTCACTATGCTTGTTCATCAAGGTGATATATATTCACAAAGCTCCTGTGTTAGATGCTTTTGAGAACTTAACCAGTGTTATACTCTGGGATGTCAGGGTATATTTGTGAACTCTGATGTCTCCTTGGCTGTATTTGCAAACCATGGTGGATAGAACAACACAAGTACGATTACAGGAGTCCTTTACTGCATGATAGTTCTGTAAAAATAAGTTTAGAATTAAGTTCAGAAACATCCCATGTCCCAACATGTACCTGTACTCTTCCTTCCAGCTGCTCCACATGAAGCAAATAGAAATAATTTAGAGTGACAGTTACACACAAGAGTCTTAAGAGCAAAAGATGATTTTTTAATGCTTTTTCCACTCAGCACACTGCTAAAAGCACGTACTCTCATGTGGAAAATGTCATCAAATACTCCTGTCAAATCATCTTCCAGGGTCCATGAGGTGCCTTTCCTATTGCCACACAGACAAGATGTGTTTCCCTCTACTTGTATCTTATAGCAAGAATTATGTCACAACTGCTTGGCTTTTCCAATTTATTATAAATATTTTTCACTTGTTACAGTGTGAAAAGCCACCTTTAGTTCTTATTGTCTATATTTTGTTACTGATGGTATTTTATTATGTAATGAAGGAAATGAGAAAACAATGAGTTGAGACCTTATTTTGGAACATGCTTACATGTCTTGGAAGTCTGGTTATTTATTGGAAGTTACTCTCTTCCTAGAGAACTACTTTGGAGATCTTCCAAGAGAAATACTGGTTTTGATGAGTGTAAAGTTAGGTGAAAATTTGCTTAAGCACCAAAATGGATTTATAAAATATCTAAAAGTGTTTCAAAGTTAGTATTTCATGCAGAAAAGGTAATTTGGTGTTTTGTAGATATAAGAGAAAGTAACTAAAATCATTTCCAGTACTTTCTTTCCTCACATAGTCTTAGCAGTATTATCAAAACTGGTAGCTGTGGAAATTGATTGAAATTTGATTTTTGTAGGGAACTGATACTCTAAAAGATGTTTAGAATAAGAATTTTTAAATGTATCTGATATTTTTGAAAGATTTCCAACTGGTAGCATAAAAATATTATTTTTATAGAATGAGAAACAGTGTACTGAAATAATTTATTTTTATATATTCTGTTCAGCTGATATTATGATTCTAACTCTAGCTGATTCAATAATACACTCAAGTATAGCTGTAACATTTTATCCTTTAAAAGGAAAGTCTCATTCAGTCTCTGAATGGTTTATTTTGACTGTTCAGAGTTATAAATTTTGTTGAAATCGGTACACTTATGCTTTCATAAAGAAGTTGACAGTGTTTTCCAGGTGTTTGTTTTAATGTAGTTTTGTCCAGTTATAGAACATTCTAGTTACCTTAAATTATTAGATCTACTTTCTGGGTCAAATCTGGATTTCAGGCTAATTTCATAAGCATATATTTATAACCAGTTATATATGTCAGACTGTTCTGCACAGACAAGTTATCTAGATTTAGCTTTAAAAAAGAAAGCATAATAGGTTTTTTGTTTTTTGAGGACTTTAAAATATTTATATTATCTTAGCTACTTTCTATTTTCTAATGTTTTAATAAAAAGCACGCTCCTACAAATGGTTCCTTAAAAGTCTTTCATCAAAAGGTTGGCAAAAAGTTAGAGAAAATTAGAAATGTTTCTGTTTCCAAGCTGAAGATATCTTGTTTGGCATGGTTTTCCCACCAGTATCATTAAAGAAGACAAAATTTCAGAAATTTTAATACTTTTAATACTATTTAATTGAGTGCACCCTTAGCAAATTTGCAGATGACATCAAGATGAGTGGTGCAGTTGACAGAGCTGAGGATGCCATTTGGTAGGATCTGGAGAAGCTCAAGAATTGAGCCCATGTGAACCTCATGAATCTCAACAAGACCAAGTGCAGCATCCTGCACTTGGGCCAGGGAAACCCCCAATATTAATACAGGTTGGGGGATGAAGGGTTGAGAACCGCCTTGCTGAGAATGTCTTGGGGGTACTGGTGGATGAAAAGCCGGACATGAGCCATCAATGTGTACACGCAGCCCAGAAAACCACTTGTATCCTGGGCTGCATCAAAAGAAGTGTGGTCAGCAAGACTGAGGGAGGTTATTCTGCCTCACTACTCCATTCTGGTGAGATCTCTCCTGTAGTACTGTGTCCAGCTCTAGAGCTCTCAGCACAGGGAAGACCTGGAGTAGTTGGAGCAGGTCCAGAGGAGGGCCACAGAAATGCTCAGAGGGTGGAATACCTCTGCTATGAAGACAGGCTGAAGGAGTTGAGGTTGTTCGGTCTGGAGAAGATAAGGCTCTGGGGAGACCTTTTTTTGGCCATTTAGTACCTAAAGAGAGTAATGCAGAAGGTGGAGATAAACTTTTTAGTCGGGCATGTTGTGATAGTACAAGGGGTACTGGCATTAAACAAAAAGAAGGTAGATTCAGGGTAGACAGAAGGAATTAATTTTTTACCATGAGGGTGGTGAAATACTGGAAGAGGTTGCTCAGAGCAGTGGTAGATGCCCCATCCCTGGAAACATTCAAGGTTATTTTGGATGGGGCTCTGAGCAGCTGGTCTAGTTGAAGATGTCCCCACTTATTTCAGGAATTTCAACTAGATGACCTTTAAAGGTCTGTTCCAACCCAATTATTCTCTGATTCTGTGTATTAGCAGTGTATTAGTAGTTGCAGCAGTAAAGGCCAGGGGTATACAGGGCTGCAATATGATGAATAGGCAGCACATCCAGCTTCTCTTTAGAAGTGCACAGCAAGACAGGCCACAGATATAAGTTGCAATGAGTGAAATTCTGATTAGATATAAGGAGGAAATTCTTCACAGTGAGAGTCATCACTGGCACAGTTTGTACAGAGAAGTCTTGAATATGTGACACTGATAAACCTGATCCAACTTCAAATCTCATCCTGGTTTAGTAGGACTAGAATCAGGCAACCTCCAAAGTTCTCTTCTGATCTAAATTGCCTCTGTGAGGAAGATTATTTTTATCATTGTCTATCATTATTGAGTGATGATTCTCAAAGGTACCAGGAAAAGTTTTTCAGTAAAACATAAACTGCCTGAAGTATTTAAAAGGTGAAAGGCCTGTTTATAGGCTGGGGAATTATTCTGAAAGACCTGAATGTGGGTCTTCAAGTATATGTTTTTCAAGGACTAAGACACTATAAAAGAGACTAAAGAATTTGTTACCAAAATCCTTTCCCACTGGTCAGACCTTTCTGCTTTCCGATACTGTATTTCACATACAAATGAAAGTTAAATGATCATACTCAAGATAACTGCAAAGTTTCAAAAACTGTGTGGTATCAATCTGGCCCTTTGGCTATGGCGTCAGTAAATGGATAATCCAAAAATAAATCTATTCCTTGTTTATAGCAAAGAGGATTGTTTTGATTTTTAATTTTTTTTTTAAATGATTATGGGAGCACCATCACCTATAGACATAATCAGAGTGTAAAACTAATTTTAATGGGACTTTGTGGCCTTTTTGTTTTTAGTCTTTCCACAAACATAATTAATAAAGAATATGAACTTGTAAAATGAATTATATAAACTTGTAGGAAAAGGGGAAGAGGAAATAATTTCTTTCAGCATATTAAGAATATATAATGTATATATGAAATAGATAAATAGATAGATAGAGAGATACCTAAAACCATTACTTTAGATTAAATGAATGCCAAATCAAAGTTAAAAACTATACTTATTTTAAAATGTACATCATATTTGCACATTCACACACACATAAAGAAAGAATCTTTTCAGTTAATTACATATTTTCCAGTATTAAATTATCTCAGCAGAAATGTCTGTACTGATCATAAAACTCAGTCTGAATACCACTGGAAATTTCAGTAGTTTTCCTATGGCTTTTTCTGCAATGTAAAGCAAGGAAAACATATTTCTCAGTATTAAAAAAGATTTAGTGGCCTTTCCTCTGATACGGATCCTGAAATCTGGTTGGAATATTGTGAAGACTTTTCTTTTTTTTTTTTTTTTTTCCATGAAGAACTGGGCACCACTGGCTGTATCATAAACAGTGGAGAGATCATAACTCTCATATATTCTCTAGGGGGGCTGAGCAGTGAAGTTCCTCAAAGATGCTGTGCCTGAAATCTTAAGACTTTTCTTCCAAGTGCAGCTCTGACACACTGCGCTGGGCACTGAATTAGAACTGTTTGAAAAAAGAATCCAATCCCATTGCAGGTCCTAACAGAGAGGGTAAGAAGATGGGAAAATATGGCAAAAAAATTAGATAGCTTAGAGAGAGAGATTCAACTTATGTCAGAGGAAGGTGGGTGAGGAGAAACTTAGAACAAATGTATAACTATTAAATGGTTAAAAAGATTTAGGACTAGGATTCAGGAAGAGATGACTGCAACCTGACTGGGAAAGTAGGCTAAGTGAACTTATGTGTGGTTATTGATCCTAAGGAGCCAACCTACAACATGGAAAATATCAGTAATACGGACACACTGCAGATGGCATAGAAAAAACCCTCATATATCAGAAAAACAGGCTGAAGAAAAGAAGTGTTCTAAGCCATGCATCCTACCATAAGTTTTAAATAATTCTGAGAATTTTATCTAGCTACAGCTCTTGGTGTCTGGCTTTGAAAGCAACCTCTCATGTATTACATGCAACCCCTTCCGTGCCAGTTTACGGAGAGGATAACAATCAAGTTGCAACTGCCCTTGCAACTGTGAGTAGATGTCATTATGAACTCTGATTTTTCAATTTTCTTTTTAAAGTAACAACAAAACAAAACAAAAATTATTATTTCATCAAGTCAGGCAATATTCCCACTAAAAACATGTGAAGACACAATTACAGGCTATATCAAATATATAATAATAAGATTGAATTAAAAAAAAACTATACAAAATTATTTCCAGCATTTTTTTTCCCAGATATTAACTATTTATATTTTATTGTGTTTTTCTAGTTGGTAAATGTGGTAGGTCCATGTGGTTTATACAGATAAACGGAGAGAGTAGGAGAGCAAAAAAAAAATGAATGAACCACAGAGTTACTATTTCGTTTTGCCTGTAAAATGATTGGGTGAGCAGTACCACAATCTTATATAACCTTGTACAGCAGCTTAAAAGAAACAAGGTATTTTCTATTATTCGTACAAGTCATACCTTTGGAAAAAATACATACTGAAGCCTAGGCAATTCAGGCATGCTATAATCTAGCAAGAAGCAGAATGAACCCTCAGAACTTATGGCTTTGCTACCTGATATGAAAATATCTAAATAAATAAAATCCATTCCCAATTGTACCCTCAGCTCACAAATATATTTTCTTTCCTCATAAGTCTGTCAATATAAGTTATTTGGTGGAACAATTTATCTGAACTGAAAACAGACTTGCCTGCCAGTGGAAAACAACATTTCTTTCCCAATCTATTTATCCAAATTAAACTCTGAATCTGTGACTGTCATGGTAAGCTGATAACTGTACACTGATGTATTTTATGCAGTTTTAAATAAATGTGTCTTTGTTCAGTATCTGCTTCTGGGATTTGTAGCAACACTTCTGTCTGTTTACTTTTCAGCTGATTAATTTGAGATTTTCCGGCATCTTTCCAGTCTTTGTTTTGGTTGCAGTTTCTTAGTTAGGTGCTCTCAACAATACAGTTTAATGTCTTAATTATAATTAATGTCACCAGGTCTTTATATGGTTGTATCCAGACACATTTTAAATCCTGATTTGTAAGAGAGAGAATCTGCAAACATGGACATGGAAAGGAGGCCAAAGATGGACAGGGGGCAGAAATAAATTTAATCTGCTTTTTTCATCTGTGAGGACTTACTGAATTGTATGATTATATGTTAAAGAGTATAAATATCATTTCCTCAATACATTTTTACAGTTTATTTCCCTGAATGGACTCTTATCTACTTCATTAGTAAGTGGCGTAGTCCTGTTGGAGGAGTAAGAGCACACCCTACAGATAAATTATATTAAAATAGTAATGCATTTACTTCTTTGTATTTTCTTTTGTGAGTATGAGTCTTTAGGTATCATGTCCTAAAAGTTCTCTGTAACAACAAGAACTTTTCTTTAAAAAAATGTGTGGAGGCTAACATCACAACAAATATTTTTAGATGATAAGGGAAGAGGCATCTAAATATGATACAGTCTAAATCTCAAGAACTTCAAGAAATGTTTTTGCCCCTCAAAAGCCCAATTTCACAATAGTTCTAAAGAGAGGTAGAACTTTAATTTCCCTTGATTTATGCAAAAGTGAAGAATATCTCATATATTCAGATATAGAGCAGACCAGGTCCAGAATTAATGGAAGGCCTGAACAAATTAAAAATTTCTTTTAGGTGCATTGTTGTATCTCAAACAAACAACAAATATTTATTTCAGTTATTTGTTTTCCATATGCTGGGACTGAGGAAGAACTAAACTACCACAACTAGCTTCTTTATAACTTTATTTGCAAATATTATGTTTTAAATAAATTTTTTGGACTTTGTATTTTCACTTGTAATAGTATTGAGTAACGTACCCAGTTTGCTTCTTTTCCATGTATTCTTAGGCTGCATATTTGAGAGGTACCTACTAAACAAGAAAAATAGCAAAAATTCTAGTCAGGAAGTCTGTTTACAAAGGCCTGCAGCGACAGGACAAGGAGCAATGGCTTCAAGCTGGAGAAGAGCAGATTTAGATGGGATATTCGGAATAGGTTCTTTACTGTGAGGGTGATGGAACACTGGAACAGGTTTCCCAGGGTGGTGGTTGAGGCCCCTTTCCTGGAGATATTTAAAGTGAGGCTTGACAAGGCCCTGGGCAACCTGGTCTAGTTGGGTATGTCCCTGCTGACTGCAGGGAGGTCAGACTAGATGACCCTAGAGGTCCCTTCCTGCCTGGACCATTCAATGATTCTGTGGTTCTGTGAAGTGCATCATCTGAAGTGTTAAGACAATACCAAATTATTATCCATTTCTCATTCAAAAGGCCACTAGTGGTCATTTCTTAAATATGCTAATGAGACCCTACAGCATGATTTCCATTTGCTTTTCTTTAGAAGGAATAACATGAGAACAGAATGCAACGAATACTGATTACTATCTAGCTCCTTCCTTTTTTTTTTTTTTCTCTTTTGTATACAAAAGAGACCTGAAAATAATGACTGCATTGATTTTTTTTCATAGTAAAAAAGAATAAAGTCCAGAGTACCCATATTAGTAAATGAGTTATATGGTTATAGCTGACAGCAGTGAAAGCACAGCTATAGTATATCAAGTATATCAAGTACTCGATAGCACTTGACAGGTGTGCACTGCTAGTATATATTGCCTAAATTCAAATGTTTGACAAAAGTCTCTAGCTTCATACCGCTGTTTGTGAACAAGCCATTAGCACCCTTGCTGTGTATCCTTCTTCTCAGCAGTCACCTGTCAAACAAGTAGCTAGCTGTATGTGAAGAGGAAAAAAAAAAAAAACAAAACCAATATAAGAACACCAATCAGAGCAGCAACAAGTTCTAGTTAACCTCCAAAGAAAATACTCCCATTTTAACAATTTTAGCAGAAACCATTACTTTAAAATACTAACATCAATTTCTGCATAGAGAAGACTATTAATAACTTCTCTGAAAATATACACTGACCTTATTAAAATTGTGTTTTCTATTTTAAGATATGATTTGCTTCTTACCTGCTTAGAATTAGGGTCTGATTCTGGAAAGCAACTTGAGGGACGGAACTCTTGCAGGTCTCTACCAAAATGTTTCTGTGCATGTAGTACTTTGAACAATTTCAGAATCCAGAAGATAAATAATCTGAGAAAATGAACCAGGTGATATTTTTAAAAATTAGCACGTTAATTTAGTTAAAGTGTAATAAATAATGGCTTGATTCAAGTTTTAATCTGCAGTATGAACTTCAGAATTCAGAATGAGACAACGTTCCAAATTAAATTTGATAAGAATAAAAAATATATATATGTATTTGTCTGGAATTTCAAATTTCCTCTGAAACTTTGAGATACAGAAATTTGCAGAATTATTTGTATGTGAAAATCAACACATCATATAATATGCTTCATTCTGAGTATTATGACTTTAGGAATGATCTTAAACTGAAAAAAAAAAATCATGGAAGATCACTGCAAGGAGTACAGGCAAATTCTTATTATCAGTGAAGAATCCTACTGGTTTCCCTGAAGATGGCTTTTTATCCTATGACTCCACTCTTTGTAAGCCATCATTTGTAAGAGGGGTGGGGGGAAAACACCACCAAACAAACAAACAAACAGAAAAAACAGATTATAATTATATTTGTTTGGATGCAAGAAAGTGGATTCCTGTGCTGCACAGCATGAGCACACCTACTGAGCTACCATACACAGACTCTTTTTCTAACTAGATCTAAATTAGATTTGCAGCAAGGAATTCTTTCCAGCCACAGTGTAGTTGAAATGTTTGCTTATCCTAACACAACTGTAGAGAAGCTAGCAAGGTCACAAAACTGTACAATGGAAAATTTCATTTGCCAAGAAAATAAGTTAATTTCAGTAGCTGAGATAATGTAAAAGATGCAATGAAATTCCTTGTACATAATGTTTTACAAACAGGTATGTAGTGACCTTCATTTATGTTGGAAGGACACTGTCAGACAGCCATTCCTTGTTTGTCTTTTGATCATTTTTGGAAGATGATTTTATCATGTGGTATCAGTACGGAGAATCTGTTCTAGATGAAGATCATTAGCATTCTGGACTTGAATCGTGCCTATATTCCCTGAATTTGAAAGTAATAATATTTACAGTGCTTTATTGTAGAGACCTTCACATTATCCAAAGGCTGCCAAAGTCAATGACAACCTTTTCATGCATTTCATTGGACTTGTGTTAGTCCCTGAGATAAGCAGTTGCCAGTATGTGTGCAACTGAGGTCACGCTGCCATTGATCTCTTTCTTGATGTGTCTTCTAACTAGGATGTCTCACTCCTCCTTTATCTCTTTTCATTGATCCTTCACTTTTGGTTACTGCTTCCTCATTTCATTCCCACCTCTCTGTCAATGTCCCACAGTCCCTAAATGTTTCCCTAGGTCCCGGTTGGACCCTAGTCCCTTCTCTTCTAATCCCTGCCACTAGCTTCTCAAACCTTCAAGCTATTCCAGATTTCTACCTACTGCTCACAGGCTTCCTGCAATGCATGCCTCATCCTTCGACCTCTCCTGCTTTTTACTATGTCACTGTACTACATTCCATTAGTTTTTTTCTACTCCAGCTTTGCATAAGAGGCTAAGTTGCTACACAATTATCTTTCTTTGCAGCCGATTCAGAAATACATGGAATTGCAACTGGGTTTTTTTCGTATTTTATCTGGTGGCAAAGGAATAGCAACTGCTTGTCTCATAGCCCTAGAGTAAGAGGAGGTTTTACAGTTATGTAACTTTTTTTTTTTTTTGCCTGTGGGATCATTTAATTCATCTGTATAACTGTGGAAATAACTTTCATCAAAATATTGGCAAAATACTCCAAAATGTTAGTTATATTCTGGATTAAGAAAGAAAGAAAGAAGAAAGGAAGAGAAAGAGAGAGAAAGAAAGAAAAACAAATAGAAACAGTACCCTGGGACTAAATTCTTGCTTCCCAGAATAACCTAGCAGTTATGCAAGCATGAAAGGAGCAAAAACATGCCTGAGGCGAGTAGGGCAATATAACAGTATAATGTTATTTGAATTGTGATGTTTTACTTCCCATGGGTCACTCAGTGAGATTCAAGAGATGGGTTCAGAAGAGAACAGACCTGGTCAGTCAGTTGAAACAATATGGAAACTGACTTTTCCTGAAATGCAAGTAGACTTATTTTTATTAACCGTGAGCTGAAATTTTTCCTGTTGTTGCTTTTGAATTGGTTTTTCCTGTGACATTCATTCACATAAATGCTGCAATAATAACAGTAAAATACATCCAACTGTATCCCACTATCTTCTTGTGCTAGTAGATAACTTGCTTCTTGAAAGAGTGTGCTTTTGTTTCGGAAAAACATGATTTAGGCTCTGCAGCTGTATTGTGCTCTGAGCAATGCATCTGAATGTTGTTATATCTGAATTTTAACACTAAACTGTGTCTCTAAATTTTCCTAGTGTATTGTGAAAGAGCTGAATACAGACTACTGCAGAACAATCTAACTTTAAGCTGCATAATAAACACAAAGATATATTCTCTCTAAACCTTACTTTAAAGGAGTTGTGAGGTATAACATAGGAATTCCTGTAAAAGCCTACTGCCATTGTCTTACTATGCTTAAACTTTAGTTATAAACCCTGATTTTTCATAATTAGAAGATAATGAAAAGCTATGGTAGCCATTTCACTGTTGGCAATTCAGTTTCTTCAAGGTGTGGCAATGAATCAGCCTACACAGAAAGTTTCTGAACAAGGTCACATAGTTTGTTATCAGGAAGGTGAGTACAAGCTCTGTGACCATAAGGAAAAGGAACCAGATCTATGCTTGAACCCCATCAGAAAACATTTAAGCAACTTTTATTTCCATAATAAGCTGAATTGGAAAATAAAACATGTAAAAACTCCAGTTGGGAACCTGTGCACTATGAGTGCTATAAACTGCAGATTTCATGTTTGTTACTGTATTGCTTGAACAGGTAAACTGCCTCTGAAATCAGCACAGAGACAGAAGTAGGACTGAAATGCTGTTTTGCTTTTTGAGCTTTCTACCCCCACATTTTGTTTTTAGTCTTTTCCTCAGAGTAAACAAAAGCACTCAAACATGGTCTCTAAAAGTTTAAGCTGCATTTCTTCCCAATTATTTCTCCATCAATTCTTCATTCTCAGACACAGGCTAACAAACAGATAGAAAATATGAGTTATTATCCTACTCTCAATTTTCAGTAAGACCTTTGCTGAACATGATGGTATGTCCATTATTCTTTGGTTGCTTATTGCTAAAATAACTTGCTACTTGTAAAATTCAGCAAATTTTGGCCAGGATATCTTGGTCCATTAAAGCCACTTTGGTCTTGGCACAGATTTGGAAGCATCATGAAAGTGATGTAAGTGATTCTTCCTAGGTGGGATGACTCTGTAGAAATCTGATAGCAGAACTTTTCTCTGCCTAGTCCAAGAGTACTTTACAGACTGCAGTACAATACAGATGTTCCCATATTTTTTAAAGATTAACCTTTTTCTATAAGATGGTGAAGCTAACAACACTGTCACAAATACACTTTCTCCTTTTTCCATGATCACTCCTGAAATTTCTTGTTCTCATGTCTTGTTGTATATTAAAATGAGTTTATTATGAATAAGATTATTTTCCCCACTTTATAGATAGACATGTAAATAAATAAGTAGCATACTTCATCTTTTTCTTACCTAAAGTTGTTTTTATTTTAATTTAAAAAGTAAAACAAATGAGCTATCCCATATCTGTTGTTGGACCCTTCATTGAAAAAAAAAATTAATGAGGGCATGTGTGAGTACACAGTGTGAAGCACTAAAATATTAAAATATTAGAACTATAAAAATCAAATTATTATGAATTGGCAGTGGCATGTTCATAACAAATAATAATCTTCAGGTTCTGTGTCAGCATCTCAAGACTTATTCAGTGGGAAAGGAACACAAATGTTAATGGGGGAATAATGATTGAAGGAATAATGCAGGTATTACTTCTGTGCTTACCAAATTCCATGAGAGCTTTGCTGATACAGCAGCAGAGCAAGATCAGCTACATGTTATTTGGTAAAAAGGAATCATGGAAGTCGTAAATGATCCTTTGTTTATTTCTCTTTTTTTTGTGGCCAGCTGACTTTTTCTCCAGCTTATTTTGAAGCCATAAGAAACTCAGCGCTGTATGAATAAAAACATCAACAAATTTGCTTGCCTGTTGTAATAACATAGTTTACTAGGAAAAAATTAAAAAAAAAAATAAAAAGAATTCTATCTCGTTCATGCTCTCAATCTAACCTATCTAGTACACCAACAAAAAAATTAAGTTCTGTTTATTGTTCTTTCTTTTTTTTTTTTTTTTAACCTCTCTCAAATTAAATTGTACATGAGTTGATTAAAGAATGCAAAAATATGTCTCTATGTTCTAATATGTCTAATTGTTATTAATTTTTTTTTTCGTTTTTTCCCTGGCAACATTAGAATCCTTCTAACAAGTGAACTTTGAGTTTCCTTAAAGGAAATAATTTTTTAAGCAAACACGATAAATCCCAGTAATTCCAGGACAGTTGCTTTGCATTCTGAGGCATTACCTGCTAGCAGCTCCCAAAGGCAGATCAAACAGTGCTTTGATGGAGACTAGGGCAGAAGGCAACTGCAAAGAGGTAAACTGAAATCTTGCAGTCTTCTTTTTTTTTTTTATTTCCTAAACCAGGAGACATATTAATATTGATGTCTTAATTTGCACTGAATATGTAATCTTTGCATGTTCTGCAGTCTCTTTGTTATCAAAATGTCTGGGGAAAAAAAAAAAAGACAAGACCATGTTTCATTTCTTCTAATGAATGAAGAATACTTGTTATGAACATTCTGTTGACTGTATTAAAGAAATACCTTAATAGTGAAAAACATATATTCTCATTATTTTTATTTTTTAATTATTGATTCCAATAAAGGTGTGTATATGTCATTTCATCAACACAATGTCTTAAAGATGAAAATGTTCTCAGCATTTTCTTTATGTGGAGAAAGACAGTAACTAAACATGACAGCTTTAAAATTAGAAAAATATCTATACAATTTCTATTGTTACAGTGTTTTCACCTGTCTCTCAAAACAGCTTTTAAAAATCTCGTTGCAGCTCAATACTGAATGGCAGCTCTGTTGCATATAGTGTTACTGATAACTAAAATGACTGAACAACAATTGAAGCTCCATGAAGAAGTTAGCTTTCACCATAGAAATAATTTGTATCATCATTACAAATCATGGCCATTTCAGTAGTTCTCTGTCATCATTCTGTACTACCCAACTGGCTCATGGTCACTTCTCATGAACCAGGACCCTGGGATCCTTAACTGTGATCTTTTATGTAGTCAGTATGTTCTCACAATTGAATATTTATGATTCTTCAGTTTAAATTCTTATTTGCTGATTACATGTCACTGGTTTTCTTTGCAATAGTTTTTAATGTGTAATCTAAATGCATAATTCCTGTTATTAGGAAAAATACCATCCACAGTTTTAAAGACAAGTAAGGATATGCTTATATGTATGAATGAGTGAGAAATTTTCAAAGACATTTATCAAAGAGAAGTAGTATCTGTGTTCCCCAAACTGTCTATATTCTTACTGCAATTTCCATAACTAACTAAACATCTTGAAATATTGTCTCTGTTTTTCTGAAGATAGTTTTAACTCGGTGTCTGTTCTGAAGTCTATTCACTGTGACCATCTTCAGTGAGCCCACGTTTTGTTCAAGAAAAGAGTGAACATACAGCCCATCTGTTTGAACACACCCCAGAGCTTTCTCATGTCATGCTTTTCTAGGCAATCAATAGGATACTCTTCTAGATGTGTCACATGACCGTAAAAGAAATTCCTGTGACCTGATGCTTTTCATTTGCCAGAAACACACCAGCCCCTAAAATCTTCAGTATGACCTCCTCATACAATGGCTCCCTAAACTGTTTATTTTGATTACACTGGCTTATTTTAAACACTTTAATGATTGGGGATCTGGGGGGG
>VXBJ01007806.1:31729-55454 GCA_013400055.1 Nycticryphes semicollaris
GCTGGGGGGTTGTTTGTTTGTTTGGGTTTATTTATTTAGTCCACTATATTTTGACTGAAATATGTTAGGAAGCACTCCTGTGGGTTACTGAGCTAGGTTCTCTGGCAACAGCAGTAATTATCAAAAGATAAAGACATTTCAAATACAAATAAGGACTGGATTCTACACTTCCAGGACAGCACCACAAATCCTTTGTTGGGTCTATGAACAGCCCATAAAGCTCAGCTACTTCGAATGGACACACTGATCTTCAAGGCCCTTTGGAGTTAACAACTCGAAGCTCACAGCAGAGCAGAATTGCGTTTAAAATTCCCAGAACTTTTGCAACACCTGCTAGACTCTTACTATTTATTTCATGCACTCTTGTACTGGTTTTGGCTGGAAAAGATTTAATTTTCTTCATAGTAGTTTGTATGGTGCTATATTTTGGATTTGTGAGCAAAAATGTTGATAACACTGATGTTTTAACTAATTGCTGAACAGTGCTTACAAAGTATCAGAGCCTTCTCTTTTTCTCACTCCACCAGCAGGTAGGCTGGGAGTGCACAAGAAGTTGAGAGGGGACACAGCTGGGACAGCTGACCCCAGCTGTCCAAAGCAATATCCCACAGGATATGATATCATGCTCAGCAATAAAAGCTGGGGGAAGAAAGAGGAAAAGGGGGATATTTGGAATGATGGCATTTTTCATCCTAAGTAACCTTTATATATATGGTGGAGCCCTGCTTGCCTGAAGTTATCTGAACATCCGCCTGCCAATGGGAAACAGTGAGTTAATTCCTTATTTTACTTTGCTTGTGTGTGCAGCTTTTGCTTTACCATTGACCTGACTTTATCTCAACCCACAAGTTTTCTCACTTTCACCCTTCCGATTCTCTCCCCTATCCCATTGCGGGGGAGGGATGAGCAAGCAGCTGTGTGGCCCTGAGCTTCCTACTAGGATCAATCCAGTCCTTAAGTAGATTAGATTCACGTCTCCTCTCTATAGCTGTCCGCATCTGAATTCATCACACCAGACTTCCTTTATATTTAATTGAAAGGGGGAAAAAAAAAAAAAAAGAAAAAAAAAAAAAAGAGGAAATAAAAACCTCTAGGGAATAATTTCTCTGATCAATTTTACATCTTTTTCTCTGGACACCGGAAACCCAGACTTCATGAGACCAAACCAGAAGAAGGTACGTGAGAGTCACCTTCTCTGTTGGATGCACCATACAAGATCACTAGCCGACCTGATGATGTTACCACTCTTGGTGAAGGTAGACCTCAGGAGGAGTGAGTCAGGGACATTTTCAACGTGATATCAGGAAGAAAAGAATCTAATGCTTGATGAGCAGAATATGACTAGCTTACATGTCTAACATGGCTACAGAACTAACAGGACTAACACAACATCTTAAGCTGCGATGTACAGAAGAACAATATTTTCCCCAGAACATGTGTTTCCTTCACCTCCCTTTTTCTTCTGCCATCCTCTTCCTCTCCTCACCTCACCATTCTCTCTAACATCAGTCACTCTTCCCTGCTACTATCTGAGACTAGTAGAAATGTCATCTCTGAACCTGATCAAAGGCCTGATGAAAACATCAAGAGTACACTCACTCTGTAACTGCAATATAAGCACATCCCATTTTATCTTTTGGATACATGTACTGAAAAATATGTTCTTTTCCCTGAACAAAATAAACTCTATTTCAGAAGCCTGTAGGTGATCAGACTGTAGGAATTGTGCTCTGTCAAAATATTTGGGAGGTTTAAATTTCCAAATTTCCAAAAATCGTTATTCTATGTTTTTGCATGGGACTTCTGGAAGCAGACACTTCAGCTGTTCCACAGGTATTCCTTCAGAAACTGCAAAGGCTTTTCTTTCTTTTTTTTTTTTTTTCCCTTGTAATTTAAAGATGGCAGATAGCTTGTTCCTTTCTGCTTTTGCTTTTTCGCTTCCTCCTGTCAAGCCAGGGAACAGCATCTGTGTGTCTTTAGGAGATGATATTCAGTTAGCAAAGTTTATTTCAACTTGAACCACAAGACATCCAATGAATTTCAGAACAGACCTACAAGTAAAGGCATTGCTAGTCTAAATTTACACTTCTTTTTTTGCCTCTTCCATGGGCTCTATACCCACCTTCCTGTCCCTTGTACTAGCACCACACCTTGAGTGGGACTAAGCAGGCAAAAAACTAACCCAGTATTAAAAAAAAAAAAAAAGGAAAGGAAAAATTCTATTTGGTTAGTTAGTTTACTTAATGGATTCAGTTGCAAAATAAATGTTGGAATCAGTCAAAGGGCATGCTGCAAGGTCAGGAATAGGAGGTGGAAAGGGCAAGGCAGACAAAAAGGACATTTATGTTGTACCTCTAGTACCAACCAGACTCAGGCATTTCATGTAAATCCTCCTCTGTGTACACCCAAGCATGGAACATAGGCTTGTGGAGGTTTCTTTTTTTTACACACCTGGAGGTATTTAAGAAACGTATAGACGTGGCTCNTTCACTTTATACTTAATTTAAAATGTTACTTAAATTATATGTGGGTTTATGCTGAATTAAGGTAAAAAAAAATCTAATTCATAATCTGTGGGAGAAGGAGGGAGGGAAGGAAATTTCATCCTGTACAAAATGTATAAAATGAGACATTTCTTTTCAATGGACTTTTCTGAATACTGAATGACAGATATGAGTGTATTATATTTGCTGTAGTATAGAAATATTTTCAATTTATCACTGATAAGTGAGTCAGAGGATAAATTAATCAGGTAAAATTTGCACATCCTGTCATTGATTTCCATGTGCAAGCAATTCCATCAGCTGGAATTAACACTGTCAGATCAAACAAAAGAACATATAGGGCGGGCATTTTCCACTTATAAAGTAAAACCTCACATGTTTAGCTTTATTTTGGATTATACTCTTGTCCTGAATGTTTTTTTAAAATCACTTCCATTTTATTTCTAAAATATTTTTATTTCTAAAGTGATTATATGCTATTAAGTGGGTCATAAGACTCTCAAGAATAATAGAAATTTTTTAAGTGACACATACAACTGAAAATTATTCAGACCATCATTTCTCTGTAGTAATCTCTTTTGCATGAAAATATGTTGTTTTAGTAAATCTATTGTAACTCCTCCTTTAACCAGAATACTCCTGATGTCTTCTACATCAACAGAAACACCAGTGTGCTCACTGGAAATGTCAAAATAAAGCCACGTATTCAAATAGCTTCTCTTTCTTCAGTCTTATTAGAATGTAATGTTATAGGTTCCTTGAGTTTCTTTTGTCTGTGCCTTTTTCTTATATAAGGTATTTTATATATAAATCTGGACCTTTTCATAAAACAGACAGAATAGCTATATAAAAAGTAGGTAAACTATCACGCCTACATTAGTGGTTTTCCTTAACATGAGAGCAAGAGGTGAATAAAGTAAGAAAGTTTCCAAATTTATTTTTTTAAAAGTATTTTCTTATGGGATATTGAATATAAATTACCATCAGAGAATCATAGAATCAATAAATGTCATGTTTGCAGACCATAACAATTTTAATGGACTTCAGAGACTGGTTATATTATATTTCATCATGTGAGTTCTTTTCTCTGAAATTTGGTGAGATAAATACTCTGGAAGCATATATCAACATCAGAAGACTATTTTTTTCAGAAGTCCTAAGACAACATCAGAGTTCAGTACACTCTCTAAAAAAACCCTAAGGAGGTGTTAAAAGTAGGATTTTGACCCTTAACCCCTACTGGTATCCCATTTGTTTCTTGAATAAGACATAGAATTCAGCAGAGAAAGAGACAAGAAGGTAGAAGGATATAAATACCAGATAAGTCCATAAGCTGATTACTACACAGTCGTCAGTGTGGGACATCTGTAGTAACTTGAATAACCATTATTATTACAAACTTGATATAAATATTCAATCCTGCTAAATTCATAATTTAAACATTGGGGGTAAATAGAATTATGCCATTGAGGTTTAATAAAGCAATACATATATATCTCTTCCTGTGCAATTACCTTTAAATGCAGAATACACTATATATGTTGGAGATGTATAGTTTATATGAAACAGCTTGACATTGCAAAATATGATATTTGATATTGCAAAATAATTCTCATGAAGAAGCTCTGGTCCTGATGCCTTTTATATAATAAATCTTTCTATTTTAAGAAAGGCTTCCTAGATAAATAGAATTCACTGGGGTAATGGAACAGGTTATCCCCGTCTTTGGAATTTTTCAAAACTTGGCTAGCAAAAACACAGACTGACTTTACTTAGTGTCAGCAATAATTACAAGTGAGAGGCTGATCTGAAAAACTTCCAGGACTGTCTTCTGACTAACATTTATGTCCCTCCTCGACTTAATTGCCCAGTAAAGGCATTCTTACCTGCACACAGCTGTTTCATACTGACAGGGAGAATCAAAGTGCTCTATGGATTATTTAGTAGAACCGAAGCCATCAGTTTCCAGAAGCTTCATTGGAACCTTTGGATTTTAATTGTGAAAATCTACTGTGAAGAACTGTTAAAACTTCCCCTTTAAAACAGATTTTTTTTTTTAAAATAAGTTTATATAACAAAGATAGAAGACCCTTTCCATATCCAACCTAACCATGGAGTTTGTTGTAATATTGGGCAAACAGTTTTTTTAGAGAAAAGAATTCTGACTGATCTAGACTTGTGGAGGAGTCAGACAAGGAAAAGAGGATCTGGGGATCTCAGGAAGATCTAGCACAGCAGTTGCCTCTACATCTTGCTACTACAGATAAACAGAGCACATGTGCTGACATGCTATCTAACCAAGTGCCAAGATCATCAAGTCAAGTATTGTAAACATGTTTTTATCACTTATATAGGAAATACCAGTAGCATTTCCAATAACAAAATAGCTGGAATTTAAAAAAAAAATGTATACAGTGGAGGAAGATGTGCTACTCATTTAGTAGGGGACACTGCTACCTCAGACTGTAATAAAACTTTGATCTAGAACATATTGAATCCCCTGTGTTGCTCAAGATACTATTTCTTAGAGGAAAAATAGGGCCAAATGTTGTTGTATATAAGGTACTACAAGCTAAAGTATCTCATAATCACTTGCATTTCCTTGCTGAATCCAATTGTCAATATAAAAAGTGATCTAACACAGTCAGGGTATAAGATAAAGACTATTTAGACCAGCAGTAAGGGTGTCAATGTTTAATGAAGACTAATGTTTAATGAAGACTTAGGATGCCTTGAGGAAAACAGTTAAACTTACGCATTTCCAGTATGGTTTTATACACCTTAACCAATGAATATTGCATATTCTTCTTCAAATAAGCTAAAAATAACTTAGAATAAATATACAGTTTAGTTGGACACATTTAGAATTTTCTTTACAATGCCAACAACACTGAAAATTATTTCAGTTTGTTATAAAAGTTGTTATTTTTGTAAAAGCAATTACAGGAATGATATATAAAACCAAATTATATATAGTATGGAGAAGTAACTGAAGTGACTGCTTGTTTTTTATGTCTGTGGATATGTTAGTAGAAAATACAAACTCAGTAAATTTGTAATTTCTGTTCTAAAATATTGTTTTAGTACTGCATTGAACAATTAAAAAGAGTCTCTATGAAACATAACTCGATATTTCCCCTTCACTTTTCCAGATTGGCATGAAGCTTCTAAATGGATTTTAACAACAAAGACATAAAGTAAGTTCCAGGTTACAGTGGGCAAAACCACAAGAAAAAGTTAGAAGTTAAAGAGGTAAAAATTGAGCACATTTATAAAAAAAAAAATTACTCAAATTTCATCCTTTATTATTATTCTTTAAAATGCTTCCAATTTTTAAACGTTAAATAGTTATTATTTGAAAAAAAATCATTTCATATTTTTCTATTTCTTTTTTCTGTCATATGTTCCCCCTTCATAATTCAAAAATTTCTATGCTGCTGTCTGTAACCCCTTCTGATGACTATTTTAAAATAATGTAAACATCTGTTCTAAATGCAGCAGAAAACAGTTTTCTGTAACTATGACTAGAGTAGTAGTTGCAAACAAAAGAAGAAAACAGTAAAATGCACTTTTCTTGTCTAGACAAATGTACGTATATACACAGTGAATTTTCACTTTGATCTATTTTATAAGATCAGGGTCTTTATCAACTTAAATACAGTAAAAAAAAAGGAATTGTCGATACAATGGCCTTCATAGACACTCTTTTTTTTTAAGTGATAGTAATTGTCTCCCTTCAGCTTCTCAATAATCTTAACTTTCAGTTTACACATGTGTCTTAAAGACATTGGCATTTCCACTATTAAGACAGGCTGAGAGAGTTTGAGTTGTTCAGCCTGAAGAACAAAAGTGTCTGAAGAGAAATCAGTTCTACATAATGCAAATACTTTGTTTTACATACTCATAATTACATAATATCTATATTTGCAACATCAGTAGAGACACAATGATCTTATAAATATTTTATTAAAATATTTTTGGTTACTATATTTATATAAATATATTTGTATAAATATNTGCAAGATGTTATTTTCCTCTGCATAAAACAAAATGCTTTTCTGGGACAAAACCAAATGAAACCTACGTATATTAAATAAAGGTAAATTGTATTCTGGACCTGGAAAAGAAATGTCTTACTGTTTTTTATACAGGAACCCTATAGTCCCGACATTAAGCTTGAAGGAACTTCCTTGATATGACTGTAACCATTTATATATCTGTAATTTTATTCTCTATAGAAATAGCTGTTATTTTATCACATTTATTATATGAATAACCTGGACTACTATGGCTCAGTAATGAGTATAGTCACAGGACACTTAAATATAAATTATTTCAATTTCAGGTCAGTTTAGATCAGGTTCCACATTTTTTCCAATGTGATTGCTTTTTTTTCCCCAGTGAAGAAAAGCATATAATTTTACATTGTGCGCAAATTTCATCATGCTTTACAGGTTCCCTGCCTTCTCAAAAAGATGCACTTCTCCTTTCTTTGCACAACCAGAAGCTCCACTGAGCTGCATGTGATTTCATGGATGGCAGAACACACATATTTCACAACATGGACAGGGACATAACTTTGAATTACTCTAAAATTTCAGCTGTGTAAGGAAAATGGTTCCTAATTGGTATACCGTCAAATGCCGTCAAATTGTTGGTTTAATACAGTAACATTTAGTAACAGTTGGGCTTACAAGATGTAGCAGTATCCCAGATTGAATTAGGCACTGTATTATTGGTAGGACTAGCATGACTTCCAAGTGTTATCCAGATAGAAATAGCAAGAGACTTAAAACTTCATCTGAACTTCAGAGAATCCAATGCAAAAACACCCTTGGAGGATACATACATTACGTTGACATATATAGAATACTCTGTAAAGGAAGAGCAAAGGGAATTTCTAGAAAGTTAAAGAACAGCGTATCTCAGAAAAAAAAAAAAAAGTATTCTTGTACTTTATTTGCAACGAAGGATAAATAGGACCCAGTATTTCTTCTCATCCGTCCATTCCTAATCCCTTAGTTGGTTCACAGCTTCTTACACAATGGGAGTCTGAACACAGAATGAATAGAGGCTGTAACTTGGTAAACATTTACATTGAGTTGAGATGAAGAAACTACAAAGAAGTCCTGTGCACAGACTGCACTTCATTTTCATCTCACTCAAATATAGGGGAGTATCTCCAGAAGCCCAGAGGAGCACAGGGCACAAAGTCAGGTCACACCTCAAATTAAAGACTCAGAGGAAGGTAACATCCTGTTTGGGCCCCTCTTAGGGCTGTCCCAGGAGAGCCATCATTACCATTCTCGCATGAAACCCATCAAGAGAAGTCAATGAAACCATGCCTTTTGGACTGAGTGAGGTTGCTTCCCAGGGGTGTAGGATACCATATGAGATGCAAGAGAAGAACATTTCAGGATTGCCCAAGATTTATGGTCTGGTTATGGTTGGAAACAAAGGCAGGAAAGACAAGGGATGTAGGTGACAGAATAGGATGCAGGTGAGATGTTTCTTGGTAGAAACAAACATGGGAAAAGAGAGGTGTAAGCAAATAAGGGTCGTTTATGTGTAAATAGTTTGTGATCAGTACACTTGTCTGGCCATGCAATATGTCCTGTCATTTTATTAAACTCCTTTCTAACTCTTTCCTGGGTGAGAGACTACTCTGTGCACACGTGTGTTTATACAGGTGTGGGTTCAGCAGAGTCAGACAGGGATTGGGTGGCCTAGGTGCCCAGGTGCCAGAGTTACTGTATTTAAGTGCCAGCAACCTGAGTGGGACCTCAGGTCATAAGGATCCATGTGTTTGTGGAGCCAGCAACTGGAGCAAGTTGAAGTAGTGTGAGTGCTCATGAAGCTCCAACCAGACTAGGCGATAGTAGGTGACATGGCCTGGGAGCCAGGGAGGAGCTGAAGAAGTCAAAGGTACCAGGAGTTTTCCGGTTAGCTCTGTGCGTGTGTGCATGTCTTTGGGTTGGGGTACTTGTGAGCAAGACAGTCCATACCAGCAATTGGAGCAGGACTGCAGCCTCAGTGTTTGTATGTCTGTGTGCCAGCAACTAGGGAGACTGGGATCCAGAGACCAGCTACTGGAGTAATTCACATTATATATATACTATATTTATACGCATGTATGTATACATATATATATCTATTTTGTTTTTTTCTCATGAATGGACCAGCCAGAGAGGGGAGCAGGATGTGGCCACTGGTGTTTGTGTGTTTGTGGTAGTCTGTGTTTGTTTAAGTGCTCTGTATGTCTGCTTGTGTTTTCTGTGCAGCTGGATGCATATATATGTATATACGTGGGGTTTACATGTGCTCTCTGTGCATGTGGCTACTGGTAATACGTGCTTAGCCTTTCTACAAACTGGGCCCCGGTGCACAAAGCTGCAGCATTCTCACCTCTTGAGCTGCGGGGCTCAGCTCGTCTAACAGACACCAGCACCCCAACTGCCACAGAAGTAGGGAAGGACCGATGGCAAGTGAATTACTTTCATGCATGTCTTCAGCTTTTCTCAGCTCTATTGTTGGAATCTGGAATGTAGCAGACTAATTACAGTTTTTGATAAATTTTACCCTCCTACTGTTTTCTACTCTGCTTTCAGGCTGTCTGTCATGGAGTTGCCCTTTGGTTAAATTCTCTGAATGACTTGATGTCCTTTCATTTAATTCTGTAATATCAAACCACATCTGAAAAGGCCATTCAGAGTTAAATTGCAGTATAATTCATTTGTGTTAGTATATGGCAACAGTATTATAACATATTCAATATCACTCCTGTCTGTCATCACCCCAACATCAAAAGCTAAGCTTTTGCTGTAATTGTTGTTTACAGTTTTTGTTCCAGCATACAAGAATAATATTGCATAATCCTGAATCATTACCTCCACAGCATGGACCAAATATTTTGTCACACCTCACAGCAAAAACCCAGGCAGTGTTCCTTTCATCCAATCCTGGAAAATATTCAAACCTTTCTTTATCCCCAGCCTGCGAGTCAGGAATGTACCTCCAACATAAAAATTGTAATGGATGCTAGCTGACCCATTGTAGCTGAATGTATGCTCTTGAATTATAGGAACCATTGTTCTCTCTTAGTGTCCAGATGAAGTCATGGTACATCACTTCAATTGCAGGTTGAGAACATGTACAGAGCCAGCGCTCCAGGCACTGGTTAGTACAATGTCACTTCCTCGTAACTCCTTCACATACTCATATCCAGACAAATCTGGACTACAGTAATGGTGCATTCTGGGATGTTTATGCTGGTTGCCCAGAGAAGTAGTGGATGCCTCATCCCTGGACTTGTTCAAGGCCAGGCTGGATGAGGCTTTGAGCAACCTGGCCACGCCCATGGCAGGGGGTTTGCAACTCGATAATCTTCAAGGTCCTTTCCAACTCTAACCATTCTATGATCTATGATTTATGAGTTCTGGTCCCATATTGAGGAGTGGTAGATGAAAGTAGAACTCGAAATGTATATGAGCACAGTCTAGGTACTGCCAGAGTAGCATTGTAAGGTCTATCCTAGCATTGTAAGGTCTATCCTTGAGGAGGATCATGAGGACTTCCCTTGTATCTAACAGGAATTTAATTTCTCTCTCTCTATTATCTTTATTTGTTCCACAATCCTTTTACAATATACTTTTTCACCAGTTCAATTCAAAATTTCCCACATGGTTTGATGTAGTCATTTGTGTGGGATATTATATTCTATGTTACATGGAATGGAAAACTAAGTTAGAATGATAATCTTTTTGGCCTTAACTTCTTTGAATATCTACTTTTACTCAAAATCTGAATTTGTGTTGTTATCCAGGAAGAATCCTTTTTCCCATAACATAGTAAAGTTGACCCAAAGCTCATTAAAATCACTGCAAAAATGCCAATGGTCTTCAAGCATCTACTGAATAATTAAATAATCTAGACTACAAAGCTCCTAAAATGTGTAAAATAAAGACTTAGGGAATAAGGACTGAAACATTATTTAAATCTCTGCAGAAATATTACTCTTGAGCACATAAAAATTGAACCATTCTTAAAATACACTCACAAGTATCTGTTCATAGCTCTAGCTAAGAAAAAAAATAGAAATGCTATTTATGTATCTCAAATGTGGTCTACAGAGTTGAAGTAGTAGACATATATTATTCATATTTTTAGAAGCCATTGTATAAAATTATGCTTGAAAATCATTCAAAGCCTAATCCAAAAATCCAAGAGGAATTTTAACATTGATCTATGTGGAAACCACAGGTGATGCAAACCGTAAAGTAGAAGAAAATCCAGTCCAGACTGCTGTCTTTGTATAGACGACTGAAAAGCTTATGAAATCTTAATTTTTAACCTTCATTTTAGCAAGCATAGAGTTCCAGTAACTTTTTATATGGAAATGGAGTCAGTGGTCCACCCAAGAAGTATACTAATTTTAAAAGAATAAAGCAAAAGATATTTAGCACTCCTTACGGTCCATCTTTAATCTTGGAGGTGAATTATCTTTCTCATTTTTATCTTTATACAATCCTAATATTACAGGTAGTTTGTAGAGTATTAAAATTCATTTAACAGAGAAGGAAAACATTTATGTGTTATTTTTTTAACAATATTTTGAGGCAAACATCAATCGGCGACTCCACACATTAACATCTTTTTCATTAACATTCATTAACATTCTCATTATGAGATTTTTCTCATAGTGAACCATACAAACATTTCCCTTTTAGCAACTACCACTCTGGGGCTCTGTCCATATTTCATACTGTTAGTTTTGGCACCCAAGTATTTCAATATGAACTGCAGCCAATAAGGTTTTTGAGATTGTGGTGGGCTGACCCTGGTCCCTGATAAGGACTCAGCAATTACAGTCACAGGCAAAACAGACTCAAATTGTGGGGAGAGGGAGGGGGGAAGGGGGGAAGTTATTATCAATCAAATCAGACGAGGATAATGAGAAATGAAATTGAAACCTCAAAACACCTTTCCTTTCTTCCTGGGCTCAACTTCACTCCTGATTTCTCTCTTCCTACCCCTGAGCAGCACAGGAAGATGGGGAATGGAGGTTGTGGTCTGTTCATCCCATGTTGTCTCTGCCACTCACTTTCTCCTCAGTGGGAGGACTCCCCACACTCTTCCCCTGCTTCTGCTCCCAAGGAAAACAGTCCTCCAGGAACTTTTGCAACATGGGTCCTTTACATGAGCTGCAGTTTTTCAGGAACTGCTCCAACATGGCTCCCTTACACAGGGCGGAGTCCTTCAGAAACAGACTGCTCCAGCATGGTTCCCTCATGGGATCACAAGTCTTACCAGCAAATGTGCTCCAGCATGGGCTCTCTTTCCACAGGGCCACAGGTCGTGCCCAGGAGCCTGCTCCAGCAAAGGCTTTCCATGGGGTCACAGCCTTCTTTGGGCATCCACCTGCTCCAGCATTGGGTTCTCCAGGTGCTGCAGGTGGATATCTGCTCCACTGTGGACCTCCATGGGTTACAAGAGGACTGCCTGTCTCACCATCGTCTTCACCGTGGGCTGTAAGGGAATCATTGCTCCAGCGCCCAGAGCATCTGCTTCCCCTCCTTAACCGACCATGATAGCTGCAGAGCTGTTTCTCTCTCATGTTCTCACTCCTCTCTCCGGCTGCTGTTGTGCAGCAGGGATTTTCCCCCTTCTTAGCTATATTATCACAGAGGTGCTACTACCATTGCTGATGGGTTTGGCCTTGGCCAGTGGCGGGTCCATCTTGAAACTGGCTGTCATTGGCTTTATTGGACATGGGGAGAATTTCTAGTAGGTTGTCACAGAAGCCACTCCTGTAGCCCACCTCCTACCAAAACTTTGCCATGAAAATCCAATACAGAAATTTAAATTGAGTAATGCTGAAATTCTCTGTCCTTCGGTAACCTAGAACTTCAGTGTCAAGGATGTTATGGTATGATTTTAAAACAGCCGAAACCACCTTTTTTTTGAAGGGGAAAACCTGAACCCTTTTGAAAGCAAACAGGGTCTTTTGGCTGCTGTTTTGTCTCTAGAAATGTTACTTCCCTGTTGTATGTCGACATTGATTTTGTAATATCATTTGTATGGTTTTGTACAATGCTAAACAGCAATGAATTTCAGTCATAATTATCCTGCAATAAATACACTGACTTAATTAATCATAACAGTTACTGAAAATCATTATGATTTTACCAAAAGAATTAAGACAATAGTTGATTCCATATTAAAGCCAAAATAATAATAATAATAAAAAAATATTTTCTAGCAAGAATGTGAGGTTTATGTTTATATTCTTAAAAATTAAAAATCTGAGTGGAAAGCCTATAACTATATTTCATTTTAATATATACAGTAACAAAGTTTCTAAAAATCATAAGATTTTGTATGTTTGGTGCATATTCTTATATTGTGTGAACACTAGCATAAAATTCAAATCAGGCATATTGGACAAGTGCTGACAAGGGGTTAACAAACGTATACTATAAAATTTTGTATACACATTTAAAAATATTTTTTTTTACTTATAGTTTCATGTGGCCAGTTTAGATATCTTTTGAGGAGATGAAGCACCAGGCTGACTCGGTGGCTTTTTGTGGCAGTATTGACTGCAACTTTTACTCCAAAAGGCAATTTCAAATGTTCATTTTATAAGCTGATCTTCTGAATGAAAAGCTACTGAGTTATCGAAGTTTAATAAAAATTATATGAAACATAAAGGTCAGGGATGATGTTATTGTTGCAGCATTGTATTGATTTGAGCTTATAGAGATAAGTTATAATGTTATTTATTAAAGATTTAATAAACCACTAGCTATCAATGGGCCTGTGAACATATAGAAGGGAAAAAAGAATTCCTGCTAAGAGTCAGAAAATAACTGAATTTTCTTTTCTTAACAAATAAATAAGCAAATACAAGAAGAGACTCTTTCTAAATTATGCACTGAAATATTCTTTCAGAAATTTTAAAATTTCATGCTGACAATCTCTTTCATGTAATGTATTGCATGCTTATATTGAAAGAATAGAAACATTTCAGGTACTGATGGTTCTTCACATTTTATGGTGCTAAGTACTAAAGGCCAGATCATTCAAAAAGTTTTTCTAACAATTTCCATAGGATTAAACGACTGTTGATGATACCTTTATCTACATGGATTTACTCCTCTTTCCATAATTACTCCCACTGCCATTAAAAAGATTATAGAGTACAATAATTTATGATGTAAGGCCTTACACAGTATCATTAGATGTATCATCATGCAATATAACAAAAATGTCCAAACATATTTAAAGAGAAAAACTTTAACACTAGCCTTGCACCTACAGTTTTATCATGAAAAAAAAGGTAGGCTTTCCCAATTTATTTTCTTTGTTAGCTAAATGATTATGGTCTGTCTCAATTAGATCAACACACCAACAAATAGAAATGTACTAGATTTTTAAGCTTATTCTATGAGACTTGTGGCCAACATGACATCTGGGGTTTTTTGAGTTCTCAATATGACTGACCACTCAGAGCAAGATTATCCAAAAGTGATCTTCAGAATGCATCCCAGAAGAAGGTCATATTCATTCCAGGTTCCATAACAAGAGCCCTAAAAATTTTACATTTTAGTAGCATATCTTAAAAACTTAAAATCTCATAACTTTTTCCTGAACTTAATTATGTAAGGCCACAACTTAAAAAAAAATGTGGATTCAAACATTTGAGACTTTTTTTTTATTATTTTCCAAGAAAAGTAACATAATTTATTCAGTTAAATAGCATAGGAACTTATACTTAAATAAATTTCATTAGGCACATATTCAGATGGTAAAAGTGAAAAGGAAGGTGACTACTAAAGCAGCTGTTATTAGGTAAGTTCTGTTTGCAGAAGGTAACATTTGTGAAAATATGGCTTGCATGGTTGTTTGGTAATGTTATTTTTGCTCTATTATATTCTGCAGATGGAGGTATCAACATTTTGCTGAATCTTGATATCAAAAGTGAAAATTCTAGATTCAGATTAAATTTAATTCACAAATAAAATTAACACCCTCTTAATCTATCCTATAGGTCACTAGAATTATTTTATTTTAAGAGGAAATTCTTGTCTCTTTGATGAGAAAGTTATGAACATCTTGTTATGGCCAGGTTTTTGGTTTGTGTTTCATTATGCAGGATTGGTTGTGAACAGTGAAAAAAT
The DNA here is from genome assembly GCA_013400055.1 of Nycticryphes semicollaris. Lineage (NCBI taxonomy): Eukaryota > Metazoa > Chordata > Aves > Charadriiformes > Rostratulidae > Nycticryphes > Nycticryphes semicollaris. Next base: position 46,413 of record VXBJ01007806.1, read on the forward strand.
TTACCTGGGAAACCCTAATCTTTTTTGTATTTTTTAGTTTTTGAGATATATCATAGAATCATAGAATGGTTTGAGTTGGAAGGAACATTAAAGATCATCCAGTTCCAACCTCCTTGCCTTGGGCAGGGACACCTCCCAGTAGACCAGATTACCCAAAGCTCCATTCAACCTGACCTTGAATACCTCCAGGGATGGAGCATCCACAGGTTTTCTGGGCAACCTGTTCCAGTGCCTCACCAGTTAAATGTCTTCCTAATGTCTGATATGTCTATCCTCTCTCAATTTAAAGCTGTTACCCTTCATCATAACATTACATACTCTTCTAAAAGTCCCTCCCTATCTCTCCTGCAGGCCCCCTTTAAGTACTGGAAGGTTGCTATAAGGTCCCCCCAGAGCCTTCTCATCCGCAGGCTGAATAACTCCAACTCTTTCAGCCTGTCTTCATAGGAGAAGTGCTCTAGCCCTCTGATCATCGTTGTGGCCCTCCTCTGGACTACCTCCAACAGGTCCATGTCCTTTCTATGATGAGGACTCCAGAGCTGGCCACAGTACTCCAGGTGGGGTCTCATGAGAGCAGAGCAGAAGGGTAGAATCACCTACCTCGACCTGCTGGCCATGCTTTTCTTGAAGCAGCTCAGGATATGGTTGGCTTTCTGAGCTGCAAGCACATGTTGCTGGCTCATGTGGAACTTCTCCTTAACCAACACCCCCGGGTTCTCCTTCTCAGAACTGCTTTCAATCCATTCTCCACTCAGCCTATATTTGCACCTGGGATTGTCCCAATCCGTGTGCAAGACCTTGCATTTGGTTTTATTGAACTTCATGAGGTTTGCATCAGCCCACCTCTCAAGCCTGTCCACGTCCCTCTGGATGGCGTCTCTCCCCTCCATCTTATTGACTGCATTACAGAGCTTGATGTCATTGGCAGACTCGCTGGCAGTACACTCAATACCACTGTGCATGTCATCAACAAAGATGTTGAACAGTGCCAGTCCCAGACCCCTGAGGAATGCGACTCATCACTGGTCTCCCCTTGGGCATTGAGCCATTGACCACAACTCAATGTGTGTTGTGTGGGACATTGTCGAAAGCTTTACACAAATCCAGGTAGATGATGTCAGTTGCTCTTCTCTTATCCACCAACATAGTAACATGGTCATAGAAGGCAACCAAATTTGCAGATATGACTTGCCCTTAATGAAACCATGTTGGCTGTCAATGATCACCTCCTTATTTTCCATGTGCCTTAGCATCATTTCCAGGAAGATCTTCTCCATAATTTTGATGGACGCAGAGGTGATACTGACTGGCCTGTAGTTTCCTGTGTCTCCTTTTTTTTTTCCCCTTTTAAAAATGGGGGGTAGTTTTCCCCTTTTCCGATCAGTGGGAACTTCACTGGACTGCCACAACTCAAATACGATGGATGTGATTTTGGGAAACCATTACTGAAATTACCATGAAGACATCAGTCAGAATTTATACGTGTGTGTGTGTTTATGGGGGTGAACAGCTTAATTTTCACATAAAATGTTCAAAGGACCATAAAGGTCCAGCACATCCAGGAGAAATTTGAGTCATGGAGTCTCTTATGTTAAAAGAGTTCTCATGGGGTCTCTAATCCAGCCACCGAATTCAGGCCAGTTGCTCAGGGTTTTATCCAGCTGAAATATGAGGACTTCGAAGGGCCAAGACTATATAATCTATTTGTAACTCATTCCATCGCTTGATTATTCTCATATTGAATCCTCATGCATTACATTTTATCACCGGTTTCTTATTTTCTTCCTGTGTACCTCAGTGAAGAGTACACTTTGCTTTGTCTTTTTGGTAGCCTCCTTTTTAGTTTTAAAAGTTTGCTATTAGGTCCCCTTCAAGAATTCCCTTTCCAGGCTAAGCAATCTCAACTGCTTCCATCTCTTCTCAATCTGTGCTGCTAGTAAAGAAGAAATAATCTTTTGTGAGATCAAGTGCATATTAGCTTTGCTCAAGTTACCCATGACAAGCTCAGAAAAATTTTGTACAGCTCCAGAATTTTTTATAAACAAGTGTTCTCCTCAGTTGCCCCTTGAAGACCTATGGTCCATAGAAACCAGTAGAACAACACCTATTGATTTCAAGAGTTTTACATGAAGCCAAAACCAAACGAATGGGTTTGGGTTTTTTCTGAGTTCTTGAACTTTGACCAGGAATTAAATGTTGGGGTTTTTCAAACCCCAAACCAAGATTATTTGGGAGAAGTGACAAAGGTGTATATAAATAGAAACATGAATAAATAACAATAAACCAGCTCTCTTTCTTTTTTTTATTCCTGAAAGCAGGGTGGGGAAAGAAAAAAATCATGCTATTATCTCTTAACATGGAAAATACTCTTCCCTAACCTATCAGAGTTAGCCAATTAATTGTTTGATCACAGAATATCTTATGCTGGTGCATGTAACAGCATGGAAAACAAATTAGTCTATTTTTCTGAATGTAAAGGATTTTAAAAATCTTTTGTATAGAAAATTGCAAGTCAGTTTAATACAAAGTCCACTATTAGTGATTGAGGAGCCCATAAGGAGTGGTGCTCTGCTGGTTCTCAGACAAACGTACAAGGAAGGGCCCATTAGGGAGCTGAAGGCAGTATTGGCTGTAATGACCATGAGATGGCAGAGTTTAGGATCCTGAGTGGAGGAAGAAGGCCAAAAAGCAAGGTCGTAACCCTGGACTTTGGAAGAGTAGATTTTGGCCTCTTCAGGGATACGTTTGAAAGAGTTCCATGGGATAAGGGCCCAGGGAGACAGAGGAGCCCAGGAAAGTTTGTTGATTTTCAATGATCACTTCCTCCAAGCTCAAAAGCAGTCCACCTCAAGGTGTAAGAAGTTAGGTGAAAATACCAAGAGACTTAAATGGATGAAGAAGGACCTCCTAGCAAAGCTCATACACAAAAAGGAAGCATACAAAAGGAGTAAACAATGATACACAACCTGGAAGGAATACATAGACACTGTCTGAACATGTAGAGATGTGGTTAAGAAAGCCAAGACACGACTGGAATTGAATATGGTGAGGGATGTCAAAGGCAACAAGAAGGACTTCTATAAGTACATAAGTAACAAAGGGAGGACTAGGGAAAATGTAGGCCCACTGCTCAGTGAGGCAGGGAACCTGCTTTTGTATTGTTTACAAACAAGGCCAGCTTGGAGGAATCCAAGGCCCCAAAGACCAAAGAGAAATTCTGTAATAAGGAAAATATACTCCTGGTGGAAGAGGATCAGATTAGATAATACTTAAGCAAATTAGATTTTCGCAACTCCATTGGACGTCATGTGATGCACCTTTAGTCCTGAGGGAGCTAGATGATGTCACTGAGAGGTGACACTCACTTATCTTTGAAAGGTGATGGCATTTGGGAGAGGTGCCTGCAAGCTGGAGGAATGTGAATCAAAGTTTTTTAGGAGGGCAAGAAGGAGGATCTCAGAAACTACTGGCTGCTCATCCTCACTTCGATCTCCTGATGGAACAACTAATCCTGGAGACCATTTACAGACACGTGAAGAAGAAAGTAACCAGAAGTAATCAAGATGGATCACTAAGAAGTCGTGCTTTATGAACTGAAGTGACTGTTTTGGCATATGAGGACGGAGCAGTCTATATTGTCTGCCTAAGGCCTTTTACAGTGTATCCCTTAAGACACTCAAAGACAAGTTGTTGATGCATGGGCTGGATGAGAAGACAGTGAGATAGATGGAAAACTGGCTGAATGGCTAGGACCAGATATTGGTGATCAGTGCCAAGTAGTCTAGTTGGAGGCCAGCAACTAATGGTGTATCCCAGGGGTCTGTACTGCATCCAGTTCTGGTCTATATCTTCATTAGTGACCTGGATAATGGGGGAGAGTGTACCCTCAGCAAGTTTGCAGAGGGCACAAAACTGGTGGAAGTGACTTATTTACCAGAGGTTTGTGCTGCCCTCCAGAGGGACCTCGATAGGCTGGAAAAACATGACACAAACTTCATTAAGTTCAACAAGGAGAAATACAAAAACCTGCAACTGGCTCTAGGTGGCCCTTATTTTATCTTTTGAGACAAAAAACAAGGGCTAAGAATAAAAAGACTTACACTAAATTGTACATATTATCCTACAGTAATATCTGCAATAGCTGTTTCTTTCTTTGAGTTCAAATTTTTCTCCAGGGCCAGTATTTTATTCTTGGCAAGTACTTGAAAGAAAATAATGCATCATATTTTTGAAGAAATTTTTGCAAGCATGACTTCTTTTAACATTCTCAAACCTCAGTTGGCCTTTCAGGTTTAATGGTGCATTTTACCTCATTTTTCAATTCACTATCCACTGACTCTTGCATGACAAGAAAGTAAATGAACTTTTTTTATTTAATCTCACACTTTCCATGTCTTTCTCAAAACACAGTACTTATGATTATGTGATAAGACAGAACTTTAGGTAATTCCGTTTACTTTCATTAGGGATGCTAATTTTTTTGTTGTTGTTTTTATATATCATTAAAAATGTATATAGTATTACAGTTGGTAATACTTCCAAGACCCTAATATAAAAATATTATAACAATATTATAGCTTGATTTCCTGACCTCTGTAAGTACCACATATCCTTTTTTTTTATGAATATAGCATACTTATCAAAAATGTGTATTTTCAAAGCTGAATATAAAATAACTTTTCAAGTTAAGCATTATTTAATATTATGTTATCTCTGTATAGACTCCTGAAGCCTATCAGTTCCTCTTTCTCCAGGCAGAGAATAGCTAATGATATAACATTTATAAAGCTTGAAAATAATGTGAACTTCTAAATGTTACTTTTGGCCTTAAGCAGAAATGGAAAAGGTCGTATGACCTCCTTATTATTCAGCATTATGCATTGTTCACATAGTTTCATTAACCTTTACTTACTTTCTTAATGGATGAAATATATATATTCAGACCCCATCAAAATGCCTTTTTTGATCAATATTTGGCTATAACAGAACATTTTTCGTATTTCTACTGGGAAGTGGATCACAGCTTGCAAAGAACATGATAGTAGTTTATAATGCCAAGATGCAGCAGACTGAATAATAAATGAGGATGTTTTCCATTTTGTGTCCATTGTGACATTTTAAAGTTCAAACCATGAGTCTTCTATAGGCATAATCTGGTTTAAATGGACTTCTGGAATTCAGGTCTCTAGAATGACCTATCTGCCTGTGTTTCTTTCTTACTGCTTAAAACCAGGGCTCTGCACTGTTGATATTCATTATTCTTTTCACTTAGTAAATTAACTTTGACACAGTTCAAGCCTCTGTTCTTCTAACAACGCTTAAATTTACATCATTTCAGACGTTATTTAGTTAGTTGCACTACTTAATCGTAGCATAGGCTAAATGCTTCTTTATTACCAAACTGTGATCATTTATGGCTGATAGGTGATGAACAGATTGGTTACCAGGATTTTGAAATACCATTTGCAACTTAACATAGATGAGTCCTGATTGCTTTGATTAACATGACAGATTTATCTGTATCTGATTTTCTTCTGCAAAATAATTTTGCATACAACCTTGATAAAACCACAATTACAAGCATTCTCTGATAGGTCTTCAAAAATTGTCTTTTACTTTGCTTGAAGCTTGTAACATTCTCTTGACGTATAAAGAGGTAAGTAATGGGACTGACAGTGTCTTGAAAATGAGTAGAGAGTTTGTGACAGCTGTCAGAATTCCCCCAGTATAGATGGTAGAGTTTCACATCTGCTGTATGCAGTTCTGCAGCTGTAGAACATTTAGGTCTTGTGAAATCTTGTCAGGTGAACTTATTTTACACAAGAGAGTGGCAATTCCAAACCTCAGAGAAAGGAATAAATCTCATTAGATTTTTTCTCACAAGAGAGTTGCCTTTTTTAGATTTCATCTCATGATTAATTTATGGAGATCCCTTTCTGACACCTTCACCCTACAAGATGTTCTTCACATCCTTACCCTGCCTACCACCCACACTTCTGCTTCATGCTGAGCTGATCTTATAACCAATGTTCAACAGATGAGATGAAAAATATTAAACCATTAATGATATAAGGAAGTGTATATTGTTACAATCCTAGTTCTCAAAGGAAAAGACAACATGACAGGCCAGATACAGATAGATCAATAGAAAGATTAAGGAGAAACTGAGGTCTTTTGGTATACCCGTGAAGCAATATTGCAGTATGTATTATATACCACACTTACAGTAACAAGTCAGATGAGCCTTTGAAGATGAAGGTTGGGAAGGAAATGTGAATCTTAATGTTCTTTTCCCCAAAGTAGCAAATCAAGTGTGAAATGATATTTTCCACACTGGTGGTCTAAAGTATAATTTACAAGGAAAGTAGATTGTAAGTGCCTGAGCCTCACATGCCCTCCCAACTATATATCAAGTTCTCTCATAATATCTCTGATAATTAAGTAATTAGAAAGAGAGGTATCTGTGTTTATTGATTTTGATAAGATTCAAGATGACAGATTGATACATGTTTTGGAATATACTGATGACTCAAAATATAACCACCATATTTAGGAGAGTCTGTAATGGATATAGAAATAGTAATATGGATAAACCACATAACACCACATAACATGAAGAAAGAAGTACATTGTGTTTTAATTCAACAGAGAAATTGACCAGGTACATAATCAGAAAGTTTAGGAGATTCTGAGCAGTTTTTAAACTTTCGTTGTACACCAAAACTCAATTTTTTTTTAGCTAAGATTATGCTGGTTGAACCTTGGGCTTGAGGAGACTTCACTTTATTATAGATACTCCATACAGACTAGGAGAAATGAGAGACCTAACCCTCCTGTTCACTTTCTGTGTCACAGCATGTCTACTTTCTGTGTCACAGCATGTCTACTTTCTGAATGTACATAAGGAACCTGGAGATTGGTGTTGTTCATTATGATTAACAGAAACAAAAAAACAAGGTAATGAATAATGTTACCACAGCAATTTTTTTGTGCCACGTTTCCAGCTCCATCTCTTCATTCTGTACATTGACAATTCTTGATGCCAGGAGTCTTGACTATCAGTCATAAGAAACAGCATCTCTGAAATAGACAACAAAGCTGTACCTAGAAAATTATATGAGTTAGTTAGGAGACAGAAAGAACTCATAACATGAAAATCATCCTTCTAGACAAGCTGATCCAGGTGGGTTATTAGTGAGGTATTGGAAAGAACCACAGTAAAGACAGTGACTTGTTTACAGTTCCTAAATTCTGTTGTGTTCCCAAGCTAAGAGGGCAATAAACAGGGATACTTCTGCCAAAGGTTGAAACATGGAGACATATTACTACCATAAACCTGCTGGGTTAAGCACCTGTGGGTTAAGCAGCTGCTCTTAATCTTCAAAGAGGCAGCCAAAGGGAGTACGTTGGAACACGTCAATCAGCTTTCAATGGAAATGAGGATTTGATTGCACCTTACGATTCAAGAGACCTTTGAGGTGTTATGATTAGGTGGACAAAAATGTAAGGATCCACAAAACAGAAGCTTAGTTCTTTTGTCCAATATAATTCAAGAAACATAAAACAGAGTTACCAAAACACTCTCTCTGGGCATTCAGTGCACTCCTGATCCACCACTAAAATGTTCCCTGGTAGCATATTAACAGAAAATAAAGTACTCATAAATGGCTTTCAAGTGTATATTATTTCTCCTCTTTCTCATATGTAAACTATAATGTCTCTTATCTTAAAACAAATGACAAATATTTAAATTGGGAGAATTCTTTCCAAGAAAAAATAAAATAAAATTATATCACCTAGACTTATTTAAAGCCTTTCATTTAACATGGAGTAAACATAAATTATAAGAAGCTTATTACTCAACCTTATTTTCTCCTTCTTTCAAGATACTGATTTCATTTAAAAAGGATGTGCAATTTGACTTTGTGATTCTATTTTGAGGCCTTTACTACAAGAAAGACATTAAGGTGCTGGAGCATGTCCAGAAAAGGGGAATAGAGCTGGTGAAGTGTCCGAAGTACAAGTCCCTGTGAGGGACAGCTGAGGGAACTGGGTTTCTTCAGTCTGGAAAAAAGGGGGCTGAAGGAAACCTTATCACTCTCTACAACTACCTGAAAGGAGGTTATAGCAAAGTGGAGGACAGTTTCTTCTCCCAAGTAACAGGTGATAGGACAAGAGGAAGCACCACTAGACAAAGCTTAGATTAGATATTAGGGAACATTTTTTCCCTGAAAAGGTTCTTAAGCATTGGACCAAGCTGCCCAGGGAAGTGGTTGAGTTACCATTCCTGGAAGAATTTAAAAGATATATAGATATGGTGCTTGGACATAGTTTAGTGGTAGACTTGGCAGTGTTAATTTTGCAGTTGCAATTAATGATGTTAAAGGTCTTTTCCAACCTGAATGACTCTATATGTCTGACTAATATCTCTTTGACATGATTCAGTTATCCTTGGTGATATTAATAAGCTATTCCCTTCTTTCAAGCATTATCACTGTGAGCATAATGTCATTTATTTATTTATTTTGCTCTTTTTAGTTACTACTTATTCTACCCCTCTTGTTTCCTTCAATGCCATGTGTTATGTGACTCCTTATAATCACAGAAAAAGACTTTGTTAAATTTTAATTTGATTGCATGTCAACAACCCTAAAAGGCTATAAAGCCTTAATCCTTTGGGGTTCTTGACAGGTTGAAAAGGATCTCCCAGGTGGAACTGGAAAGGTCTCTGAACATGAAAGGAAATTCTCAGGACTCCACAAAATGAAGGTCCAGGGATTATATGCTGATTCTTGGTATCATTTATGTATGTCGTTCTTCTTTTTTTCCCTGTTTAAGATGTTACTTTAAAAACAATTTCCATTCCTGTTATTCTAGGTGATGAAATTACATGTTAACAGCCAAAGTGCTGCATCACTAAAGGACAAAGAACAGCATTCTACAGAAGCACACCTCAAAATCTTAACAGATTTTATGACAATTTGTTTATGTCTTTACTAAATTATTTCCTGCTTGTCAGAGAGAGAAAGAAAAAAAAAAAAA
>VXBJ01007806.1:55542-72314 GCA_013400055.1 Nycticryphes semicollaris
TTTTTTTTTTTTTTTTTTTTTTGCAATTACATCATTGCCTTCACTCCCACATGGAGACATCCAATGATTTATCAATCTGAAATGCACTGAATCAAAACAAAAAACTAAATGTGTAATTTGAACCGCAGTCAACTTAATTTTGAACTTCGGTTTCTCTCAAATAGTGAGAGTTTTGATGATATAAGGATTTGAAGATCTTGTTAATGAAAAAATGACTGCACAGATTGGTAGGACCAGATACAAAAGTCTGGTGGAGCTTTCATGTATGGAGTTGGTTAAGAACAGAATTTTCAAGCATCATGTGCTTCTGACTTCCTGATTTTCTAGCTGTACCTGAATCCCTATTAACTACCATTTATTCAAGGATACTTTCAGTTCCATTTTGGGCTATACTTCAACAAAGAACAAGAAAAGCTACCACATCTCAGCTAGGAGCTTGAACTACCATCATAGGACAACCTGTTAAGGCTTCCTGTGTTGTAAACCTGTTGTATCTGGAAGTAGAGGAATTCTATCAAAGAGTTTCAAGACAAAGTTGTTCAGTTGAAATCACCTTCAGCAGTGACACCAACTAAGAGCTTGACTTCACTTTAACAGATTCATCTGAGAGGCAGCATCTTTCTTATGCTGTATTGTGAGAATGTCTCTGGTCCATTTCAGAAAAAAATCAAGCAGGGTCAGCATGTGTGGGCTGTGATGCATGGTTTCTGTTAGCTTTCATTGTGGTCTCTGAGCAGGTTGCAACTTTCAGCTGTGCAAAAAGTGACCTCTTCAGCCACTAAAGTTAATTCTGACAAGAACTGTGCATCAGAGGCCTGAAAAGCCATACTTCATAGTCCAATATACAAAATGAAATAGATGGTAATTTAGAGTAATATACCACATGATGAACCACAACTGCAGAATGAATAGGTCATCCATTTATATACTGATCTGCACAAAACTTTATTTATAATGAGATACAAAGTTGCATTGTTTTTTTAAATAAGATAAGAACATAGATATCCTTTGTCTGCAACATAACCTAATCTGGAAAAAAAAAAAAAAGTGACTCCTTATTATCATAGAACTACTGTTTACAACTACATAGCTTTCGTTAACAGGGCAGTCAGTCTCCTGTCCTTTGTGGTACAAGCAGTTCTCTCACATACATACTGCATATAGGTCTCACATACTGTATGTGGGAGCTGAACTCTGGCTGTGCAAAAACTTGTAGGAATTCTACCAAGTTTTCATATTTCTACCTTAGAGCAAATTCTATGAAAGATCTTTTGGGTTGTTGCTGTCTGGAATCCAGTCCTAATTAAACTGCTTTAAATCAAATTTTAGATCACTTTATACCCTGGGAGATGTTTTGTTGAGGTAACATGAGTGTAAGGATAAGGAGAAAACAGTGATCTGATGGATGGCAAAGTCATGAGTAACTTCCTTAGGTATTCCTTTCTTCTGAAGAAACAAGATTTCTCCATGTTATTGTTGGGTGCCACTTCTGGCATTTATTCTTTGACTGTCAAGGGAACTTTCTGTCAATGGAATTAAAAAATCTATTTAAACTGCTCTGAATACAGATGAATTTCTGATGCCATAAGGATGGCTGTAGGTAAAACCACACACACATGGAAAAAAAAACCCAAAACTATAAAAGTTGTCAGTGCTATGTGTGATAACTTTTCTATTTTAGTATCTAGCATTTCATTAAGCTGGTTTATTTTAAATAATTAGAAAGTACTTCTAAAGGTAACAGGCTTTGCTGACGTGCTTCTGCTTAATTTCAGAGACAGGACTGTGTATACATGACGTTGGGAAAGTAGTGGTACTTTCATTTCTTCTTTCTGAGAGACTTCTAAGAGGTTTATATGTCTGAATCTTATTAGAAATGATCTGTCACCCTGGAATGTTGGTATTAAGCATGGCACAGTGAGGTCTGGTTCGTAGAGATGGCCTGGAGAAAGATTGCAGTGTTTTGTGTATATGTGTAACATTTCCTTCAAAGAAGGAAGTGTCAGAAATCTAAACTAGAAAGCTAAAGATATGTCACTTTGGATCAGATCAGGAGTGGTCTGTCTAGTCCTCAAACTCCAGATAGATCTTTTGCCTTCTCAGCAACTAATAGGCAAAACTTGTTTCCCTGGTGACAAATAAAGTTTACAGGATGTTCCATAGCACACTGAACTGATAAAATAAATCCTGGTGCTTGTTTCCAAGGGCAGTGTTAGATTTTGGGGTAAACCTACACCACTTGGGAGATATTTACCTTCTTATTCCATGTTTGGACAGAAAACAATCCAATCATCTTCAGAGTCAGCAGCAGTTCATTAGCAGAGAAGACACCAACTGATAGAAATTATGTCAAGAGAATGGAAGTTAACATGAATGTTTTCCATTGAGGTTTTTATTTTTCATGTTAAATTACTTTAATATTTGTGGTTTTATAAAATTTGTTTTAAAACCTGTTTTTCTAATAGCTGTCCTGGTTATTTCTCTATCAGAGTTTTAAAGACTTATGTGACTCTCTTAAACAGTTATGTGTACTTTCCACAAATTAAATTACTATCCTCAAGTTCATATATGCAAATATTGAATCTTACACAAAACTGCTCAATGTTTTCAGCAGAAAGTACTTCAACTTCATGTGCTACCACAAACCCATGGAGTAGTAATTTCTACAATTAACGCAGTTTTATTGTACAAAAAGGACAGAGTTAAACAAAGTGAAATGCTTCAATTAGATAGACCATGCAGCTGCTGAATCAAGAACATGAACAAAGCAGATACTTTCTCCTTGTTTTGATGGGTATAAGACACAGCAATAGATGAACATAAATTCTAACAATTTTACTTTCTGCCTTCATTAAAAAAAAAGTTACATGTGAGGCGATTTTATCCATTCATTTTCTATTCTTCCAAAGTGTATATATCTTGATCTGTCAACCACAGTTTCCTATTAAACCCTTCCTAATAATGTCTTTTGTATCTGAGAAGTATTTTGAAGATACAAAGCAGTATTTTAATATAGTTACATAGACATGAATTTTGCTGTAACAAAAATTGTGCAAATAAAAGAGTGTAACACCTACAGTATTCAGGATTAAATAAATCATGGTTTTCTTTTCAAACATATGTTGAATTTTCATTACTGTCTAATTTGCTATTGAATATTATCTTCATCTAAAAGCAATTTCTTTTAGAATGACTTCATGGTTTTCATTGCTTTCACTAGGCACCACAGAACACAAATTTATTCAAAAAATACACAAAATTCTAGAAAGCTACTGTAGGTTACACTTGTAATTCTTCAGTGTTTTCCTGCTTCTTGCTAGTCAGATCAATTCAGGCTGTGATACTGGAAGGGATAAGCCAAATTAATTCAAATGTTCAAAGTAATTTTACTCTTTTATTCAAGATATTGAAATTATGTTAAATTCTGTTTGTTGCAATGATTAATTATTTGAATTATTGATTAGGCAGAAAAAATCTAGAAAGCATAAAACAGGCATAATTATGACAATCTTATTAAAATTACTGGTTTTGTATTGACACTTTTCATTTTTTTTATCCATTTCTCTCACCCTAACATTTCTCATTATGTAGAGAAGAAGGTTGCTCAACTGAAAGATGTGCCTATGGATAAATAATAATGTCATCTCATCCTAGAATCAGTTATTAACAAAATAGAATCCAGGGCAGAGACCTTGTTAGATGATCAAATGTCCTATACTTTCAGTAAGGACATGATCTATACTGTTAAGTTATGCCAGTTCTCATGTTTCTGATCCTTTCATCCTGGAAGACTTCAAGTTACAGAATCACAGAATGATATAGGTTTGGAAGGGACTTCTGGACATCATCTAGTCCAACTCCCGTGCCAAAGTAGGTCCACCTAGAACAGGTTGAACAAGAACCTGTCCAGCTTGGTTGTGTACCTCTCCAGAGACGGAGACTCCACCACCTCTCTGGGCAGCCTGTGTCAGGGTTCTGCCACTCTCAGAGTAATAAAGTTCCTCCTCATGTTTAGATGAAACTTCCTATGTTCAAGTTTGTGGCCATTAGCTCTTGTCTTGTCAATGGGCACCACTGAAAAAAACCTGGCCCCATGCTCCTGACACCCACCCTTTGAGTATTTATTAGTGTTGATCAGATGTCCCCTCAGTCTTCTCTTCTCCAGACTAAAAAGACCCAAGTACCTCAGCTTTTCCTCATAAGAGAGATGGTCTAGGCTTCTAATCATCTTTGAAGCCCTTTGCTGTACCTTCTCCAGCAGTTCCCTGTCCTTTAACTGGGGAGCCCAGAACTGGACACAGTACTCCAGATGTGGCCTCATCAGAACAGAGTAGAGGAGCAGGATAACCTCCCTTGACCTACTGGTCACACTCTTCCTGATGCACCCCAGGATGCCATTGGCCTTATTGGCCACATGACCACATTGCTGGCTCATAGTAATCTTGTTGTCCACCAGGGCTCCCAGGCCTTTTTCCTCACAGCTGCTTCCCAGCAGGTCAGCCCCTAGCCTGTACTGGGTCAGGGTGTTATTCCTCCCCACGTGGAACACCCTACACTTGCCCTTGTTGAACTTCAGGTTCCTCTCTGCCCAAGTGTACAGCCTGTCCAGGTCTTGATGTATAGTAGCACAGCCTTCTGGTGTGTCAGCCATACCTCCCAGTTTCGTATCATCTGCAAACCCTTCATGCAAGTGATTGATGAATATATTGAAGAGGACTGGACCCAGTACTAACCCCTGGGGAATACCAGTTGTTATGGACCTCCAACTAGATTCTGTGCCACTGATGATGACACTCTGAGCTCTATTTTTCAGCCAGTTTTCAATCCACTTCACTATCCATTCATCTAACTCACACTTTCTAAGCTTACCTAGGAGGATGTTGTGCAAAATGATGTCAAAACCCTTGTTGAAGTCAAGTTAGACAACATCCACTGCCCTCCCCTCATCTATCCATCCAATCATGCAATTGCAGAAAGATATGAGATTAGTCACACATGATTTCCTTTTGGTGAATCCAGGTTGACTACTGCTGATAGCTTTCTTTTCTTCCATATGCTTTGAGATGATGCTCAGAATGAGATGTTCCATTATCTCTCCAGGAATGGAGGTGAGGTGACTGGCCTGCAGTTTCCTGGGTCTTCCTTCTGGCCTTTTTTGAAGACTGGAGTGACATATATGACAAGCCATATATTTGTCAATTGTGGTCTCTATCAAGAAGCAATGAGAGCAGGCTTCTTTCTGATAAAAGGTCATCCAGAGCCAGAAGTCATGGCATGACAGGCAGAGGTGTCATGTACAACTATAATACAGTGCTATAATATTTGAGAAAGAAGGTCCAGTGATGATAACCAGGGTCAGCTAAGAGTCTAGTGATGACCAGACAGGTCCAAATTGACACAGCAGATTTGAGTTCAAGACAGGAAATCAACTCTACTGGTCAGGGTCATGATCCAGGTCAGGGTCATGATCCAGGCTAATAAGATCCGTGGCCAGGCACAGGCATAGCTGCAATGCTACTGCAGTGTAGTTCAGACAGTGGCTCAGTTCCAGACCCTCAGCTTAAATTCAGCTCCTAAGCAAAAGAAGGGGGAACACTGAGGTGCTTTTTTCTAGCAGAGCTGTTAGGGAAAAGGCTTTCTTCCAGCTTGTCCTCAGGGAGCTCTAAGTCTGTCAAGGCTTCCCCTACAGCTCTCCCTTATCAGCAAGCTGGACTTAATGACAAAGAACTAAATTCCTAGAGGTGAGTACTCTGGACCCTGACCATCTCCAATCCCCTGAAAGCTTGAAAGCCTTCAATTGGCAGAAATTAGGCACTGTGCTAGTTTTCTGCCTTTTATTAGTCCTAGAAGCAGAACTGGAAGCAGTGAGATAAACCATTTTGTCTTCAAAGATTGTTTGGATAATTTCTGAAATGCAGTGCTGTGGATTCAACATCAAGTTGTTCAAAGGGCATGGCCTATTCTGGAGTTAAGTAAGAGGAACACAGTGTATTGTAAACACTTGCTAAGTGGAACAGTAGTAAAAACTTGGAGTCTCAGATGTAGTCTCAAATTGCCTGTCTTTGACCCTAAATAAAATCTTAAACTTGAGTTTCACTCTTTCCATGAAGTTGTAAATAAAATGGTTAATTGGTTTAATTTTTGTACATGAATATTACTTGACCTCAATGATTCTAAGTTAAACAATTCAAAAACAACTGAAGATAAAAAAAAACAAACCGATATTAATTTGACCATAATAAACATATTAGTATCAGTTTTCTGTGGTATTACAGGACCATAGATCTGAACACAGAATATACCACAGGCTAAACAGATACATAAAATTTTACATATTTTCATTTTTGCACTCATTTGCTGATCATTAGTCAGATTGGCATGTATAAGTTGTTTCTATTTTAGACGCTGCTGCTTATAAAACTACCCTTAACTAGTATCATTAAAGCATCTCCTTTTTGAAAAATCCTGTTGACTTGTATGATACTTAGCTCAATGAAGACTATTAAGCTTGGGTTACAGAAACAGGGTCAAAATTATACTCAACAGCTTCCTGTAATCATAATTCAAGACACTCACTTTTCTGTTTATTGTCATAATGGGAAGAGTCTACAAGTGTGTGTTTATGTGAGGACAGTTTGTATGGTGGGTTTCTCAAAGCTGTAGTTCTCACAGGCACTACAGTGAGATAAAAACAATACCCCAGAACACAGCGGATTGACTTCAGATGCTCTGAATAGGGAAGATGCGTACACCAAACTTGATAAAAACTTCACTGCTTATTTTTTTCTGCACACCCATAATTCCTGTAAAGAGCAGACAATACCATATTTCACTAGAATCTTTCACTTAATCACACTGATTACTCATCCAGATTTATATTAAGATTTATAACTCTTCACAGTAAAAAGACAGCTAGTAGGAAATGATATTTGAATGAGTGCTGCAACTGGTACTATTTAGATTAAGTTCTGCTTAAAAATCTGGTAGAAAGCATAAACTCACCTAAATATATGTTTGAAAATTTTACAGCTATATCTATCTGGTTTAGCCTTAATTATAATCTCTCTCTGGCAGTAATCCCACTAGAATGATAGAAGAGAAGTACTAATCACATTAAGTGTGGCTGCCAAAAAAATGTGTTTATCCCCTCAGATAAACATATGAAAGACTTCCTTAAAATGCCTTGGGTTTTGTTTTTTTTTTTTGTTTGTTTGTTTTTTTTGTTTTGTTTTGTTTTGTTTTTTTTTTTTTTGTTTTGTTTTTTGTTTTGTTTTTTCAGTAGACAGCAATAATTCCTTTGGAGCTGTTGCAGGCTTGACTCTCCCTTGCTCTACCCTCAGATAATTAATTAGTCTCCAATAATGGTAGTGCATCTCATGAATGACTACTTCAAGACTTTGATAGGTTAATTATTGGTTCAGTGTCCCGTACTCATTCTGGAAGAAACCAATGTGATTTACTATGTCAGTAAAGATGAAAGGAAAGAAGAAAATGTATGCAGCACATCTTAGACCTTAATGTAAAGGGGTTTTTTTGCAACAAGACTTCACAAATATCCCTGAAAATACCTGTTTTGAGAAATCCTTTCAACGGTTTGTTTTAAAATCTTCAACTATTTTTGGTTCATGAGAAGCAACATTAAAAATTATGTTCCTGGTAAACATTGAGATTTTATTAATAGATCTCACACTTCTTAATATAATTCATATAACTGGAACTCATTGGAGCATCAGTGGTTTGGTTTTTGGCTTTATTTTTTTTTTTTTAGTAATTATATATGTGCCACAGAATCAACTTCTTTATTAAAAATATAACTAGGTTGAGGGGGTTTTTTTTTGTCATGAGACATTGTTCATGTTTTAAAAATTTTAATTTTTTTCAATCCTTCGGAAAAGCAGGAAATGCATTATTATTATATGACATTTCTTCATCTTGGTTCACAGCAAGATTCCTTATTTGAAAATTTAATAGCCCTATGTTACATAACTGGCACACTAGAAAATGAACAAGCCCACCTCTTCAGGCTAGGGAATCCTTACTTACAGTATATAGAATGACTACTCCATATATGCAATACAGAATCTGTCTATGTTGCACAAAGTTTAACTTTGGATCATGTCATATGGGTATGCCATCTGCACTGGACAGCTGTGGACTGGTAGTTTGTTGCAACACTGCTGGCTATAGCTATGAGCTCAGTTAAGCTAATTTTCTCAGGGAAAATGGGTTAGCTTGAAAAGATTTTTTGTTTTGTTGGGTTTTTGTGGTGTTTTTGTTTTGTTTTGGCCTGGTTTGGTTTTTGTTTGTTTTGTTGTGTTGTTTTGTTGGGTTGGTTTTTGGGGTTTTTTTTTATAGTTTAAGCACTTTTGAGAAGTCAACCATCTCCAAACTACACTGAATAAAAATATCATGCAGATATCATATGTCCTGCTCTTTGTATAAGGTATTTTGTGAATTATGAGATTTTATTATATTACAGGGACAAGAAAAGACCTGGGAAACCTAGGAAAGTGCAATAAGTGTTCATAAATTCATAACTTGTATAAATTGAACTATATCAGATAACAATAACCCTAGACACATTTTTCTTTTGTAAACTGACATGCACAAAAGAAGTTGTGAAGACTATAAAACAACACAAGTAAAATCTTCTGCAAGGCTGATTGGCAGAAAATATTGGGAAAAAAAAATGGCAAAAAATTCTATAACCAGCTTGGAGAAGTCTCATAATCACAAGCCCTTGTCCTCATGGTTGATTTCAACCTACCAGATATGTGCTGGGAATACAATATAGATGAGAAGCCTAGGAGTATCCTGGAGTGTGTTGAGGATAGCTTTCTGAAGGATTTGTGGAGGTCCTTGTGATGGTTGGAGGCTGCCTTGGGCACTGTGATCATGAAATGATAAATCTTTAGATTTTTACAGAAGCAAGGAGGTGGGTCAGCAAAACTGCCACCATGGATTTACAGAGTGGGGGCTTTGATCTTTTCAGGAGCCTGGTTGACAGAGTCCGGAAGCATTCCTGATGGGTAGAGGAGTCCAGGAAGGTTGGACAAGAGGAAGTGGTCTCAATTTACACCAGGGGAGGTGTAGATTGGATATTAGGAAAACATTCTTCACTGAAATTGTTATCAAGCATTGGATCAGTCTGCCCAGGGAAGTGGTGGATTCACCATCTCTGGAGGTATTTAAAAGATAAGTAGACTTGCAGTTTAGTGACACGGGCTTCGTGCTTGTTTTGTCAGTGTTAGGTTGATGGTTGGGCTCAATGATCTGAAAGTTCCTCTCCAACCTAGACAATTTTAGGATTCTATGACCAATACTATGAAAGCTGCAGAATATTATTTTATAACTAGGAAATATAAATAAACATTATTGCTCTGTCTTCATATCTCGGATTATAAAATAATTTAGACTATACTATAAACATGGGAGACATAGTTTAAACATTAGAAATGGGATAATCACTTAATAATCAGTAAAAAAAACCCCAAACCCGGAGGGTGAGTTTCCTTAACATAATTGTTATTAAAATTTTATTGGAAATTCAAATACTGGTCTGAATTCCTGAAAATTAATGTAACTTGTCAAATATGGAATGGCATATTCCATATTTGGAATTGTATTTTTATTGAGGTAAGAGGAACAGATTAGAAAAAAAACAGCAATGATATGAACAATCAAAGAGTGATTTTGTAAGGCAGGATATTCATCTTACAATATAAATTTCATTCCAAAATCCTGTTCTGTCTGACTTGTGCTTGGGGAGATAGGTCAGGGGTTTTTTTAAAGAAAAGAAAGAAAAAAATTATGTGATACTTTTCTTATAAGTCATGGAAATAAAACCTCTAACTTTAACAACAGGTTTTCTGGGACAGGCACTCTGAAGATATATATAAAAACCATTGTATTGTACGTTTCTTTGCAATAATAACATACTAGGAAAGACCCAAGGGTGCACAGACATTCCTCTTCCCCTCTTGTCTACAAGAAGATAATGAATTAGTGAGGACATTGAAATAATAAAAAAATAAATTCCCCCTAAGTCTCTACATAGAGTGTCAGTTAACCTGACTCTGCAGCTTTTATTTCCTTTTTGGGTAGGTTATCAGGAAACTGGGCAGTCCTGGCTGGTAGTAAAGGTGTAATGGGTAAATTAGCATTTTCTGATGGAAAACTCTTCAATTGGAAATGACTTTTGACCAGCTCTTCAATAAGACTGCCTTAATTCCATGCCTGCTCACTGTATAGTAAAATTGATTTTACCTATTCAATAACCTACCTGCAGTCAAGAGGCAATTAAAGTGGGCCATATTCTTCATTGCTTTTCAAATTGTGAATCTTACTATGGATCACTGAGGATATTGGCTAAGTGAGGGACAAACTATTAAACTATTATGAAGTGGTTTTCAGAAAGTAAGACTTGCAGGCACTGAAACTAAAAATCCATTTTGGTAAAAAAAAAAATTAAACGGAAATAACTTTTTCTTATTTTTCTGGAGAAAAGTATATTTACCTTTTAGTGATGACTGACACAATCATTCAGAGACCACATTAAGTTTTTGTCTTAGATATCCATGTCTTGAAATATGTGACAAGTTCAGCATTCTGGCTGAAGTAACATTCTCTTACTGTTGCATTGGAGAGCAATGTGAACAATTACATCTACATTCAGCACCAATCTGCCGGCTACTTGTACTTAACTAAACTCTTATGATTGTTAATAAGTTTGTTATAGTTAGTGGGATCTAGCTCATTAATTCTGAACTTGAGGAGTTGGAAATCCTAGGTAATGCATTCATCTTCCAGATGTAACACCACAGAATCTCTTCAAGTATTCAGAGCGAAACTGATCTTCAGTTTTATGGACCTTTGAACCTCCAAGTAGAGAAAAGAAAATCAGCAAATGGCCCTCAGAGTATTCTCTTGCTAAAAAGAAGTTTTCTGCTAGTACATAAGTGGTAGATCGAGAATCCATCCTTCTTAATTTCCAACCAAAGTGAGAGGTTTTGGGGAAGCTGGGAACATTGTGCTCTTGAGTAGTCTTGCTTTAATAAAGGTCTAAACATATCGCTCAAAATCCTTTAAAGCTTTTACCCATATCAGGTGCATACAAGTACTTTGAGGGAGCTTATAGACTTTTATATATTAGGAAGGCAAAACACAAATTTTCATTATGTCTTGGCGGTAAGAGAATATTTCAAAGACAGGTATCTTTCCAGAGAAATGAATCTTCTGTTTGATTTCAATGTATTATAGTTTATAAGCTACTAAACACAAGTATCGGACATAACTGCCCATCTTCCTTAGTGCCACCTGCTGCTACATATGAATGGAAAATGATGGTTATAAAATTATTTTTCAGTGGTGAATGAAGCATGGAGGTGACATTTTAAAGATAGGTCTTTGAGCTGTAGTCTCATCATGAAAACTATTACAAAGTACTTATTCCCTCATCAAAGTGTTTAGAATCAAATTGAGGTACTGAAAGCCTTGTTGCCCAGAGGTATGGGAACGGCTAGGAAAATAAGACAAAGGATATATCCCTACTGTTGTCTCAAATAAAATCCCTCAGGCTTTGCCATGCTGAATTTAAGTTTTTGATGTTAAACCACTTACTGAAATTGCCACCCCTTTAGAGGACACGGCGAGCAATTACTGAGTACTGAAAATGGCGTTCACATACACAAGCAGAGTGAGTACACAGCTGTTCTTTAACCAGCAAAGATTTTGTGGAGAGGAGTGTGTATCAAAAACTCCGCCAGACCTTTTAGAATGATTCTCACCTGGGGAATCAAATCTGTAACGCCTGTTGCTCAGCCACTCTTCAGATTGTGATGAGTACTATGTTGAAAGAGTCCTTGTAACAGCATCTTTTGCTGGATCAGGTGAGACTGCCAAAAGCACTATTGCTTTCAATTCTGTCTGCCCCACAGTCCTATGGTGCAAAGTTTACCACAAATGATTTTCTTAAGCTACCTAGAAAACATCCTCTATCTACCCTGTATAGTACTAAAAGACTGTTCTATGTGCATTTCTTGATCTGCAGGAAAAATGTCTACTGACTATTTACCAGCATCTGTATTGTTTGGCTGATTATGCAACAAGGACCACCTGGGGGAGTCTCTGGGGTGGTTAGATTTTCCATCCAGGATGTTAAGTCACACATAAACCTACATATAGTCCCTATCAATTGTCCAGGGATCAGGAGTTGTTTGGGGGAATCTGAGGGAATGTTGCCTCCTATCAGTCCACTGTCTCAACTGTGCCAGGAAGTTCCTGGGTCAGCTGAGGAAATAATGATTTAAGTGCACCAGGTAATCACAGCCTTATATCCAGCTACACTGAATTAACTATAGGATAAAACTGAATTAATTCTTATACCTTATTTAAAAGTGAAAATACATAGTTCTTGCCATAGCACCTACTTGCAGAATCAACCAATCCAGAACTCACCACTCACCAGATGCAGTTGTCTTCACTGTGAGATAGATCTTGATTGTAAACTCTTACTCTCTGATCAGGTAGAAGTTTGTGTAGTTCACTGGATTTTGCTGTATACAGCTGGATTCTTCTTTTCTTCCGCAGTTTCCGGGTTTTATTTCTTCACAGCAGTCAGGAATGAACATTATGTTTCTGGTGAATGATGGGTTATACATTATAAACTTTACTTCTAATACATATCATGGAGAGTTTAGTGGTTGTGGGACATTTGAAAAATGATGAAATTGGTAAAGCAGTGAGCTTAAAGTGGTGCTGTGCCATGTCAAATTTAAGGCTATAAGCAGTGAAAGTGCCTAGTCCTCCTAAGTACTTTTACTATTGCCACAATGCTGCACCACAATACAGTGTTTACTCTTCACTCTAGCTGTTCCTCTGCTGACATGGGTGGTCATTCTGGACAGAAATACTTATAACCAAAGAAAAGTTATATTGTTTTACTTCAGTGATTCTTATTTTCATAAAAACTTTGCTGTTTTCAGCATCAAGATAAACTGTCCAGAGAAAAGTTTTATAGTCAGCTGGAACTGGCTGTGACAGGCAGCCCCTGCCTCCTCTTTCAGAAGCCACCCCTGAGCCCCTCTGCTACTAAATCTTTGCCATTTACACCTAATGTGACAGCAAATTCTGAAATTAAATATCTTTCAAAGGAAATAGGAACAAAAGGGCAAAACATGAGCAAATCAATGTAAAGTAACTACTGAATGAAATTTATTTTTTCTTATTTATTTCCCAGTTCTTCTTCACCTGTTCAAACAGACCTACTTTCTAATAAAGAACTAAAAAAGATGTAATTTCTGATCAAATTGAATTACTGATTTTATACTTTAATATATTTCTTCTGATAACTGAGGGCTGTGACAATGCTGACATTCAGTCTTGATCTGAACAATCAGTTTATAAGAATGGTACCAGGAAAATAATATCAAATAATAAAATACAGTCATTACCAGTAATGTAAGCACTTTGCAAAACTGCAGTGCCCACCAGGGAGTTATGTTCTTCTTTTAATGGCAAATGAGATCAAAACCTTATAGCTTTATTATATCTGTTGAAATCGCAAAAATAATTTTTCAGTTGCAGAATGAAGGTGGGGATGGTATATAGAGAGGTACTTCTGATATCAGCAGGTGGGAAAGGTTTCTCTTAACTCTTCTTCTTTATCTTTTAGCACAATTATTGGTAGAATAGGCAAAAGAAGCAACAGAGACAAAGTTAGTGACTTTTTGCATTGGCTGTCAAAACTTTGGGCTAGTGGCAGATTTCTTCTAATGCAACATGAGCAGCAGTTAAAAAGCTACTTATAATACTAACATGCCTCACATCAGAAAATGCTTATTGTTAACGTTGCCTATTGCTATTTGTTTTCTGGAGGATTTTATTTCATTCTTTTCAAAAGTCTGTGTGGAAAAGGTAGGGATAAATATTAAATTGTAAAGTGTAGGAATGTAAGGTATTTAAGACACTATGGGAAAGCATTCAAGGAGCCTTTCAGAAAAGCTTGCAACCAATGTATACAGGCTAAACAATTTCTTGCAATGAAAATATACTTGAAATTGGAAGGACTACTTATGTTGTACACCTAGATTTCTTCTTCAATATTTCTACTTATGTAAGTTCAAAAAAAATTAATATAGCAACAATCATTTTAGTAAAACCTTGAAAGCTCACATGCGAAAGTTTGGAAACTGGATTTTTCTTATAATGTTTTTAAAGAATAGATTGTACATGATGCTGGATAACAGATTTAGGTGTGAAATTGATCTGTCTGGTTACATTAGACTGCTAAGTAAATAACCAGAATGATATATTTGAGGAGATTTGTACTTCATTGAGAAAAAAAAAAAGGAATATCTTACTATGAAATGGCGATAGATGTGAGAACAGCAACAGGCTTAGTGAATACTTTCATTTCATTAGGTAGAAAGATTAAAAAGCCATGTTTCCTCCCACTTGTAGTTATGTTACTCTGAAATCAACAGAAAATAGAGAGAGAAATGTATTTGCTCATTTCATGAAATAGACTTCGCTCTGAAAGAAAGAACAAATATTGCCAAAATGTCATAGCAAAGAGTGAAATTAATAATAGTATTATGGAATTAAGTAGCATTTTATTTTTAATAGCAAATCAGCTTCTATTGATTTGGAAAAAAGTGATATTTCTGTTGTGGTAGCTGTGTAAACTTCAAGATGGTCCTCAACAAGAATATTTTTCTGTCCTTTAAATAATTATCTAATCTATAATTTGATTCTATCTTTCTTTGGCTGGTGACCAAAACAAAGAAGACACTGTAAACTGCTTTATGGTCTCTGCAGCACATGGGACAGTAAAACTCAGTGTTTGCTTAGAGAATGGGTAAATGTGATTGTGAGCCTGGTTATGAACACGTTGAAGAGGAAAATGCTATCTTAAGAGTTTCTTTTTGTTACAGTATGGAACTGAAGTTCTACAGTTAAGATTTATGGATTTAATAAATCCAGACAAAACAATAAAATAAATTCTAAGTGAGATTTAAGGTTTTGTGTATCATAGGTTGTTGAATAACCCTACATTAAGTCTAGCGATCCTAGCTATTCACTTTACTTCTTTTAGGCACCTGAGATGGATCTAGCTGTACTCTTAACTTAACCCCTTGAGATGTACGCAGGGCTCTGCCACACTGATGTTATCGCTTTCCTACCTGTGACTCTGACCACGTCTTCATACACTATGCCATTTGTAGGCCTATACAAAGAAGCAAAAACAGAAAATATTTTTTTTTTTCAGGATGAGATTTTAAGTGATACGTGGGACAGTTTGCTCTTGTTCTATTTATAAAGACAGCAGTCTTAGTTCATTTGCTCCTGAAAAACTGTCACTTCTATAATCTGTGCCACTATTGCTATTCTATACATCTTTCTGTATATAGCAGCATTTTGTCATGCTAGCAGGTGTTCCTGAATTGTAAATATCCAACTGATTTCTGCAAATCCAAACAGAAGTACTACTGGAAGTTCTTTGATAATTTGGCCTGGAGCCTACACAATTAACAAAAAATGTTGATTTGATTTGCTGAGAAAGACCATGCTCTGAGGAGTCTTCTGGGGCCAACAAATGCTAAGAAAAATTTGGTGTTTGTTAATTGTTATACCATTGAACAACTAAGGTGAATTAGGGTTTCATATCCTATTACTGCTGGTGATGTTTTTGTGACAATCACATTTAATTTGATTGTAGAAATCCAATAAGTAAGGAGGAAGTTAAAACACTTAGAAAAAGAAAATTGCTAATACTGCACTTTGCAAGAGTCACAGTTCTCATTTGCTTCAGCTATGTAAGGTTTTACAAAAAAAAGAGTTCTTCATGATCTTCCTGATGATAAGACCTGTTGTCTACTTTTTTCTCATGCAGGGAGTAATAGATCAGTTTTGAAATAGCACGGAAGAGTCCACAGCAAATTTATGTAATAGAAGGAGGAAGAATAAAGAAGGTTTACAAGATTTCTGATTTTGGTGTTGGACAATCTCATTGCTGGAGAAGCATAGAACAGCATCTGATCTTTTAATCAGTTAAAAAAGTATGTCAACATCGTGTCAGGAATGTGCATCAGATGCTTCTGTAAATGTTTGGTTACTTATTATTTTCCACTGCTGAGAGACTTTCTTGATTAGGTCTCTCAAACTTACCTGGCAAAAAAGAAGAGATCAAAGAGATGTATAGAAGTAAGAGTCAACTAAAGCCAATGATTTATATGTCAGGATTTGTCCAAACCCAAGCTGAAGAAAGCAAGACTCTAGGATGATGATGACCCATACTCATTGTGAAAGAGAGGAGAAACATGTGAACGACACAGGAATGCCTTGGTCTTTCCTTTAAGACTTACAGTCTCAGTATTTCCTAAATTTTTTTATTTTTTTTTCCTTCCAGAACTGCAGATTTAGTCCTGTCTCCAAACAGCAAGATGACTTTTGGGTGTTTGTTNAGCAAGATTGCTTTTTGGTGTTTTTTTTTTGGTTGTTTTTTTTTTTTTTTTTTTGCCAAATAGGTCTTTAAAAGACCTCAAGTGTTTTCAAGTTCAGTCATTAGTCCCCTATTATACACAGATAAAGATTATTTTTTTTTAAAAATTGCTTGTTACTGTTATGTCTAGATGCTCCTACTGTTCTAGAGCCTAGAGTGCTTTTTATTTTAGAATCCTCCTCTAATTTCTACTTTAAATATATTAATGGCCAGTAATTTATTTTTTAAGCTCAGATTGTGTTTCCTCCTTTCTTTCTCCTTTTCTCCTTAT
>VXBJ01007806.1:72358-105497 GCA_013400055.1 Nycticryphes semicollaris
ACTATACCAGCCAAAAACTTTTGCCTTCTTTGGTAATACATGTTTTTTATTCCTCTATCATACCAATTTTTCTTGGTCCACAGGCATGTCCAGGCCAAACATTTATTTTATTTTTTTTATTTTTTTTAATTTATTGTATGGATAAAAAATAATTAGGACTTTTTAAGGTAAATTTAACAATCTTCTGCTTTACTGGTACCCTATGCTACTAGCTATTGTTGGTAAGATACTCTATGCATTCTGAAATAACTTTTACCCTTTCCATTAATTTCATTAATTACCTGGAAGTTTATCAAATATCATATGATGGAAAACCAGAATCATTTGACACTAGTCCGTTCCAATTAATAAGCTTGCAGCACAAGTTCTTATTAATCCCTAATGGCATGATCTTGTCCTCTATAATTTGTCTCATTTTATATTACTCTAAATGTTATATTTATGTGGCACTTTGTGCATGATATTTTAATATTCTTCCAAATTACTTCCATGCCTACATTATCAACAACTTCATGAGCCACCGCAGGCTGACTTGAATTCCTGTTTATTGATTGATTGTGGCACAAACAAGAAATAGAATAAAGAACGACAGAGACAAAGTATAAATCATTGGAAATTAATTCTTTTCGACTATAAATAAAATTCTTCTAAAGTAGAGATGAATTAATTACCATTTTTAGCTGACTAATGAAGGACCTACCTCATCCCTGTGTGAACTGGGACATAATAAATTTTAGGTTCTTGTGGCAGAAGTATTTGTGAGATTAAGAAACCCTTTAACCACAGTATTTCAATGAAAATGTTTCAAATGTGCCCTGAACTACTGAACATGTATAAAGTGATGGCAAGTTGAGCATTCTGAAATAACTATTGAGCTCTGAAGAAAAAGCAAGTATCTGGACTGTGTTTTATCATAACTGAAAGCCAGGAGGTCAGAGATGAATCAGAGACCCTTCACTTGTAGCTGACAGTTCTAGTGACTAGATACTGAAAATTACATCGTTTATTTAGTTTTTAAGTTTGTTAATTATTGAGTCTTTCTCAGTACAATATCTTGCAACACCTTCTAAGTACAAAGCTAAATATATAATGGTCTTTCAAAAGAATTGCTAATTTGTTAATTGTATAACTGAGACTTCTCTACGGCGGGAGAATAAAACATAATTTATACTAAGTCATTTGTAATTAACATTAGTATTTCTTATTGAAACGGTTGAATATTTTTAGTTAATATTGTGTGAATTTGTTAATAAACAGGCAGTCAATTACTAGCTTATAAATTCATACAAAATGTGTTCCAAACAAAGAAATTAAGTTTGTTAACTTGAAGATGTTGTTACTAGTTTTATTAAAATGGGTCAACATTCAATTTTATTAGGAAATATATTACCAAATATGTTTTACTGCAAAGAAATATTTGACAGAAGACAAAAAAAAAATCCAATAACTTTGAAACACACATTTATGACATTCATCATGTCATAAAAATGAAAAATAATAATTCCCTATAGTACTTAAATATACACAGTAAATGCTTCATGCAGAAAAGCTTAATCATTTACAATATCAAGAGATGTTGCTTTATTGTATCAGAATACTGCCTAGAAGGATTTAAATTCCAAAATAATATTTCCTTTGGTTTTGATTTGGTTTAGGGTTATATTTCCATATTATTTGAAAGTAGATAATTACAATTTATGTAGCAGCATTTAGATGTTTTTTTGTATTATGTTGCTGTTCAAGATAGTTCCTAAAGATATTAAATGTTTCAGTGCAAGTTTAGCAATTCACTTGATAATACAATTTGGTGTCTATTTCATTGTCTGTCTCCTCTAAAATTTCAAGTTCTATGTAGTTGTGTTTCTTTGTACTGATCCCTTATTTTAACATCTGTTACTACACAGTAAGTCATCTTTTCTTGTTGAAGGTTGTCATTAGCATCCTATCTGGGTAATGAAATATGAGTCTTCAAACATGCATTAATATTACTGTTCAGTTTTATCATTGATTCCAAAACTATGCAAAAAAGTCTAAAAATCTCAGAGAAGTTTATTCCAGGTTGAAAAAGAGGTTGAGGCTTATTTAGTATCCTTCTAAAGATCCTTCTAATCCTCCTTTAAGACAGTAAGATCTCTTTTTCTGGTATTCTATAGAAATCACAGTAAAAATTTCCTTGTTACATTTTAGAACATTTTTGCTTTTTTCACATATTTTCTTCATACAAGTCTTGGCTGGCATCCACGCATGAGTAATGAACACTGAGTGACGATCCAGATGATTGATGACCAGGAAGTATTTGGATTTTAATTTGAACTTGGGCCTTCAAATGGTGGTATTGCCACTTAAGTATCACACAGCAGAGCTTTAAGGCTTTAGAACATGTTCTGAAAAAACAATAATTTTAACTTCTGATTTTATTTCAGTCAGTTCTCCTTTGTTCAACACTATGACCAGGGGAGAGTCTAAGAATTATCTGAAAAAAGTCGCAGTGTTTATGTTTTGTTCTGCCACTTTTAACAGCTCCTCCAGATTCTCTAAATAATTCAGAAATATATAAGACTTAACTATATGCATCTGTTAAATCTTGTAGATATCTCTAAGCATGTTGAAAGCTTTAAAACTTTTGATTATTATCTTGATATGCAAATATCTATCAATGTAAAAGTTATGATGTGGATACTATTAATTATTATTTCAAAAATAATCTTCTATGTAGCAAGAATTTCTTCCATTCCCTGCTCATTCTAAGACACTTTGAACACAATATCTCCTCATGAAGAACATAACGCAGAGAGAACCTAGAAAGGAAAGAGGTCATACATGTTATACAAATATCCAGAACGATATGTAAGCTCTCTGAAGACTTGTGTAGATTACTTCTAAATCAGCATTCTGATTTAACAGAAATCCTCTTATTTGTGCATGTAATTCCATCATTCTGCTTGGAGAAGATATCTGATGAATGACCTTCACTGAATTGCTTTATAGAACTTTCCAGAACTTTGAACTGCTGTATTGCCTTTCAACTGTATTGTAATGATATGATTACCTGTGACTTATTTTAATTCAATTTTATGTTGATGGGTATTAGATATTAATATCTCTACAAATACATTCAATATTTTCATGTTTTTAATAGATAAAAATTATTTCATTAATTTATTACTTTAAAAAACAGGTCAACCAATCAGTCTATAAGTGAAAGAGTGATGAACATCACCCTTTTATGTTTTTTCTCCTCTTTTAAGAGAAATGGGAATCAATGGACAAAAACTTTCTTGTGTGTGAACCCGCACTTGAAAAACTTGGGAATCATGTTAAGACAAAACCTAGAGACCAACACAGTACAAAAATGCTACAACTTTAAAACATAGCCTTTAATTAAATTTTTTATTTAAGATTGTTCCTTCATGCCTTTATTTCTTTTTCTGTGTGTATGTTTTTGCAGGTTTTTTTGTTTTATTTTGTTTTGGGTGGGTTTTGGTTTTTTTTTTGTTTGTTTGTTTTTATTTGATTTGGCTTCAGCTTTAGTTCTTTAATATTGATTTCATTTCCAAATGCAAAGGCACAATTAAAAGTGCTCCTTTGTCATAGCACCATTTCTAAGAACTCTAGCTATAGTTTCAGGGAGAACTTCTGCAGCCCACTGCAAATACACTAAGGAAACGAAGCTTGTATGCTTTCTTTTGAAATTTGACAAATAATCTATATAACAACATATACAACAGAGAGAAAGCATAAGCACTAAGAAAAGAGTTAACTCACATGGAGCCTGTAGAAAAGGCAAAGTCTGAATCAGAAATGTGTATTGCAAATATCCAATGGTAAACTTTTTTTTTTTTTAATGTATTTATATATTGCAGGAATTAATTGCTTTGGGTAGTGAACAAGACAACTAGTGGATTAAGGTAAGGTGGTAGTAAAAGTCTTAGCATTTATGAGTTGCTAAATTGAGAATTAAATATTACTATAGAGTTGTGCATAACTACAAGCATTTTAAAGATTTTTAAAATTGCTCACGCACAATGGAAGCTATCTAAAGACAAAAAAATGTAATTTTTCTTATTGTTCATGCTGTGTTGGATAAAAACATAATTAATGTGCAACAGATTGTCCTAAAAGTATATCTCAGCAGAGTTCCAAGCTGGAATTTAAGTAATTTTAGTTCCAGAAGTCTACAGGCATCAAATCCTTATTGTAATGTCAACAGCTGCAAATGATACATTCAATTAATGGCTACCTTTAAGTTATACCTTTACTAGTCTTCAAACTCAGAGCTTTTTTATAAAGTACAGCTGACACCACAAATGAGTCACAATTGTCTTCCAATTCTTATATATATTATACATTGCATAAATATTTATATTTAAAATTTTTGTTTTGCTAAATATTTTTAACAAGCTTGATATCACTTTCATCTGTTTTCTGTTCTCTCTTTCTCGTACACAATAGTTTCTCTTATCTGAATGATTAAAATTTCTGAGCAACAACAATTTCAGCAGGAAATGATAGATCACTTGTAGCATACATTTTTAACGACTATACTTTGATACCAAGATTTCTTATACTCTGTATTCACCAAATAGCACTCAGAATTTCTCAGGTTACTAAAACAATTCAGCTTAATAAGTCTCAGCCATATGCAGTAGGTAACATTCATACCTTCACTGCCTGACCACTGTCTTTTCCACATACCCATCAGTTTTACAGTGTGAATGATAGAGACTAATTTTTATCAGCCCTGGACTGACATTGACATTACTAAATGGCAATCTACAAGTACATCTTCGTAAGCAATATTAGGACATTCTATATTCTTTACTACACAGCTTAAGATCTACATACATGTATTTATTTTAAGTTTGACATCTTTGCTGCTTTATTAATCAGTGTGTTCCTAATTAGTAATTCATGTCCTACATATTCGTCTGGTTATTAAAAACACCTGCAGTTCTGAGTAGACTGAAATGTCTCTCTTTGATACTATCACTTAACTAAATTTTTCTCCAAAGATATAACTTTTTCCTTACAATAAGGTTTATGTCAGTGTCATGACTATAGACTGCACTTTGAGAATTGTTCTTTAAGGATTTACTGACTACATCATGGAACATGGGAGACAAAAAAAAAAAAATTTGCAAAACTTAATAGACCCAATAAGAAAAAAAAAAATTCTAATATTTTTCGTTAATGGCTCAGTGATGGTAACTCTTCCTGTGGAGACATCAAATCTTTTATTCAATAAAGGAAATGTCATTGCTAATGTTATTAATTCAGTCCTCCTACACGAGAGCCTCTTAGAACAAATCTTTAGGCATCACCATGATGAAAAATAATCCTCAAGGTGAGAAGCTGAATACTGATCATTTTGTCTAAAGAGTGATCAAAAATATTGCACCTCTCTTCACTCACCTTTTTGCCATGTGGATACATTAGCTGGAAGGAGGTGTACAGAATTAATGAGGTTACTTGTCTTCTAACCGTTTTTTACCAGGTAGAGAGTGTGGCAAGAAAAGGGGCAAAGATCAAGCAACTACAGCCACTAACAAACTGAGAAAGGAATTTTGTAGGAATGTAATATTATCATGAAAAATTTACCATCAGCATGAAACAAAGTAATGGTCTACTCTGGGCATAGCCTTTTATCCAATACTGCTAAGATGGTGAGAAAAGAAAACTAAAGGAAAAAATCAAGCCAAAAGTGAGTCTAGGAGTACTGAATGAAGTGCATTATTCTTTCCTTACATCTGAGAACAACAAACTGAAGCAAAGGAAAATGGAACTTGGTCATGGTTTGCTGAGAGCACTATGAGGTTCTCAAATATTGTCCTTGCCAGGGCCCTGCATCAACCAACCATATCAACCAGAAGGAATGAGTGTGCCAGGACAGAGGTTCATATGGATCATCATTTCCCACACAAAGCCGCATTACTACAACTTTTGATAAACTCACATCTTCCAACAGCTAACTCTGGCAATAGTGTTAACTCACTGAAACTTTAATAGCCATATTCTCCTACTTGTAGATTATGGTTTTCACAAATTGTATGTGCTTAAGTAGTTGAGTTCCCAGTTTTTCTCAATACAAAGTGGCTCTTAGGCTAAATCTGTTGTATTTAAAGACCAAATCTGCCAAAACTTCCAGTCACTGGAATTCACTGTGTCTTTGCCAGCAAGTCTGATGATCCTCCATTGTCAGATATTTTTCTTAACTACCTATTTCTCATGAACAAGTCATTTATTAACATTTTTTAATAAAGAATTTGAGTGGAAGCAACTGAGCTTCCACTCAGCGTGGCTTGTGAAAACCTCACTTCAGGTGATGTTCCTGACATTTTATAGTCACCTTTGTTGTCTTGAAATGGTTATAGAATACTAGCAGTTCTCCTTACATGATCTCTGTCCTAAAAGGATCCCTTTTCATTTTTCACAAGCACTGAATGTAAGAATTTGTGTTGAAGAACACTGTGATGCTGAAGTTTATCTTCTTCTAAATTCTTGGTTTAAGCAATAAAAAATTTGGACAAATGTATATGACATATATTCTTTAGTCTCAAATGCAGAATCTTCAATTGCTTGCATTAAGTGTTCTAAAGGGGAAAATATATTAGCTTTACTTATTAATACTTCCACCATCATTATAATTTATCAGCCATACTAGAAAGTTACTATACAATATAGGTCACAGATAAAAATATAGCAAAAAAAAACCCAAAAGATAATTTCCAAAAATATCCCTTATCATGCATGATATTTCTTTGCTGGCTTATATGGAAATGTAGTTAACAAGCCAGTTTTAAATTACATCTACTCAGCGCTGTGATAATTACATGTAGAGTAATATTTTTTTAATCAAAATCTAATGTGTTACTCTAAGACCTTGGAGAAATCAAAGGATACACCAACAGAGTCACATTTATGAGTCAGACCTGCTATTCTATCAGTGTAAATGTTTTTAAAAAAATCTTCATTCTATGATGATTTCATCACCATGTTACAGAGTTTGTATCTGTTTTATAATTCCTGAGAAATTTCTCTTATACTTAAGTATTTCTCTGAACTCCTGATTCTCTGATTTTTCTCTCATGTGTTCCAGCTCTTCAGAATATTTTCAGATTATTTGAACTAAGTACAAATTCAAGCTACCGGATACAGCAATCTTGTTAATGGATACCATATATTTAAATAATGAATTAATTTGAAAACAGAGATAAAAACTCTTGCTTCAAATTATTCAGACTTTTTACATATGCTAATGTTGATTCCCTAGATATCATAGACTGTGTCTCTGTTCCTTATTTACCCACACATAGCACAAAGATGTATTTTGTGTTAAGTCACAACCACCGTCATTTACCATTTGCCCATGTGCACTTAACGCTGTCAGTTCTCAGCCTATTTTTATTGCTAATATCCTGCACATCTTACTTTTTTTAGTCATATCAGCACTGTTAGTTCACTGACTTGTTTCCATAATCAGTGTTACGCTTTCCACTTATAATGTATTACCTGATATATGTCTCTTTCCTGTTCCCCTTACCAACACATGTAGCGTTTACATTTCTTCTTTTGAAATGGATACTTTCACTCCTATTTTTTATGGAATACTGGCTATTTGCATATTACAGGTATGTATTAATTGTTCACCAAGACATGGGTGTCTTAAGTCGTTTTAGAGACCTAAAGTATTTAGGGCTGCTATGTGTTGCAGGTGAAATATAGTACCCTATTAGAGACCTGTGAGCTTCTGCAATGGCATCTGGAGGCCACAGCCAGATTTACACTTTTAGGCAACTTAATGGCACTCTCAGTAATTGATCTTGAACAATTGCAATTTTCTTTTCACTTTGCAAATACAAATTGAAATTCACAGACAATGTTTCTGATATTTGGTTAGAGAGTGTGATCTGTTGTTAATTTCAAATTAATCTTAACAAAGAAAATCTGTTTGTGATTAATTGTAATTTATTTTCTTTAATTGAATACATTCTGATGTATTCATTAATTCATTTCAGGTAAGAACTTCACTTTTCTGTGGTGTCTTTTTCCCCACAGTTCTCAAATACTCTTATGGATTCATACCCATATCTCTGACTGATAGACAAGTCTCAGATGAAACTGACTTGCAAAGACAAAGCAGGTTAAAAGAGGTCTGAACTCTTCCCTGGGCTTTTTGAGCATAGAGTAGGATCAGCCATCGCTCTGAAGAGTTACAAGTTAGCTATTGGAAAGCTGTGGAAGAAAGCAGAGACAGCTTGACAGTTTTGTGTCTTGCTCTTTCTTTTTTAAAAAGGTCTGTTACTAGTTGGTTGAAGCTGTCTCTAGCTGTAGTTGTATAATGTTGGGACCAAAGAAGTTACCTACATATACCACATATGTAGCACAAAGATTGACATCCTTACCGCTGTCTGTATAAGCAATGATACCGTTGTGACAGTGGTCATTAGGAGTGATCAATATTTTTATCAGTATTTCAATGTTACTCATGCAAATTTTGCATGCAATGGTATTAGTAGAAAGCACATATTCTTCTATCAAAAACATATTGTTAAAGATAATTGTTTTGCATACATTTGACAGTTTTCAGATCATCTCGACTTTGAAAATTGAAGGAGTACAATGTGGAGAAGTCATAAGCAACTCTAGAGAAGAAAGTTCCTTCTGGAAAGCTTCTGAGTTCCAGTTTTGGCCCTGAAGAACCATGCACGTAGGTACACTACTATAATTCCCAATAGCAGGTAATTTATAACAAAGTGTTGACAAACAGTTCTGACTGTACTGTTATGTGATTCATTTATAATATTCATATCAGATCATAATCCTTCACTGACTTTGGCATGTTTATCATATTCAGCAGTTCTGTTGTTCGCCCTTAAAATGTCTGATGGATTACAATAAGAAATGAAGCTCATACATCAAGACCTAATTGAATACAAGGTTTGATATTACATGAACATACCAACTTGAAGCATACAAAAGAGCTTTCATGATATTTGCACAACTACTTGAAAATTAGTGCATTTTCCTTAAAGAAAACCAAATGAAAACATTTTTTATAGAAACTTCACACATGGGAATGACAAGTAGACATACAAAGAAAAAAACCCAAGCCATTTAATGTGGTGCTTCCAAGAATCAGAATAAAATTTGGGTGATTAAGAAGAGATTCTCTTCCTTTCCTTTAACTCGTCACTTTAAAGTGAATTTGGCTCATGGTAAATTTTTGTTGACTAAAATACAGTCCTAGAAAATAGACTGACATTGAATTTGGAAGCTGGAAGAAATGCAAAGACAGTGTCCTTATAATAAGTTTCAGCAGAAGTTATCAAATATGCATACATTAAATAACCCTAAGACTAAAATGCTGTTTGTTAAATCCTTTAACTGGAGAGAAATTTAATGGTATAGCATAAACTACACCTTATTTGAGATTAAAGACAAAAATCACTGCTAACCATTTTGCAGTTTTCAGAAACATACAGTTTCTGTTAATAAAAGGTGATAATTTCATTAATATTGCTAAAACTTAACTGAAAACTGAACAGAAATAATATTGAAATTAATGGCCTTCTGAAAAGAAAGGCTAGAAATTAACCTCACGATTGTCTCTCCCTGCTCTAAGTTTTTCAGAGTGGTTTTGTTGTGTTGGTTTTGCCCCCTCCGTTCCTCCACCCAAAAAACCAGCCCAAAACCCAAACAACCAAACACCACAAAACCAACCTATTTGGTTCCTGGAGAAACTATTTTACAACTCAATACTTCTCCTACAGAGGACTTCCTCTTTCTATATTAAACCTGAACACAATGTCGTTTTTCTTGATGATATAGTCTTTAGGCTTAATAATTTTCTTCCTCACTAGGTATACTCCTTTTAAATACCATAAAATTCTTACTGTTCCCAAGCCCATATTTACCATTTGCTCAAGGACATATTTATCTGTTTTCAAGGAACAGATTCTCTAATTTCTTATAATTTGGGTTTTTTTTTTTTTTTTTAATCTTCTGAAATATTTCTATTTTATTTACCTTTATGGTTGGCAGATCCTGGTTTTAAGCTACTAGGCACTTTATGAAGCTGATAAGAGAGCTACATGAGCCTTTTTTCTAACCGTGTGCAGAGAAGGACATATCCAGAACACTACTTACTATACCTGAAAACTGAATTTCCCTTGTTTCCAAAGAGAAATTTTGTCTCTGCATGTTTAGAGATAACCTAAGGCACCTCTCTGTTTTAAGTTGTTTTCATCTAATGAAAAGGAAAAGTGAAAAGTTTTCCATAGCAAGAAGTGACTTTAAGTAGATTTTATTTATGTAATTTTCCACTCAACATTAAAGGAATGATTGCAATTCTTAACATGTAAATGTTTGCCAGGGAGTAAAGAATAATTTAAAGATCAAAGGTTAGAATTTTCCAAGTAGACTGAAAAATAAATTAATGATACCCATTATTAAGTCTAAAGTTTTTGAAAGTGCCCTCTTCCTGTGCCCTAACATGTGCCCTCTTCAGATACTTGTAAATTTTGATGGAGTAACCTGGGTTTACCCAAATCCACACTAAGTTATCTACAAAGTGGTCCCAAGAGTAGACGAATAAATATGAAATCATTTTTATCTACAATAGCTAGCACTACTTATATTGTGACAGAAGCCAAGAAACTGGTTTTTTTCAATCATATTAAGCTTGTTTAAGACCAAAAACATTTTCAAATCACTGCAGCTTATTTTGAAGCTATTACTGGCCCTTCCTGTCAGTTTTTTTTTTCCAGTTGATCTATACAGTTTTCTCTGAAATGTGGTATTAAAGAAAGTTTAATACATAAAGTCAGAAAAACAATAAATTTAGTATTAAAAGCTTCACATTTTTTGTAGTAGTGGATCATATTCAGTTTCAGTTTCAGTTTAAGAATAAAGGGTTGTTTTGAAAAGTTGCTTTGTCTTTTGTGTACTGTAAGGCACATTCTGCTCTCTGCCAATAACAAATATGATCTATAGCATACTAAAGCCAAACACCCAGCTGTCATGGAGCAGAATTTGGCCAAGTTTTTAGTTTAACAGCACAATAACAGTACATGTGGTGATAATCAATAGGAAAACTTATGATGCAATGGAAACCCAGTCCATTTGTGCTGAAAATAGCGTTGATAACACAGGGGTGGTTTAGGTACTGCTGAGCAGTGCTTACACAGCATCAAGGTCTTTTCTAATCCTCACACTGCCCCACCAGCTAGTAGGTTGGAGGCGCACAAAAAGTTAGCAGGGGACGCAGAACAGTTGACCTCAGCTGGCTGAAGGGATATTCCATAATGTATGATGTCATGCTCAACAATAAAACCAGGGGAGGAGGCTGGTGGGGTGGCTGCTGCTTCGTGACTGGCTGCGCTCTAGCCAGTTGGTGGTGAGCAGTTGCTTTCATTGGTATCATTAGCATCACCTATCTTTCTTGGGTTTTATTTTCCTCACTCTTTGGGTTTTTTGTGGGATTTCCCCCCCTCTTTTCCTTACTTTTTTTTTTTTTTAATTAAACCATGATATCTTTTTAATTCCTTGTTTTTATCTCATCTCACAAGTTTCTTTTTCACTTTTCTCTGCCCCACTGCCAGGAAAGGGGAGTGAGCAAGTGGCTGCTTTGTGCTTAGTTGCCAGCTGGGGTTAAACCACAACAACAATATATCTCCTCATCCTCATTCCTGGATAGAGAATCTATCTAATGATTTTTTTTTTCATGTTGCTTTTAATGTTCTATGGTATTTGAAATACTTTTATATTCTGTCTTCTGCAATGCCTTGAATATAGAGAGAATTATATCAATACATGAAGATACAGATTAAAACATTTGAAAACCGACACTTTCAAGCTGATTTTAGCCAAATGATGTCCAAAGTCTAATAGATAGATACATAGATTGAAGAAACAATAAATGGGTTTTCGATAAAGGTAAACTAAACATATGACAATAGTAACAAACAGATCCCCAAACAACCAAAGAAAAGTCATAGTTTAATCTATGTTGGTTTTGATCCTCCTTTCTAATTTTCAGTTTTTTTCTCCCTTTCGTGCAACTATGTGTTATGTGTTCTGGCCTGGTTTACCTCAGAATCTCACTCGCTGCATGCTAGAGTGTAATTGAATACATCATAAAAAGGAAGCATAATATATTGCAGATCATACTGAGTTTGTTTAGGGTGCAATTCATCCTTGTGTAAAGGGCAATATTGCCAAAGTCAAGCAGTCAAACAACTTGACAGCTTTCCTTCCCTTCTCTTCTGCAAAAACCCCCAAGGCTGGTTTAAATCATGGAAACAAAAATGAGCCTTTTAACTTCTGAGGCTTCAGGAAGCAACCAATTTTTGCTGATTATTTCATATTCACCTCTAAGTCTGTGTTTCTGTAAACACAGAAAAGAGGGTTTCAATTTGTTCAGGAGAGACAAGTGCTGTCACAACTGCCCTTTTTTGTCCCTCTCTTTTACAACCCTTTATGTCTTTCATATTTCTAATTGTTCTGACAATTTTATCTCTGCTTCACCTCAGTTTTTGGTACATTCAGTATATTTTTTTTGTTTTTCACATACCCCTCCATCTTCCCCATCCCTTCAATATCCCTGATCCATCTTTTATTTTCGTATTACCTGTAAACTTCTAATTTCTTAAAATTTGTCTAATACAGTATATGAGAGAATGTAGCAGTCTCTCCTGCCTGCCTGATTTGAAGGAAACAAAACACAAAGCTGGAAGGATGCAGTCTTTCCCAAGAAGTATTTATCATTCAAATGGAAATCAAGCCACCTAGACAGAGAGCAGCTATGGTTCTATGGTATGCGACAATTCCAATACAGATTTCAAGAAAAGTGAAACTTAGGAGCTTAAAGGAAATTGAGACTTTAGGGGAAAATGAGCTCATGAGCCTAGCAGAATCTCAGGTAAAGTTTATATTACGATTATTATTTTATTTTTTTTTGTGGTTTTAGTGCTGCTTTTTTGTGGGATTTTTACTTGTTTGGGTTTGTTTATGTGTTTGTTTCTGTTTTGTTGTGTTTTTCTGTTTGTTTTGATTTTGTTTTTTACTTTTCCTCATACCCATGCAAAACAAAAACTACTAAAATGACAAGTTAGGTATCCAAATTAAGTGCTCTTTCGGAATCTAAGACCTTAAGGAAATTCCTGCAATTGTACACAATTCCTTGTGTACAATTCACAATCAAATCACTCAGTGGCCATGCACTATGTTCTCCAGTCAAATTGTTTCACTGACACAGCAGTGAAATGCACTCTTTGAAAGCATTAATGATAATTTAATAGTTGTTATTTAACAGGTTAATAATGCTTCATAATAATTTTATAATAACAATCTCAAAAATACCTGAATTAGTTGATTTTGTCCCTTTTTCTAAAATATATTATTTATTAGGACAAGCAGACAGGTCAATGCATCAACAGTAAGGAAGAAGTTTTCACTTTACTCTACAAAACATAGGGAAGAAAATGCAGTCATTTATTGATTTTGTAAACATAATTCTTCTGTGCTATCTCGTATGAAAATATGCTAAATTTGTGTTTGAGCAAGATGATCCATCATTACCAGAGGAATTGCAGTGGCATCATATCCTAAATCTTGAATCGATGACACTGCAAGAGCATAAAATTGTGGTGTTTCTAAAAGGATACATGGACAATACAAAGTTTAAAACAGATATATATACCACTATACTTAGAAAACCCAAAACAAAACAACAAACCACAGGAAAAAATAATTATCTAAATTGCTTGTCCTAAACTGACTATCAAAGCAGTTCCAAAGTGTCCCTCTTTTCACCTTCCTCCAAACCTAAACATTCAAACCCACCATCTTTCATAAAGTACGTAATCAACAGAAACATGACAAGACTGAATAGAGAAAAAAGGATGAAAGTCACATTTTAAGCAAATTCAATTGCTCTCTCAAATTTTGTTTTAATTGCCTTTCAACTCCTGTCAGATTTTTTTTTTATATTGTGGGCATTATTTCTCCTTTATTCCACTCACTAGTGACCGCTTTTTCCTCAATATTTTCCTGGATATATATATATAGATATATAAATACACGCACATATATATAAGTTATTATGTCCTCTGTTAGAATGGTAGCTCCTAGCTTTGTGAAGTCATTTATACAACTTGCAAGTCTGGTAAACTAAACTAAATTTAAAGAAGATTAAAAGTTGAGAAAAAGCCTATATTATGCATATTTAATATTATTAAGTAAATAATCTTCAGGAAAGAATGCCAGATGCTGAGTGTCAGAGAGACTGGGGAGCACAGCGTAAACCTTTAGTTTAACAGGTGGGATTACCTTTAATTTGTTTAAAATCACATTTTTAAACTTATTCAAAACTATGCTCAAGCTAAAGGTCCATCAGAATAATTTATACAAGACAGATATCTAAAATATCAGAAATCTTAAAGCCTTTTTCTATTTATATGAACACCAACTACAGAAATATACATGGATGATTCAGTCCTACAGTCTAGAATTAGATATCGTAGAAATTAATGTTTCTGATTTAAAATCAAAGCATGTATTAGAACCTTTCAGTGGATTTTCTCATATTTTTGGACAAAGTTTGTATCTAATGAATAAACGAGATCTTATTATACTTTCCACAGTTACTGTGAGTAAAACAGTTGAGGGGAAATTTTCTGAATCCATTAAGTGGAATCTAAAAATGCTGTTGTTTTTCACGCTTAATAATTTTTCTTGCATTACATCAGAATGCAATAAGCCATTCTTTGTTTTATATCCTGTATATGGACCTGTACCACTAATTTTAAAATGTGTAGAGAGCAATAAACATGCTTCCATTTTCCCGGGGTCACTTACAAAGTCTGTTCTACTAAGCACAGAACATATTTTGGGCATATAGAGTGAAGTGTCAGCAAAGGTCTGGGTTTTGTGTGTATTTATAGGAGGAAACAGAGATTAATATATTTTTAGAATAAAAGTTTGGCTGTACTTGAGAATGGTGGATAGAAAACTTTTTATTAAAGATTAGTTGTGACTGAGCAAGATGGAGGTTTCAGTTCTCATAAATGCTGATATTTGGATGAGAAAAATTGTATTTGCTGTTTATGATAAAGCAGTTGACAGCCCTATGAACACAACACAGTTCAGAAGTGGAATATATAAGACATGATAACCTTAAGTTACATTCATTCATGAGATGAGACAAGATTACTATTGTAACTATGTTACATGCATGTCTCTCAGGGAAGCTGATTATTTCGGAATACTGAAGAGATGAAGAAAGAGAAATCTGCTGACACTCTTTAAGAGTCTGTAATACATTATTTGCTGGTTTGCTTCCTTGCAAGTACTGTCTACGTATGTTTGTCAGGATTTTTTTCTTTGTCAGGATTTTTTTCTTTGTTGCTTTCAGATTCTCCAGACTTGAATGCTTAGAAAACCTAAGAGAACAAAATCAACCATGACTACTGACATAAAGGGCTTAATTCTCCCTTAGACTCTTATGTAAATGAATAAGTGAGAATTAGAATAAAGCCTTTTGAAGTCAGTCAGTTTTCATATTTGTGAGAATATCATAAATAAGACAGTAACCTACCTCACTACTTCATTTTGAAGTGGGCTTATGTCTCCCTTGTGAAGATTTTTATTTTTTTTTAACCTTAATGTCTGACAATCAAAAAGAACTTGATAGACTTCCAATCTCCTTTGATTGGTCCAGGATGAATTACTAGCAACAGTTGTAAATAAAAGGATGTCATTCGCAGTAAATTTGATGATGTCTTGAAGAAGTGGTCCTGCAAATTGAAGTTTCCCCTGAAAAAAAAGTAATACCACAAATTTCCAAAGCAGAGAGAAAAGTGGAAAGCTTTACAGTTTTGCATGAGGGAGGGGCAACATCATAGAAATCGTTTCTAAGATTCTTTCTCCTCAATAGACAGAAAATTTAGGTATCCA
The DNA here is from genome assembly GCA_013400055.1 of Nycticryphes semicollaris. Taxonomy (NCBI): domain Eukaryota; kingdom Metazoa; phylum Chordata; class Aves; order Charadriiformes; family Rostratulidae; genus Nycticryphes; species Nycticryphes semicollaris. The sequence goes on from VXBJ01007806.1 coordinate 88,313, forward strand.
AAACTAGGACAAATAGAAGGTAATGAGGAAATTAATTGCATGCTAGGGGAAAACTTCTGCATTTTACTGATTTAACACTTTATACTAGCTTTATTCTTTACCCTGATTTCATTTTGAGGCATTGCTGGAGATCTGTATTTTTGGATGAATATATTTTCAGATTCACCGTGAGCTCTTAATAAGTCCAGGAAAAGGAGGGATATTTGACTATAAACAATGTTTCCACTTTTAAGGCATGGGAAGAAGCTGATATATGGTGTGTGCCTATAGAATCATACTGTAGTATGAAGTGGGCTCCTAGATGTATTATCTTGCACTTCCTTTAATGATTTGGCAAGTTGTTATATAGGTTCAGGAAGAGAAAAGTTACTAACAAGACAGTATACGCCCTCACACAGAAGGAATCTCCTCAACTGTGCTTTTAGAATGGTTTCCTAAGCCAGGAACAAACTAAGGGAAGACAGAAATTACTGTTATCTGCCCGTTACCTCAAATAATGTATAACAGTCTTGATGAGTTTCAACAAGTATAGCTGAAGGCTAGAAGTTTCAAAAGTCTCAACTTCTAACATCTTAATAAAAATCACTAGTTTGAGAAGCAATTCTCTCTCCTGGTGAAAGAAAGCTGTAAAGTAGACTGAATAGTTATATTTTATCTTTGATCTACTGTTGTCCAGCAACACACATAGAACTTGAAGACTGGTAGAGCATGTGCTGACACTCATTTTGCCAGTACTCAGTGTACATTACAGAGAGATGGGTTTTGGGGTTAAATTGTGATATTCGGTGCAAACTAGAGAATTATCAGGGTAAAAGAAAGGAAGAAAGGAAGAAAGAAAGGAAGAAAGAACAGGAAGGAAGAAAGGGAAGAGGGAAGGAAGGAAGGAAGGAAGGAAAAAGAAAAAAAGGAAAACAGAGTTTGGTTTATTTTGGAGAATCATCTAGAACATAAATCTATAGGAAATCAAGTTGTTAAGTCTATTGTTCATACAAAAGTTTATTGATTTAAAATTTGCATAGGCTCCTGGAATATATTTTCCAGAGGTAACAGGTCAAATGATTCAGAGGGCTTAAGCAAAGGGAGCTCCAAGTTTTGGGTGATTTTCTCATGCTGCAGTGATTATAAAAAACCAGAAATTCCTGATGTGACACTGCTCTCCTGAGCTGATAATCAATGATTGCGTGTAGGAGCCAGATTCTCATCTTAGTTGCAGTGAAGTGTAACTTCTGCAGAGTTATTCTAGATTTATATTGGCTTAATCAAGATAAGACTCCGGTCTGGTGCAGCCTGGAATTAATCCCATGGTGGTTTTGGTGCTCTAATAGATGTATTAGCACATCTGGGACAGGGCTGAAAGGAAAGGAATTCTCATCTTGTTGCCACACCCCAGTTCATCTGCTGTCATGAAGATACTTCCCTGAAATGCATTTAATAATCAGTGAGCTCTAGTCAGAGACTCAGGATGTTTTATGTTTTCTTGGCAGCCTCTGACTGCATAATACCAAGGAGTCCTCGGTGCAGTAAACTTAAACTGGGGAGAACACAGCACTTCCACATCCATCTCTTGTGACCTTGTTGGTATTATAGCTGTCATTGGGAAGTTAAAAAGGTCCCATGATGACGAGGCATTTTAGAACACTCAGCAGGTGAAATAAGTTCTTAAACTGGGTGTTAAGACAACTTTCTCTTTTCGTGGTCTGTGTCTGTCTTGCTTCCCCCTTCCCTCCTCCCAAGTCTTTTTTGAAACACAGTCTTTTGATTTAGTTTACAGACAGCTTTGATGAAAGTCCTCTGTGCTTTCACAGACATTCTATCTTGTACAAGTCTGGATGAAATACACCATTTTTAACACAGCAGCTCAAGAAGACTATCACACCTACCTAGCCATCGAATGATAAGAAAGCGACCAATAATGATTACTTCATAAGAACTTCAGTAAATGTGAAGAAACAGCTGTGGGAGTAATGCAGTATGGGAGTAGTACAGCAAACCATGAAAGGAAAACAATAAATATATGTAAGGATTAGCTTGCTTACCAATAACTTCTTACAGGAATGCTGTTATTCTATTAGTCAGAATCATGAAAATACCTCTGTATATGGCTGCATTAGTTTCTCTCTTTCTTTTGTGTTTGAACATGAAATAGCTGAAGGACAAGGGAATAAAATGGTCATAAAATTAGCTTTTTTTTAGTCCATTTATGTTATGCATGTCTTTTACTGATGCAAATGCACTTTGCATTGATTCAAGTTAACTAATGTAGCCCAATTATTCTGTGTATTTCTTTTCTTCTTTTTCTCTGTGTCTAGTTTCACCTTACATGTTTTAACTTTGCCAGAATGGCAATAGGGTTTAAGTACCCTATTTGCTTTGTGCATTCTGATTAATTCCCTCTTTGCATTTTGCCTTCCCAGAATCTTTCACACATTGATGGCTGTCACACTTGAGATTCTTTTTAGTAGATCTTCAAGCTTGAAATTTTGTACAGTAAATTTATAAGATTTTCCATCTTCCAAATATTTTCCCATTATGCAAAGGAGTTTGAAATACTGTTTAAATCCACTAAATGGGTTTAAATATTGTAGAGTTGTAATTGAATCATCTACATATTTGTAAGGTTAAAAGATGCAGTTATCTTAATAACTTTGGGTTATCTTTTCAACTGAGATTACAATATCTAAAGTAAGAGTTTGTGATAGTCATGTGGGGAATATATTAAATTACAATGCATTTACTATACACAAAATAAACCAGAAACTCTTCGAGGTAGGGATCCTCGCTCCCTTTCTAATTTTGAGGTGTTTTGATAAATAGAACCCATAAACAAGTCCAAGCATGCATACAGGCATTTTGCTGTATTGTGGATAAATGTTCATGTGTAGTTCTGTCACCATAAGATAGTTTCACATAAAAATGATATTGTTTTGCTCAGGAACCAAAATATTTCTTCCTCACTTCTGTCTGCTTATGTGTTGGTGTATGACTGCCAAAATCTTTACAGTATTCACCCATTCAATATAGACTATTGTGTCCTATAATGATCTTGAGAAGATTCTTCAAGAGGATAAGAAATAGGCATTTACCTGGCTGCCTTATCATAGTGTCTGAGAAGAGGTTCAGGCAATTTCACCACCCTGGAAAATATGCAAGAGGAAAATAATGAAAAGGATTATGCTCCATACACTAACATTTATGAGTTGTGCTTAACCAATACTGCATGTGGTCATATGTCCAGATGGTATTTTGGTGACTTTTCTCCTTGCAATAAAGCATTCGGCTATCTGATATGTTGGAAGTCATAATGCAACAAAATGTGCCTGATGTTGTCTTGTTCTAGGCCAACCAGGACTTTCCTAAACAATTCCTGAATTTTTCGGAGAAGGAACGATTTCCAGAGGACTGTCTTCATGCAGCTGCTCCCCCTTTGGAGGATGAGAGCTGTAGATATGTATAAAAGCCTTTCTATGACAATGGACCTCAGTGCAAGCACTAGCCTGAGCACATTTAATTTATCTGTAGCTACACTCATCCCTTTTCTGACCCAAATAATACTAAAATATTTCCAGGAAAAAGGAAGAGCTCCAAACATGTGGAACTGTGTGTCCTGATTCAGAGTACTGGGGGTCTGGTGTTTAGGTGGAAATTGGTAATGTGATTTTGAATACAGCTGTGATAACATGGAGTTTGGTCCTTTAGTTTTCAATGTGTTTGATGGTCTGCTTGGACAAACAAAAGGAGCTATGTTATATTTTCAAATATTAACTCCCTGATTTTTTAAAAATAAGGGATAATACATAGTCCTAATTTCAGAAGTAAATTTGTTCAAGATGGTAAATACTACTCAGTAGTAGATATCCTCTTAATTTTATTCAACCACAGGATTGTGAGGAGACCAAACTTTCAACCTTTCACTGGCACTGCATAGAAAATAACTGAAGTAACTTCTTAATCATCATCTTATTAGGAGTAAATCCCATTGTTAAATACTCATGAGCAGCGTGCTGCTTAGCTGCATTACATGAATATAAAGAGTTTCAGAAATTGACAGATTATTTTAAAGAGGGGAAAAAAGTGAAAACAATGCCCCCCCCCAACAGTAACGACAACAACAACAAAAACATCCAAAGAAAAGCCTAGAAATCTCAGACTATACCTTTCAAGTCTTAATTCCCTTTTGTGTATCTAGCTGAGCATAATTATATAACTATTAAAAAGAAAAAAAAAAAGCTGACAAGGTGAAAATTCAGCTTGGTTGTTTTATTCATTTTACTCTTTATTCTTCACCTCACTGCAGCAGTTTTGCTTTGCTTTGACTTCATTGACAAGAGTTCAGTCACACTGGCAGGGCAGTTGAGGTAGAAGATTATGCCAACAAGATTCTTAAAACGAATCTATTAAGAACGCAAGTTAAGCACTTTAATTAGGAGTTGCTAGATTTTAAGTTACCCAGGCAACATCACTCAATACTTTTGAAAGAATTTTATGTCATTTCCTAAACCTCATAGGACCTGTGATAACTTCAGTGCAATAAGTAGGCAGCAGCCCAGAACTGAGACTAGTACATCTTTCTCCTATATCTTTTCAAGGTGACCAAATTGTATTTATTGGTATTCATTGAACTACTGTACAATACAGGTAGTTATTTTGCTTCCTGGAATTCCAAATTGTGGTACCCCTGCCATGTCAGTTCTGGTTGTCTTCTCCGATGTAGGACATTTCACAAATAGGTCTGAATTAATAATTTCTTCTGTGCTCCTGGCTGTGCAGCACATCTTAGATCTGCTGGCATCCAGCCATATAACAAGGGACTTGTCATGTAACTTCATAAGAATATCATAGAAAACCTGTAGGTTTTTATTTTATTTTTCGTCATATCTACCTAAACCAGGAGATGTGAACTTTTCCTTCTACAATTCTGCTTTATTCCCTATGTAACTCCCAATATCTAGAGAAAATTAAGTATTCTTCCTTCATCTAACACCATCTATGATGCATTTTTACTTCTTCCAGCTTGCTGAATAAGTCATGAGTGCTTTGGGTTAATGAGGAAACAAACATCATATATTACAATGCTTACTTGCAAGGGAGTTCTATCAAATGTTGGCATTTCCCTACTTTCAGTCCTAAACAGGTTTTTGTAATTACAGAAACCAAACATTAATTTAGCTTGGAATACTGAACTGAGAGGAAAGAGGTAGACATAAAGTGGTTTGTACAGCCTTGGCATAATCCTGCACACCTCGAATTAATACCTTTTTTGGTTTTTTTAATGAATGCTTTTTTCCTTTGTTTCCTTGAGAACTTGGACATTTCTACCTATGGACCATGAAAAAACTCTTTCTTCTACTCTCCAATGACTGTTAAACTTGTATCCTTCTCTGCAAATATGCCTATAATTTATTTTTCTTTTTACTATGAAAAAAACCCAAAACCAACAAACCATGAATCTGAATTAAAGCTTTTGTTAAACAATTCTGTTATTCATAAACCTATGTTATTCCTTACTGTATATCCTACCTTTTTGTCATTCTGTTGTGTTTATAAGCACCCACAATAAAGACATAGTTTTGAACTGTGATGCCTTTTATTTTCTCTGCCTTAGCAACCCAACTGAAGAATTTCATATTTGATGAGAGTAGAGGTGTTATTAACACCCCATGACTCACAGATCCTACTAATTGAGGGAAAAAACATACCCTAAAGGATAAAGAGGTTCCTTAAAGAGGAAACTTACTACTCATACTGGTTGAATAATATTTGAATGCTTTGTTCATAAATTGTTTATATTTGGGAACATATTTTTTTAATCATAAATACTCAACATATTGCCTTGAATAGGCCATTTTGATTTTGTTGACTGTTAACAAAACATTTGTTTTTATTTGCTCAAAATGCACTCTGTTTGGTATGCTTTATCATGTAAACCATACCCATGTATGTTCTTTTTCTTTTATGATGAAGAATCTTTAAAGAAATTACATGCTACTTAACTGTCATGGTCCATGCATTAAGAAAATTATTTGCGTGCCACGCACATAAACCTCATCCTATCACAAATGTTTTCCGGAGCCTGAATACTAAACAAACTGAATAAAATTTAATTGATAATAGAAATTTGTAGGGTTCTTTTTTTATGTAGACTTTCCAGTTATTTAAATCTATTCATGTTCAGATAAATTTTGTACAAAAGCATGCAGAAATATCAATGTAAAACTTGGGTGTGTTAACATATCTGTTAATAAATAAACTATTTCTTAGTTTTAATAGCTTAACTTCAATAAACAGAATTTTATAGGAGTAATGACATTAAAACAGTAAAACAATGGAATTTATATTAAAATTTATATTAATTCTGGAAAATATAAGATATTAAAATCCTGTTTGGCAATCTTTAGGTTTAGTATTCATCTAGTAGGCTGTTAATAATGTCTGTTTCAAATCTCAACAGATTTTCGACAGATCTCAAGCAAATAATTCTTTTCTGATTTACTCACTTTACTGAGGTCTGAACAAACTGGTGGTACGGAGCATAGTGCAGACAGAATTTGGTCTCAAATATTTTTATTTTTTTTTTTGTTCAGTTCCCCCTCTATAAAACACAGCCAACCAACACAACAGAACTATGAGACTGTCTTGGTGGAAAGATCTTCTGACTATAAGGTGGTAATAGCCCATGTGGAGTTCAACTATCTGAAGTGGGTAAGTGTGGGGTTTTGTGTTCTAGTATGCAAAATAGCAAAGACATTACTTTTGTATCAAAACTGCAGTAAGACACCTTTTAATATGCAATTTTCTGTCTTCTAAGTTATCTTACAGTGACAAAACATGCAGACTCTAGGAATTTATTATATATCTTTGGTGTGAAGCATATTTATTAATCTCAGTTCAGTATTGGGGAAATACATAATGAATGTACTGCTTCTGAATCCAGGAAGAGAACAATTGCAGTTAATCTTTCTCCATTTGTTTTTCGCTACTTTGGTTTATGGCTGGGAAATCACTATCCTCCTTTCTCTTCTGTTTAATTGTTCTGATTCTTGTTGAAATCGTGGTTCTGAAGAATGTTGATTTCTGCTTATTTTCCCATTTTCTAAACCAATAGCTTCTTGAAATCCACTCCAAGAGAATTAAGAAATCTCTCTGGACTCTGCAGCAGAAAAATAAAAAAAAAAAAAGATGGAAGGGGGGAAGGAAGTGTGAATTTTAGTCTTTGCTGTACTCATGTAGAGTTTGAGGTGGGGGCTAATGTTGCAGCCTAGGGTTTAGCGCTTAGTTCATGATGTAAGCAGACGGAAGTGACGTTGTGAACCCAGGCTATATAATGCCATGTCATCCATCAATAAACGCCATTTTGCTGTCCACCACATTGGTGTCAGCGTGCTGATGGTCCGCGCGGCCTGGGGTTGGCTGATGTGCCGTTCCTGAACCAGGTCGCCACGCTTCCTGCAGGCAACAGGTTAACTCTCATTACAACGGTTCCTATTTTATAGTGTCCTTCAAACTGAGGTTTGCAATTTCCATAGACAAACCAGGACCTACATTTTAAGAATCTAGAAACAGAAATAATTTTATAAATTAATTTTCTTATTAAAAGTTGTGCAGCATCTTTTCTTAGCTTTTATATGCTTAGGATAAACAGATATTTTCATAAACCAGTAGCATAAATATAGATACTAGTGCCTCTTCTGGCATTCACAAAGATAAAACACTTCAAATTTTTTACTTAGAATAAGCATTAAATTCTACATTTAGGCACTCAAAAAGAGATGATTATGCTGCTGTATTTAACATTGGTGTGGCCTCACCTTGAACACTGTGCATAGTTCTGGGCCCCATAATTTAAGAAGGATGTGAAGGTAACCAAATGCATCTAGAGGAGGACAACAAAGCTGGCGGAAGGGCTGGAAGGAATGTCCTACATGGAGCATCTAAGGACTTTGTACCATGATACTGCACTGGAAAGTCTCAACAGCAGACACTGTAACTCACTGCTGTGTTAAAGTCCTCAAATGGAGGACAAGGATACCTACACACTAAAAAGATTTCATTGACTCTACTTCTACATGAGATGTTCATGTGCTTGTGAAATTGCCATAACGATGAAAAATTGTATTCCAAAGGCTACTTAAGAAGTTCTAAAGCTCAAAGTGGAAAATTTGTTCTAGTTCTAGATACCTCCCACTGTGAGTGATTGTGTTATTTAAACAAGAAGACATGACAGACTACGCAGCAGTGTTGATTAATGGACACCTTGGGTGTGTAGCGAGGCATGAAGTGAAGCTGATGCAAACAAGAAGTACATTAATCACAACAAGTTCAGAATCCTGAAGAATCTTATTGTCACTCTGTAATGAATAGTTTTTACATATTAAAAACATATATATTTTTGTGCTTTAGTTCTGTCATACTTGCTAAAGTTTTAAGGCCCTTTTTTCACACACTACTCCCCCCCCCCCTTTATAAATGTGAATTATGTAAGTAATTTGGAAGCTGGTTAATAATTTGGATAATAGCCACTCTAAATTGCTAGAGACTAAAGTTTTCAAGGGCCTTTGAAAATGTATTCTTATATACATTGTAGTTCCATAATATGGATTGTAATCGCATACAATTTGGAAAAAAAAATAAACATAAACGTTCTACTTATGAGATATTTTTTTGAGAACAGGATAAAGTTGGCAGTATAAAGCTGGCTGGTAAAGCAGCAACAGGAACCTGCCTTTCATCACTTTGACTGTTCTTTCTTTTTACTTGTGAATACCTTATATCTTAGCAACAAGTTTTATGTCATATTTGATTATCATGCCTCTGTTTAATGAAAATTATTACATATATATATATAGCCAACAGGAGGGGAACAAATGATTTCTTAATCAGACAATTTTAATATCTTAAGCTTTTAGTCACACTCTAGGATGATCATTATGCTTTAAGTCATACTGGGCAATTTTTTTTTTAATGCTTATCTATTAAACTTTCTAAATAAGAGCCTCCTATGCACCTTCTCATACACAATTCACGTAAATGTGTATACTATTATCCTCATACTGTCTACCCTTAAAATGTAGCTACAGTTACAGACCACAGAAAAAGTAAAGAGTCTTTACATGAAATCTATCTGGTTCCTGAATGATTCAGGAAATACTGAAAAGCTGAACTTTTCCCAAGCAGTTGAGTATTCAACAACCAAAGGCTGTGCAATGGCTCATGACATCTTAATTCCAAAAAAGCACTTCACGATTGTGGAGATGCAATGCTCAAAAGCGCAGGTGGTGATACGCATCATATGTTTTATGTAGTAATGTCCACAGCTCCACATAGTGCCCCCTTACATTCAGCTCATTACATTCTCTGATGTTTTCCTTCTGAGACATTTCTGTGTCATACTAAATGTATTTATTTTATTCCTGCTCCTTAGCAATGAACTATGGGATTTGAAAAGATCCAAAAGAATCCTATGTCTCTAACTGATAGCACATCTGTGTCATTTATATGTTCCTGTGTATATCAGCAGGGTTACAAGTCAACACAGAGTTCTCATGAGAAATTACAGTAGATCTTGCTAAGGTCACAAAGACCACCAATATGGCAAGACATTAATGCTGTATTAGGAGAAAATATCAGGATTCTTCTATCATAGTGCTGATAGTTCTGGTTTGACTCATGTTGCCCTTTGGCTGTACAATCTTTTTACTAGAAATACTTCTTTCCCATCCTCCCTCTAGTTAATGCCACTGTTTATTTATTCATTCTTATATTATCTGCCATAAAGATGAATGCTCTAAGGGAACCTAGAAATTGTCTGCAAGCGCTTCAGCAGAGAGCATTTTTCCGTCAGTGTGTAGCTCAGCTAACACTTTTGTCATGGAATCCATTTTAGAAAATACAGTTAAGTCATTTATTTTAAGTGGAGTAGAACAGGGTTCACCAAAGTGTATCAATTACATAAAACTCTGAAGCAAATCCATTGTTTGTAATGCAGCTTTGTCTAGTTGTGTTCAAAATTTTCACAGTTTTCTTAGAATTGTAAATGTATTGCTAGTTGATTCAATGTAGTGCTGTTGATTCAACTCACCCAGTCATTCAAGTTTCAAATCCCAATAGCTCTAACCCAAATTACTACAGATTTATTTTAAATTTAGTACTTTATTAATTCTTCTTCATTGTACCATGGAGTTGGGAGGCTTGAAGACAACTGAAGACACTCTTACAAAAAGTCGTCTTCCTTTTAGAGTTATGATGCTTTCTGAAACTTCAATGGACCCAGCAATCTGCAACACAAAAAAATCTTTTACAAACGCATGATAAAACGAATTAGTGAACTTTGATCTTGTCCTGTCTCCTGCACTCTGAAATAAAATGGTGTCTGTTCTTCATCTGAGGGTTCCTGGGATCTTTAATGTCTTTAATGTCTTCTTCTGGGAGATTATCTCACTGCAATCCAGCCAGATAGTCCTTTAGTAACTTGCTTAGGTTTCTCCTCAAGTTCCCACCTCTTTGATAATTTAAAAATCTGAATCTTGTGTCATTGTTCTTCTTTACCTACTTGTGATTATCCTTGCTGTCTTCTTCATCTCTTTTCATTTACTAATGCACACCTTCTGAAGTAGGGTACTCTTATGTTGTACTGTGCTCTTGTGCTGGAGGAAGCATGATGGATTTCTGCAATGATAAAGCTTTGTGTGTGTGTTTGTTCTCTACTAAGTTCTTAGTAATTGCTAATACCTAGCTAGGAGCTTTGACTGCTTTCAATCCCTGCAACAGTGTTTTGATGGAACTGTTTATAAATCCAAGATCTTTTTTTGTTACAACTAGTCCAAGACTTTTACTATGTATTCAAATATAGGGTTTTTTTATTCATGAACATCATGGCATTTGTTGACATAAAAAATAATTTAATTTTATTGTTAAAAATGAGTATTGGGTAATCATTGTGGCAAATTTTGTGATGACTTTCTGCTTATTATGACTTCATTAGTATTTTCAAGAGCAAAAGCCTCAGATCCCCGTAGATCTCCCTCCACTGGTGATCTCCCTAAACTGTGAAAGCTGCATAATTTTTGCCTACCTTTGATTTACTATTTTTCTAACCAATAATAAACTTGCAATATTAATGCTTTCCCCCCTGTATGGTTTTGTTTCCCTAAAACCTGTCACTGAAGAATGTTGTCAAGTATCCTTTATAAAGCTATTTAGATTCTTTTGACTTCATCTCTCTTGTCCACACACTTTTTACATTCAGACTTTCTTTTATAAAAACCATGTTGACTTTTCCATATCATTGTTATTAATCTTAAGGACCACAAATCTCATTCGTTCATTTTGTTGTGCTTTGATTTGTCTTTCTGGTTAGCATTTCAACAGGTCCACCTATAAGTGTTTTGAAAAGGAAAATAAATAATTGCCCTCCTTCTCCCCTCCAAAGAAACAAGAAACACATTACCTTTCATTCTACAGTACCAAGGCAGTTATAAATGAGAAGTTATTACTACATTGAATTTTGACAGTTTAGCTATTTCATACTCAAGTTTCTTTACAGCTCTTAGGGGAATACCAGCTGGTGGTATCAATTTGTTACTGCTCATTTTTTTGAGTTGGGCTGAAACCTCTTCTATTCACACTTCAATTTCAGACACATTTTCTGATGAGCCTTTTGTGAGGAAAGGTTCAGGTGGAGGAATGCCTAAGACCTCTGGCAATAGACACAGATGTGAAAGAATAAACTACTTTTCCTTCGACTCCTAAATTTTTAGGTGCTTCCTTCACTCTTTTGTGGTTTATTGACCCTACAGACTCCCTGGCAGGTAACTTGTATCAAAGAGTTTCTGTCGGATTTTTTTTTTTTTTCCTTAGTAAGATGCAAGATGTTCCTCATTTTTTCTTTTTCTTTCTTCTTTTTCTTTTTTCTTTTTCTTTTTCTTTTTCTTTTTCTTTTTCTTTTTCTTTTTCTTTTTCTTTTTCTTTTTCTTTTTCTTTTTCTTTTTCTTTTTCTTTTTCTTTTTCTTTTTCTTTTTCTTTTTCTTTTTCTTTTTCTTTTTCTTTTTTTCCTTTTTTGTTTTGGGGGTGGGGGAGGAAAGAACATGTCTCATTATTGGGCTTCTTATATTTAATTTTTCACAGACAAAGTTTTTTGTATTTTTCTTATGTAGAAATCACTATTATTTTGAAGGATATTCTCTTACTTAAATGTTTTTTTGTATTCTTTCATTTTACTGTATTTTTAAAATCTTTTCACACCTGTCCCTCATCTCTCTGGGTGTCTGTAAACAATCTCCATATACATAAGCACATTACCCTTTCTCAAGCTTAGCACTTCCTTAACTGGAAGAAAGGTTGTTCCTATGAGAAAATGTGTGTAGGAGAACAATGGGTGCAATTCTTTTTGTGAAGCCATTTTTTCTTTTGACTAGAGTCAATGAGCTTAGACGATTGTTTCAAACTAAATACATAACTTTTAGATGAACTGCACACAACTAAGAACTGAATAAATGCTTTTGATCCTTAAGATCTGACTTTCTTTTAATATAATACTGTTTTAGAATACATGTTATTCACGATCAGTGCTGCAGCTCAAACATTTGTTTCTCTATTCCAAAAACATCTTCCAAGTATAGATCTTCCTGTTTTACAAAAAAAAAAAAAAAAAGATTAGACATATTGCAATATTTTAAATTCAAAACTTCCGTTGGTTTCCCTGTCAGATTGTCATTCCTAAATAAAAATAAACAAGGTGCTCTGCATATTATTGTTAATAAATTATCATTATAGGACAAATGGTTGTTTATGTAAAATCTCAAGTGTGCCTCAGAAAGAAGGGAAGCATACAGGCCTGAGTCAGAGAGCTGAGATGTTGGGTCCCACCTGTGGTTTAAGTCAAATAGCTTTACTTAATCTGAAAAATTATAATAAATTGGTTGTACTAACAAAAACCCACATAAATGCAACTACAGCCAAACCATCTGTTTTTTGTGAGCAGCATAGATCTGCTTGAGTGGAAAGTCAGGCCTCACAATGTTTCTGTCTCAGAAATCATCTCCCCTTATCTATCTCCCCAACAAAACTGCAAGATAGAAGTGATGGGGTGATGAGGGAGGGGAAGGGGGAGCAGTGCAGGCATCTTTAAAACCCTGTGATGGGATTCATAGCAACGACGGAGGAGCCGAATCCAATATGTGGTGGATCAGCATTAATAATATTAATTTATACATTAACAGTTAATTGAGATGAGTATAGATTGGCTCTTTCGCAGGTCAATCTTGCCTCCTAGTAAATTGGGGCAGTGAGGAATTAATGGCATTTCTACTTCATTTCTACAGCTTTGAGGATGTTGAATCTGAATTCTACAATTTCCATAACAGCAAGTGTACTTATTTGCATGCTAAAAGCTAGTGAGTCTGATGCTGATGAAGCCTGTTGAAGATACAAAAAATTGCCTACATGTTAAATAATAGAAGTGTTCAATTCTTATTTTGTGATTGAATAAATGAGTCCTAATATAGCCTATACTGCCTTAAGAAAGGTTGAATAGGAGATAAAAAGTTGATCAAAAATAACCTCCATTCATGTTTATAAGTACAGCAGTTCTTCATTTATTTAAACCAGGGCAAGAAAAAGCTATTCAATCATAAACTTGTCCTTTATAAATCACCCTCTGCAGGTGAAAAGCAAAGAACATACAAGTGACCCTTCAAGGCTCATGAAGATTTAGATCAGTCTCCTGGGGAATATCATATATGAATGACACCATCAACTGGTATTATTTATCCCCTGTGAAGGTATAAATGAGGAGCTAGGAAGGCATAGATTTCAATTTTCAGTGAAAAGCTTCATGGTCAGAGCAAAAATCACAAAGACTTCCCAAGGTAGAAGCTGGATACTACAACACTAAAAATAGAGAGATGTCAGCTTAATTCTAGCTCTGTTGTAATCTTTCTTATCCAGACTGTTACCTAGGCAGGATCTGTATGGTGTCAAGGAGAAGGAGATGGAATAAAATCTGTTCTTCCTGACCCTGGTTTGTGTTTCATGTTACTGAACACATCCATTTGATTTATAGAGTTTAAATTGTGTTATGGGGTGGCAATAAAACTTCCCTAATGAGCACCTTCATTCAAGTGTTATTTTACTATGTGAAGAAAGACTTTGCAAGCAGGATATGCACAGCCAACAGTACACACTGGTTATCCATTAGCTGGTACCCAACAGACAGCTAGGATTAGCATTTTACCAACTTAGTTGATCCCATGCTCATTGTTAACCATTACTTTAAACTGGTTTTAAACAGTCATGCTGCATCGAAATCTTCTGTTTGTGAGGGTTTTTTAGGGGTGTATAACTTTGCATTCTTTCTTCATGAACCTTTGAGTCATTACTACCACGTCAATACTTTATCTTTCTACGCTGCAACTTTTTATATCTTGCATGGCTTCAGGTGAAATACCACATTTTTTCCTGTAAAAAGTAGCAAAGTTAACACAGCTAGAATGCACAAAACCAAACCTTGGATCATAGACTGGTTCCCATGCAGGCCACAGTTTATTTTGGAGCTATTCCAAAAATAAACTTGCCTACCTTCTCTGGCCAACCTCAATAGTGTAAGATATACCCAGCCAGCCCACAGTGACAGTGAGTGCACACTTGGGCTTTTTGCTCTGTAGTGCTTTAGAATTCATACACAGGTTTTTTATTGTGAAGGTTTTGTATTCATACCCTGAGGTTTTGAATATATAAATGAAGCAATATATATGAGCTTTTCCAATTGATATTATATTTTGCCCATAATCTTAATCTGCATTAATTCCTAGTTTATAATTTGGAAGTCGTTATTTTTATCTAGTTCATTATAATACTTTGAAAATATTTTCTTTAGTATGTCTTTGATTTCTTGATACTCAAATCTGTAGAATAACCTGTTTAGATTTCAGTGTTATCAGGCATCAAGTAATATCGTGATTTGGGGGAAGGTGGTTTATAATCTTTGCATTAATAATACAGAAATAGCTGTACTCCTACTTTATTGATGACTACACTGTACTTATACCATTGGAAATATATTTCAGTTATTCTGTGAGACAAGAGATGTGCCAACCCCAGATGAAATGTGTTCCTTGTAAGCCATAGAAAAGTAGTTACTTTCTGTAACAGTTCCATGGTTGATACAAACATTTTGACAGAAAATATTTGGTGGTAAATGCAGTGTAAAACTATCTGAGAATAAATGTTCTGTGACTTGGAACGTAACATACAAATTTCTTCACAAAGAAGCAAAATGAAGTGATGACAGAGTTCATAAAACCTATTCTCCTCCTAAAATTGCAATTTGACCTTGCTTTTCCACAGGAGTCTTTCAAAAAGTTAAACTTGACAGTCCAAGAAATTTCACAGACTTTTGTCTGTAAACTGGTACATGCAATACAACAATGCCCAAATTCTTCTTTAGTGTTCTGTGCATGAGAAGACTAAAGGAAGACCCCTGGGCTGTCAGGTCATAATACTCATAGTAGAGATATAAAATTGTACATTTTAAGTTAATGGCTATTGTGATCCTGATTTCCAGCTTTGTACACTAAGTATTATACTGAAAGACCATAAATGTGTCTTACTCTCCCTTTTTTGGGTTACAGAAGTTCTCATTACTTAATGCAAATGAAACACTTTCCTCATGAGAGTGATAGGGCAAAACATTATGCTTTGGACACTTTCCTGCAAAAGTATAGAATCGAGTCTCCTTGCACAAAGAAAATAAACTCACTTTCCCATGGATATGGATTTTTCTTAAATCATGGAAGATGGTTGAAACCCTTCAACTGATAGGTGTATCAAAGTCACCATCACCTCTACTTGTTGCCTAGGATGATGCAATGGCTCCAGTTCCATATGTTCTAAAAAATGGGAATTAAAGGAGAAAAATTCATGGAGAAGATACAGGGCTATGAGTGCTGAATGGAAAGAGTGAGACATTTCAGTACTAAAATAAAATGAGATTTAAGGCATGTTTTTTTATATTGCATTTTGTATTGCCTGCCTCACAGTCTCTTGTTAAAAATGAAAATCCATTATAAAAAGTTTAATATGTTTCATGGATTATATAGGAAGTCCAACTATGTATCTTAGGGAAGATTACTTTCATGAGTTACAAGAAGACCTCCATTTTATCTTGTCTCAGGAGTTGTTATACTGAAAACTTTAGGTTTTGTTATGAAGCCTATCAACCACATATCACGTGGTTTTTTGATGTCATCTGCAACCGCATCACCATTTTGGATCTCCTGGTGGGGATGGTCTATCGTGCTTAATAACACCTCTGAGACATTCCTTATAGGAAATTTATTTCAAGAATTTTTCCTTATTGGGTATTTCATTCTCTTCCCTCCACTGGTAGTGCTACATAACAGCCTGATTCCCAGTCACCCATCTCAATTGGTTCACGTTTTGAAGAATGTCTTAAGAAGTTGCATTTTGTGTATTATAGCTATGCAGGAAGAAGACTGGACTGGCCTGAACAGTGCACAAGAGCAGTCCTCAGCATGAAGGAATTGCAGAGAGCACTCCAGACCACACTGCATCAGATTAACAAGTTAGAATGTCAACCTGGACTTTTGAAAATGCATCCACATTAGCCAAACTCCATCCACATGGAAGACAATGCTAAAATCTCTCACACTGATGTTAGGTCGTACAGAGAAAAAATCAGGAAGGCAAAAGCCCAGCTGGAACTCAACCTGGCAATTAATATAAGGGACAACAAAAAAAGTTTCTATAAATACATCAACAAAAAGAGAGTGACTGAGAATGTCCATCCCTTACTGGATGCGGGGGGAAACCTCGCAACCAAAGATGAGGAAAAGGCTGAGATACTTAATGCCTTCTTTGCCTCTGTCTTTAATAGTCAGACCAGCTACCCCCAGGGTGCTCATCTTCTTGGGCTGGAAGATAAGGCCTGAGAACAGAACAATTCCCCTGTAATCCAGGAGTAAGTAGTTAATGATTTGCTTATGCAACTGGACATGCATAAGTCTATGGGGCCGGATGGGATTCACCCAAAAGTTCTCAGGGAGCTGTCAGGAGAGCTCACCAAGCCTCTCTCCATTATCTATCAACAATCCTGGTCAACAGGAGAGGTGCCGGATGACTGGAGGGTGGCCAATGTGACGCCCATCTATAAGAAGGGCCGGAAGGAGGATCC
>VXBJ01007806.1:106118-125606 GCA_013400055.1 Nycticryphes semicollaris
GGGAATAACGACAGGACCAGAGGAAATGGTATGAAGCTGCAGCAGGGGAGGTTTAGATTAGGTATTAGGAAGAATTACTTTACTGAAAGAGTGGTCAGGCACTGGAACAGCCTGCCCAGGGAGGTGGTGGAGTCGACATCCCTGGAGGTATTTAAGAAACGTGTAGACGTGGCTCTTCAGGGCATGCTCTAGTGGCCAAGATTATTGGTTTGTGGTGGGATGTTGTGCATAGGGTTGTGGGTGTGGGGTTTAGTTGGTGGGTGGCTTTTTTGTTTGTTTGTTTGTTTTTGTGTGGGGGGTTTTTGTTGTGTGTGTGGGTTGCTTTTTTTTTTGTTTTGTTTTTTTTTTTTAATGTGGTTGCATTCGATGATCTCAAAGGTCCCTTCCAACCACTAAGATTCTGTGATTCTGTGATTCTGTGAAATTGTTAAAGAGACAGGTCACTAATACACACTTTTCAGAATATCTTCCTAAAGTTCTAATCCTTCTATTCATATGGCCAGCAAAATGAGCCAGCCTGTGTGCTGGTTTTGGTTGGGAAAGAGTTAATTTTCTTCAAAGGCACTAGTATGAGGCTATGTTTTGTATTTGTGCTGAAAACATTGTTGATAATACAGAGATGTTTTAATTATTACTAAGTAGTACTTCTCACACCATCCCATCAGCGAGTAAGCTGGAGGTGCACAAGAAGTTTGCAGAGGACACATCTGGGACAGCTGAACCCAAATGACCAAAGGGATATTCCATACCATGTGATGTCATGCTGAGGAAGACATAAAGATAGGGAATAAGAAGGAAGGAAGGAGGAATATTCAGAGTGATGATGTTTCCCTTTCTTATGATTCTCTCCTTATCCCACTGGGGTGGAAGGAGTGAGCAGCTTTGTGGGGCTTAGTTGCCAGCTAAGGTTAACCCATGGCAGCATGATCTCAGGGAACTCTCCTTGTAAAATGAAGTGCAAACAAATATGGACCAGGGATATTACAAGTATATTTAGACTCTGTAGTGCAACAGCCTATCAAAGCAGTATAAATAAAAGACAATGTTTCCATACATTTCTAAGAGTTCCTCATGCCCTTTAGACTGTATTCACACAGAGCAAGAACTTAGCATTGTAAATTAAATCACTGAAATATTGCATGTTAATACATTTACATCTCACAGCAAGGTCATTCTATATACCCTGGTGCAGCCTCAGGAAATAAAGAGTAGGCTGAATAGATTACATTATAGAAGTGAATTATGCTTAAACTAAATCATAAAATACTGGCTCTGACTATGAAGCAGTATGCTAAAGTCCAACAAAAAAGAAATCTGAAGCATGGACATGTCTGCCTCCATCTCAGAGTGCCATACAGGTGTTGTATAAAACACCTGGAGTCAAATCCTCACTTGATGTAAATTGATATCCTAAGACTGAATAGATCTATGCTAATTCAGCCCAGTCAATATTATCTTCAGGCACAAAATAATTTCTCTTACTATAAGGAGATTATTTAAATATTTGGACCTCATAAAAGATAAGAGAAAAAAATGAATATATTCTCAAGTAAATTAACAAGCCCTGTCAAGGGAAATAAGAAAGGAATTAAAAGCTGAAGACAAAAGAAGAAAACAAACAAATAAACAAAAACCCCAAACCAGAAAGAGGTTTAAATTATTTCTTTCAAGATTCTAAAAGCTTAAGTGGGGGAGGGTAAGTATTTTACTCTGGTTAGTAGATTTTAATTTATTAATTAATGATCTGTAAAAGGTCATGCTGGGGTGACAGCCTACTGATGACACATTAAATGAGTTGAGTCTAATCCGTAGTGAGATTATGAGGAATTCTAAAACCATGCAACAATGGCAGAGGAAGTCTGATGACTTCAAAGTAAGGCAAATTGAACAGAAGCTATTGAGATTCCCAAGCAAACCTAGGGGATTGTCTGTAACAGTAAGCCTTCTGATAATTTTCTGAAGTAATTTAGAAACAGTCAACAAAATAAAGGACAAATAATGTTTTACAAAGAAACAAGTACAACTAACTAACTACAAAGAAAAGTCTGAAAATCAAAGCTCTCAGAAAATGGTTTCCCCAGCATCCTAAGGTAGCTTAGTTCATGCCAGTGTTCCCCAGTGCACCATTTCAGTAAGTGATATATATTAGAACAGGTTGCTCCTGGCTATATTTTAAGATCACATCTGTGACCATTCCTATCCCTATACCAAGTATTGACTTCTCCATGTCCAAAATTGCTC
The DNA here is from genome assembly GCA_013400055.1 of Nycticryphes semicollaris. Classification (NCBI taxonomy): domain Eukaryota; kingdom Metazoa; phylum Chordata; class Aves; order Charadriiformes; family Rostratulidae; genus Nycticryphes; species Nycticryphes semicollaris. Next base: position 108,360 of record VXBJ01007806.1, read on the forward strand.
TTCTGAGCTGCTTGATGAGTGCTGTTTTTCAGAGGTTATAACGCCATAGGAGAGGAAGATGCATAGACTTTAATTTATAGCTAATAAACAAAGTCATAGTTTGATGTGTTATGGTGCTATTGATTTAAAAAAAAATACCAGGTTTCAGTGGGTCAGGATGCTAACTGGATGTGTCACTGATAGTGTTGCCACTGTAGTTTCCCCTGCAGATCTATTCTCTGTAGCTTCATATTAGGATGTTTAAAAATGTCTGAATAAGTCTTCTGATTATATTTCTATTGTCCCTTCACTTTCTAACATGTATCAGTATTTAGACCAGGTAAATATAACAGGTAAGTATTAACTGTCCCATACAGCAGCCTGCTTCAAGAGACAAAGAAATATCCGGAAGTCTGCAGTCTGCAGCCACAGCAGCATGCAGGCAGATTCTGAAATCAACAATTTTACACAGAGATTGATTTCTTCTACATTTTTGATCCAGATGTTGCTCAACTTTTGTTGTTGACTTTCCAATTAGATGAATGAGTGTTTGAATGCTGTTTTTCAGGTATTAATTTTTTGAAAATTTTCCTTTTCCCCTTCTAAAAAAATTAAAAACAACCAAAGAGATTTTAGGAAATTGGGGCAGACGATATGGCTTTGTAGGTTTATTGCTTTGATTCGTTCTTGAAAGAAGGGTTTAAACCATATATGCCAAGCTTTAGCTTGGAGCGTTTTTATTTTTTTTTTTAATGGTTGAATTATAAACTCACACAGAAAGGGTTATGATAGAAACACTGACAGGCATTTAACTATAACAGTAGTAGCAGGGTTGTTATAATAATTGAATTTGGGGTGAAATGCAAAGCTAAATTTACAGATTCTTTCTGCCTTGGGGGAGCCATTCATTTCTGTCTGAACCAGCTAAGGCAAAACTTAACATCAACACAGGAAAAAGACACTAAAAAATTAGTGATTCCATCTCTATTAGCTCCAAGAAAACAATTGTTACTTGATAGATTTAGTGATGCATGAAATATTGGAGCCTACATCTGGGAGCCTTAAAAAAAAGTTGATTTATATTGACTGCCTTAATTTGTTGCTTTAAGTGAAAATGTGAAAGGTAATATCTGACTCAAGTATTTTTTCATTGGATAGTTCACTGGAGTGTTAAATTAAACAAAAATACCCAAATAAATCTGAAGAAATAAAGGTGGAAGCAATTAAGAGCTTAACCTGCAAATCTTTCTTCTCAGGGTCCTATGGTTTAATTCAATTAAACAAAAAAAAAAAACCAAAAAACAACACCTTCCCTTTAGTTGTTTTCCTCCTTTTTTTTTTTTTCTACTGAGTCTGTCAGCTCTTGATAACATCTTAATATCTATGCAAGTGAATGAAATTACTTCACTCCCTCAGATAGATAAATCAACAAATTACACCTACTAGCAGTATCAATATCACCTGTGGTAACACAGAAGCCTTGCAGAGGAGCCTTCTCACCTCAAGACGTTCTTTAGTACTATATCTTTTTCACGACTGAGATAATGATGTTCAATTGTCAGATAGACCCAACAGTAGCTCTTCTTTAAAGATACAGTCAAGCATCTTTAAAAACTAGCCTTGAGCATCAGCACTTGAGATAAAACTGAAGCAGAAATTATATTTAAGGATACCTGCATCAGAAACTGTTTGTAAGGACCTTGCATTTTTTAAGTGTATTTGAGCAGAAGAAAGGTTTTAATGACTTTAAGTGACTTGCATGAGATCTTCTCTCTCTCCCTGGACTGGGTTGGCAGCTCACATTCCATTCAGCAGATCAACAGGTGTTATCCATCCTTGGTGGTCTGTATCACAAAATGAAAGTCCTGTTATGTAGCATAACCATCTCGTTATACTATTCAGAAAACTACTTTCAATGATAATTGAAAATTGCCGGTATGAACATTTGTGGGCCTATTTCAACTCTACTCTGAGCTTCTAAGAGCACAACACTGAACAGACTCTGAATTACACTTTTTTTTTTTTTTTTCTTCTTTATCTGACATAAGAGGAGAAATCCCTTCACTCTGTCCAGTTAATTTGGTACTGTGCATGTGCTGACTGCCTACAAGGCTGCTGCCCATCATAGTCCCAAAAATAGATGTGAGACTGAGCAAGGAGCTTCCTCCGTCTTGGTCAAGGAGTTGGAGCAAAGACAGAAGAGAAATTTCTCTGGAGTTGTTTTTGCTTCTCTATCATAGGAGTCTGAGTACATTTTATAAGTAACAATTCTGTATAGTTAGTGGAGTTGTTGTGAGTTGAAATTTTACTCCCAATAGATCATGAAAGCATAATTACTCTTTTCAGTACTTTCAGAAGTAAATGAAAACATTTATCTTTGGAATTATTTCTAAGCTCAGCTGTAAAGGCGCCTGTTGGAGCAGTGTACTTTGCCCTTGTATTAGTTCTGTAAAATCTTGTTTTCTAAAGCAGTCTCTGTGTTTGATTTTTTTTTTTTTCTTATATCCTAAGGATATATTCAGTCTAATGACTGTGGAGTTATCTGTTAGAATCCCCACAATACTCTTTGTAAGTGAGTATTGCCTTGTATCTTGGGACTGAATCGCTGCAGCTGATGCACAGTAATTCATTAGACAAATGTTGCTACAGGAAACCTAACTAGAGACTTTGTTATATGGCATGCTCCAATAGCAAACTGCTGACATAGGTGGTTAACCAGAAATGTACCTAAACTTATGTTTATGACTTGCTTAAATACTGAGTGCAAGCAAAAAGAAACAGAAAATTGCCAAGAGTCGAATTAAGTCTGTTGATTTAATAGGACACTGAAAATGTAAATAGATGTAAAAATCTTACTGACAATTCTTTTTTTTTAAATATTTTTCAAGGCAGTTTTTATTTCCACCTACTTTTCCAGGTTAAATATTCTACAAAGCAACAATTTTTTTTTTAGTTTTCCACTAACAGTAGTGGAATATTTTTGTACATGCAATCTCTTTCATTTTTCTAATGTTCTCAGTATTTTCCATTACTCTTTCTGGTACCATCTATGTAACATTGTATTAATCTCTGACATTTCTGTAATTTGATGTGTGGTTCTCATTTAGCCACAGGATTAACTCCTTTTACAGCTGTTTTCACTGTTCTCAGAAATAATAATGGCAGTCAGGAGTAGGTATACCATTTTTATTACCTTTTTTTGTTTGTTTCTTTGGGGACTTTTTTATTTGGTTGGTTGTTTGGGGTTTTTTTCCAAAACAATAATAATCTCATCTGTAGCACTGTTAACCATTAACCTGGGCTTCTCACTTGGGATCCTCCAGCAAGACCAGTTCTACAAGAAGAATATGTTGGTGTACAAGAAGAAAACTGATCACTTTTCTACAGATGTTTACCTGCCATCATTCGAATTGTTTTTTAATCTTCTATTCCAGGGAAATTTCATAGTGGTAACTTGCCTTTTTGAATGTCAGCTTGCAGCTTTTTTCAGAATTAAATTCTCCATAGAGGGACCAAATACGGAATAGTTATCGTAAAATATTTATTCCAAAATAATATGCAATGTTCCTGCTTATTCTGCAATTTCTTAGCCTTCTTTACCTAAATGCAGATTACACTGGATGTAAAATTCTGAAGGAGGAAGTTATAGAGAGATGGGATATTTACTCATTATTAGCTTGTCCCATTTTGTTCCTTTCTTTGTTTGATGGAGAGGTAAGATCTACATCGTACAGCTTAATGATATAATTAGTAGAAGATGTCATTGTCTTGAACCTTCTCATTGGCTAATTGGGTGTCCTTTGTTTAATCTGCCCTTCTGGAATGTTTTCCATTTATGAAAGAACCAGTATTTTAAGCATGTATCTTTTACATACAATATCTTGTGCTGGTAGTAATTGCTTCCACTGAGATTTGAAATTTAAAGATGTAAAATGTCTTTTTTGTTGTTTTTTTTTTTTTTTAATCTTTCACTAATATCATATTGTAAACTCATTGTTTACCAGGTTTTTAATATCAGCTTCTCTTCCATCCATAAGATCTTTCAATACCTCTTGGTTATGAGGATATATTTTTCCTTATAAAGAATTTTTTCAGTGATGTCTCTGTTGCAGTGTTTTAAAATTTCTTTCCCACCTACTAATTTGTGTTGGTTTTGATTGCATCCTCTTCACAATTTACCTTCATTTCCAAATCACAATGTCTTGAATTTTAATGCTGTGGCACTATCAATTCCTAGAAACACAATTACTAGCATGCAAACTTCAAATTACTCAGAATTGCTGAAATTTTCATGTAAGTCTCTCATTCAATGTTTCCCTATTTCAGCTATGCATTATCACACTGGGGTATATAAGAACATGCAAACAATGTATGTTAAACTAAAGGTCAGTAAATCCCAATGATTAAGAAAGCATATCAATAAGAAGACTGCAAGGATGTACTGACACTCTTTCTGCTATGTATTCACATTATAAGTTCTGCAGAAGAGGTATTTTCTTTACAGAGTTAGTTTCAGTTTCTTTGCAGAAGAGGTAGTTTCTTTACAGAGTAAGCCTTACAAGTAAAAAAAGAAAGAGTTCATTCCTGAGTATATCCTTGAGTATACACATAGTACTCATACTGAGCACTTAAGTTCCATACCGGCACTTTTTCTATAATAATAATGAAGACAGAAAGTCCTCTTCAGAGAGAGATTGTGTCTTAAATTCACTATAGATCAGTCATGAAAAGAGCACTTCAGGGATGATGGGATACCTTCTAATGATGAAATTCCTAAATCAGGCATCTCAGATAAGTGCTTAACATACATCAGGATAGATAGCTCTTTCTTTGTACGATTAGATAATCATCATGGTAGGAGTCTAGAGGGTCTATGAAGCTCATGGCTAGCCAAGAGCCCAAGCTTCTGAAAATTCAATTTCTTCGCTGCTTTATTTCTAAAGGGAAAGGGAAAGCAAACCTCTGGCAGAATAAGCTGCTGAAATTCTCAGAGCAAAGCCCCTGTGGATTTGGTTTACCTGTCCACAGAACACACATGCTGGAGTGGCTCTAGAAGAAAATGTATGGAATGTTCAGCTCCTCACAAGAAAAAATCTCATTTAAAAAGGAGAGAGGAGTCCAGGAAGAGAGAAAAAAAAACAAAACAAAACAAAACAAAATGTGCTTGTCGCATGTTTGGATTGCTTGGATTAGAATTTATAACTTTTATTAATCTGCATAATGTTGGAATATAAAATGATTCAAGCTCTTTTAAGGCCTCAGAGTAATTTTTATTGGTCTTTTAATATACACTTTTTACATAATATTATTTTCTGAATGTCATCTTTAACATGAAATTTGATTATTCAGTATACAAGAGTACACTTAGGAAGCCAGTTTATTTCTTGAGTCTGGGCATGTTGATCTGATCTGAACAAAGATAAATGGTCTCATTGTGCTACAGGAACTCGTCATTAATAACTCTAGGTGTGTCATGTACATTATAATAGGTTCATTGCATTTGGTCCTTTTGACATTTCATGAAGCAATGGTAATGAAGTTTGTGAGTTGCTACACAGCTTTGAGTAAAAGAAAGCAACACTTCACAATTACATAGAAAGTTTATTAAAATATGGGAAATAAATAAATAAATAATATATTTCTGGGAGATGTTACAAGTTCTGTTAAGGAACTGAGAAGAAACTTTCTTAAAACTATATAACACTTCACGTAACAGTATAATTTTTATAAATAGTGAATACAAAAAAAGTTTCTTGCTATGCAATAAAGAGAATCATTGCAATTATCATTAGATATGTAATAATTAGTAATCTGGACTTTGTGAAGAATCAGCTAGGTAAGATGATACATTTTGCTCTAGAGTATTTTTACATTTTCCCTTCATTTAAAAGCAGACATGTTCCTATTTCTTAGTTTGTAGCTGCCCTGAGATTTAAGCATTGTGAGCTTTGGTATGTTCTAAGTTCTTACCTTTGGTAAATACAGTATCAATAATTTAAATCATAGTATTTGTAGTAGTAGTAGTAGTTGTAGTAGCAGTAAAAGTAGTCCTTTACCTTCTTCTTTCTTTGAAAAATAACACAGAAATTTGTTCTTGTAACATTAGACTAAGCTACCAACTTGTTTACATTTATAAATAGTTAAAGAATTAACTATTTGACCAAATAGTTAAAGAATGAGGATACGAATCCCTTTAACATAAATTTAGGAGGTAGGAGCCTAGTTTTTTACATATGTCTCCAGCTGACTGAACAATGATGCTGGATAACATCCTATAGCACTTATCTATAGGATAAGGAACATTATACCAGTCTATCAATCGTGACTTTTATTATGATTTGTTATTTAATATCTTTAAATTTCTGTTAAAAGTGTTAGTGAAGAATTTTCTGACTTAGAACAAAGCTCACCAGCTCATTCCATAAGGCACATGTGACAAGGAATTCTCACGACAATGGCTGCACCATCATAGATTCTGAATTCATTGTACTCCCACTGCAGCACCAACCAAATAAGAATAATTGGCTAGCAGAAAAGGAAAACTTTGCTTAAATCTTAACAGCAAAAAGCAGCTATTAAGAAATTGTAGAAATGGAAATACTTACATAGGGGAAAGAGCTATATTTCAGTTAAATTATGATGTGTGTATTTGGAAAGTTTTCTCAGTCAGAAAATCTCCACTTAATAGACTGAAGATCAGTAAGGGTTTGCAGAAATGTCTCTAATGGGAACTGATATTCGAAAGCAAAGGCTAGTGGGACTGATTACTTTTCTCATTAGGCAGCATCTCTAACTAAATAAATCAGATGTTGTCATATACCATTTCACAAAATCTGTCAAACTGAAGGATATAATCTGGAAACATACCATGAAATTAGCATAGGTCCATGCAGAATTGGATTCAACAAGCATTTTCATCTTATCCTAATTGACAAAAAGCAGTGCCGCTGCAGCACAAAATTTCACATGCAATTACTATTAGATGGACAAGTGAAAACATTCTGAACTACAATTTTCTCCTCCTGTTTTGATGTCAAGTGCTCCACAAACCAGTAGCAGAGTTTTCTGGTTTTAATACTGTGTAGTATACCCTTTAGCAGCATCTTCAGCTTTTCAAAGCAAAAGGTTAAATGATAGCCTTTCCCTGCATAGCTTTTGGGGGCTGTGCACAAAAAAAAACAAACCCAAAAAGAGTATAAAATGTTTCTCAGGAAGGAGTGTGGAATTAGCTCCGCATGCCGGCGTATAGACTCCACTGTGTTAGGCACAGTATCGCAGAGTGAAGTAGCAATAGAGGACACACAGCCCCAAGGCCAAAGCTGGTTGCTTCAGGCTCTCTCTGCAGGTAGTGGGGAATGAAGTTCTCTTCCAGAGGTGGTTGAGGGCTCCTGATGCTCTGAAGATGTTCTGTGCTGAATGAGTTATTAAATACTCCACGGCAGTGAGAGGGAGAGGGAGAAGGGCTGCACATGGGGCTGCCTTTAGATAAAAAGAGCACTTAGTTTTTTCAAGCAGACCAGCATTGCTTTAACTAACAAGACCCCTCATGATAAGGCCTTAGCACTCCCTGCACTTTTTGTTGAGAAGACCTGAGTTCAAATCACTTTTCTAAACCAAGGAAAGGAGGAAATCATGCTGCCTTTTCTATACGCTACGTAAATACTCAATGAAGTAGCTTGTGTTTTGTGTGTGTGACAGGCATCAGGGTGACCATCTGGGAATTTATGTAGCTACCTTGCTGGCACTAGTACTTCTGTTCTCAGCAAGGTACTGAACATCCAGAAACTCTGGACAAATGAACAAATACCTCTTTTTTATGTGCTACATTTGATGTGCTTGCCAAACATACAAATGTGTCTGGAAAAACAGAAACATAACAGTTCTTCTTCAATGCCTTGTTGAGACACTTCAGCTCCAGTTCTTTTTAAATGTCTTCAGGTTTGGTACAAGATGTTGACAGTTGGAATCAGGGTATTGTTGATAGTTGATATTTGATTGTTGATATCTGACAGACTGTTGACAGTTACCATTTATCAGGCTAGCACATTTTGTACTCATGTACCTTCAGTAAAGCTCCTATCTCTAGCTGAGCCTTGTGCAAGATTTCTGGGAGAGGTACCTCTTTTGTTTATTTGGTGGGTTGTTTGTTTGTTTTTTATTAATTTATTTTATTCCCTTTGTTATGTGTAGCATGCTATTCTTGCTAAATTAGCAATAAGCAGTACACTAGACTGTCTCCGTTTTCAGGTTGTTCAGTGAAGCATGACATTTAGTTTCCTTGCAATTGGTGTTTTAGCATAACTCATACTGAATAGTCACCAATGTTTAAACACCTGTAACATTATCCAGGTTTACCCTATTTCTATTAATTTATCCACCTGTAGCGAGAATGGTAAAATTTAACATGCACAGCCCATTGAACCATCTCTTGCAGTTTGCTCTCAAATGAGACTTTCTGGTTTTGTTGCTTGTTAATATTTTGTTTGAAAAAAATGAAAATGCACTAAGGTAAAATATCCTCATTAATAATAACTCATAGAATGTGTGGATTTTTCTTACAGAATCTATCTGACAAGATATTTTATTCACTGGGGAGGGAATGAGTGGATAGTGAAATCTCAATCCCCCACTGCTTCACACGCCAATATTCTGCCTAATGCGTGAAGATATATATATGAAAGGGAAAGTAATTATCAGTGTAACATTTCAGATTATAAAAATTCTTATAAAATAATTAAACGCTCTGTTTACTCTGACCAATTACTGTGCTAATGCTTTTCTACCATGATGAAATCTGTGGTTTTAAATAAAAGGTTTTCTAATGTAGGTAACATTTACAAAACATTGTCACAAGCTGTGCTGCAGTTCAAAAGCAATGTGTGTTCTCCTGTATAAAGGAAAAAGATGCAGGATAGTAGCTACATATATTAGCAGTAGTAGGGAAACAGGATAATTAAAGATAACTAGGAAGATAATTAAATGATAACAGAGACTAACCTGATGTGCTTTAGGCTAAGTGCAATAATTAATCTTGATACATGGTATATAACAAGGTCTTTCCAATATATTCTCCTACAATAGCTTGCTATTATGAAATCACACTTCTTTGTGCAGGAAATAACTGGGCTAAAATGAAATGTTCATGTTAGACTAGTGTTGTTAGTTCTTCTGTGAAAGGTGCATTTTAGAGAGCAGGCAGGGAGAACTGAACAACTCAATTAGCTATGGAATTTCTGAGGACTGCAAATATATAGGACCCCCCCCCCTGCCTTTAGCCCTCAGTTTTGGCTTCCAATGACTTTAATGAAAGATGCTGGAGTGGTTGGTCTGAAGACAGACGTTCACTGAACTGCAAGGTTACTTTAATGCTGTTCTAGAAGGGAACACTAATTTCTATGTCAAACTATCAAAATGTGGACTCTGGGGCACTCTGCAATTTGCTGGTTTATTTAAACAGGTTTCAAGACTTTAAAGATGATAACCTCAACTTGTTTGTACTTACTGTTTTTTTAGAGTGCATGTCTTACATCATCACAATCGTGTATTGTTCTTTTTAGAGGTAAGTGAAGTACAATTTGTAAAATAGCAAATGGTAGGCCACAGTCATTCATTATGTCATCTCTCTGTGGAAAAAGCAAAAGTAAGTATTAATTACTGTCAACCATGATATTGGCTTTTATAATACTTGTCTGAAATGAATTAAGGTCAATAATTTCCATTCATACAGCTTACCAAATAATGACAACCTTTTAATGAGTATACATAGAAAGAGTTTAACAACATAACACTTCCTTACAGCACCAATCCTTGAAAGAAAGTACAATTGGTAAAAATAAATAATTTCTACTGCTTTTAAACTTATTACAAAAAATGACATAAAACCAGTGCTGGGCCACTGCAGAATTTCAGCTTTAATAAAAATAGAAAAGCAGGAAAGATTTACTAGATCAGGTTTGAAGATATCCTGAAGGTTTAAATATTCATAATCTGATTTCCTAGACAGAATAAACTAAGTTAAACTCTGCCAGGTTGTACCAATAGGGGATGCAGTTGTACCTGTCTGTCTTTGGCTTGCTTGGCTACGTGTAATTGTTGACTCTTGTGAGCTGCAGTGATTCACATTTGCCACTTTTCCATCTGTGTGGTAGTTATCTGTATCATGGAAAGCAAAGGAAAGACTCGGTCAGAGGTTGCTCTTCACTGCGGGGATGGAGGGTGCACAGTTCTTTCTGGATCTCAACCAGAAAGGCACAACAGCAAATAGTGTAATATAATTGCTATAACAATAAGATAGAGATAGGAAGAGAAATGTAATTAGTAAGTAAATCTTACTTCCCTTCAGATGCTGGGAAGCCCACCTTTGTGCACCACTGGAGAGACACCAAGTAGATTCCCACAGCTCGCTGTGCAGATCCACCCACAGAGAGGCTCAGTCTTCCTCCCATACTGTGGTGCCTTTTATTTCGTACAGAAAAAAAAAAAAAATTATTAATCTTCTCCTGTCAGGGTTGGATGACATCCACCAGAATGCAGCACTGACCAGTCTGGGGCATGCCAACACCTTCCCTTTACAGTGTTGCATGTTAGTGGGTTGGTTACATGGCAGCTACTCATGCTAAGGGTAATTAAGCCTTCTCAGTCCTCAAGTACAAGGCCCAATAGAGCGATGTGACTTGCCCAAGACCACCAACTACTCCAGTCTGATGTTTATCCCAAGGAACCCATGACAGAGGGATGGTTAGCTAGTGCAATATTGGGTAGGATTGATAACACGTATTACAGAATATTTACCTTAACTAGCTGTAGGAGTCTCTCTGACAAAGCAAGAATTACATATAAAGCTAAAAAGCTTCAGTTTGTGAGAGCAGGTTGTGTTCATTTATCATCAAAATATGATTTCTCTGAATTAATAAAGTGAGAGTGGGAAGTTTGTTTGGAGGAGAAGATCACTTGATGCATATTCTTTTGTTTTCAGAACTTATATTTTTTGTTTTAAATCTTCAACAATGGACTTGAGAAGAGGCGGAGTGGGTGGAGGAATGCAATTAAGAAGTAAAAATATACTTTGAATGCATTTTTTTTTTAATCTGCTTAGTAATCAGGGTGTGAAATAATTATTCCAAGGCTATCTTCTTCAAAAATATCTATATCATCCATGGTATGATTAGATGTGGACATCTGGCCCTGAGTTTCTACTTCTCTGGCTCATGTATATAAAAGCATTTAACCTTCTGCTTATGTGAAACATAAGTGCTTCAGGAAATACAGTCCATTTCTATATCTTCTGTTTTGCTAGATCATATTCATGAAATTCTCAGAGTCATGGCTGTATCCAGCTCTAATCCTCATTTGTTTGTAATTTTACCTTCTGTGATTTAGAAAGGGCAAAAATACATAACCTGCCTGGTTTTCTCAAACACAAAAGAAAACAAATATGACCACATTATATGAGAAATTGTGAATTCTATTGATAGTAAAGATTAAGTATGAAATGAAATAAATTTTGGGTTGATTTTTGTTTACTCTCTGGTCAGAAAATTCAGATTCTGGTAAGAACTGCAAAACCGAATTTTTTTTCATATCTAGAAATAAAACCAAACAAACCTGAACTCTTCTTCTCATTTACATGAAAGCATTAAACTCCAGAAATCTCCTGAAATTCTTGTTTTGTAATCCTCCAGGTTAAACTAATAAGCTCAAGAAGGGTCTTAATTTAGCATTGGCTCATTGCTTAAATTTCATGGAGTTGGTTTGGACAGGGGTTTTTTTTGGCAGGACAGAGTATGGGTCTTTTTGAGAAAATGCTGCGTGTTTGCAAATCCTGTCACACTGAGTGGGGAATGAAAGTGTCTGACACTTCTGTGGAAGAACACAGAGTGACAACATCATATTACTGATCACATGATTTGATGGAACAGTATTTTAGTAGGAGTTATAGCTACTATTTATTCACAAGGGGATGAAAATAGATTAAATTATATTTAGAAATGTGAGTCACATTTCACAGGGGAGAAAAGCAACTTGCCATTTCTGCTGCAGTACTAACTTTTTATTGTAATAATAATAAGCAACAGGAAGGATTTTGAGGTTTTCAAAATAGGAAAAACAAATATAAGCAGCAATTCATTCTCCAGACCAGGAAGGTAATTTTATGGATCTTGGAAATAAAAGCTACAAACAATGCCAGCCATCAACTGAGACACTAGCAAGCTAACAGAAGAACTGCTTAATAACAGCTATGCCACTATTAAGCTTTCATGATAATGCAATGAAACTAAAATAAATTCAAACAAATACACAGGTATCACTTGGAGATGACTCTCGCTCCTTTGAGACACACCTGTAACAAGGCTCTCTTGATAATCTTTCACCACTGTGTTTTATATGATACATTTTATTAATTTTAAGTTTATAATATGTTAAGCACAGTCCTCTTCACTGGGATTACTTTGCCAAGAATTGTTCCTGTGGCTGTGAGCATGTCCTAGCAGTTTTTTTCTTTACTGATTCCAGAAGATTCCCTTTCACTTGGCACTTGATGACATTCCCCCTGCCCTGGCTGTTCCAGTTTACTAAGAAGTGCATCTAAATTTTCCTAGTCTATTTATATAAATATTGCAAAAGATATTTTTGCAAAGGTAATTTATGTGTGGATGCCCCATCCCTGGAACTGTTCAAAGTTTGGGTGAACAAAGATTTGAGCAATCTGATCTAGTGAAAGATGTCCCTGTTTATGGCAAGGGATGGTGGACTAGATGACCTTTAAAAATGCCTCCCAAATCAAACAGTTCTGTGATTCTATAATATATTTTCTGTACCTAAAAAAGAAGCAAAGTTTGTGCCTGTTAAAATTGCTTTAGTCCACTTTAAGCACTATAGCTTAAAATAAAACTCATACACTTTCTTCCATTATACAGTTATGTTCTTGGTAACAAAGCTGGAAGCAATGCCACCAAAGTAAAGCACAAAATAGCAAAACTTAATCTTAGGTCGTACTTGACAAGAATGTTAGAGGCTCCGGTATCTGACATAGTTTGGGGAACTTAGGGTTTATTCTAATCTACAGATGCACTGCTGTAGCCAAAGCTATTTGAGCTCTTTTTTGCAACAGTATCCTACAGATACATGTCCACTTCCTGCCTATGAAAATTCCTTCAGGCTAAAATGAATAGCCTAAATCAGACTCCTAAGATAGAAGCTCACGTTTTTGTTTTGTGAAAGACTGAATATGGACGTGTTGGCAGGCAAACCTTTTCTCTCAAGATTACATCTTAACTAGCCAAAAAATTACACAGGTTTTTTGCACTGCTACATATCCTAGAAAACATCACAACTGTGATTTTCGAGGCCACAGGGGAAGTTCTAAATTCTTGTTCTGTCTTAAAAAAATGTAAAAGCATGTCTGAATCAGCCAAAATGTTCTCTTGGGCCAAAATAAGAAAGGAAAGAAGATAGAAGACAATTGAACCTGGAAATACTCCTAATACTCAGTGTTGCAGAATATGTCATCCAAGAGTCAATTACAAGAAGTCTCTATCAGCTACCAGAAGTCTTCATTAAAAACATCTTTACATATTTTGAAAATGATTTCTACTTCCTAGGGTACTTTCACTTAAGAGATTCGGGCTGTCTACACCCATGGGAAAGGAACCAACCTTCTGAAGATTGCAAGGCAGAAATGCTCATCACCATTTTGTAATGACCACGAACTACAAATTCTACTTGAGATATATAATGAAAGCCTATCAGATCAGATATATATATAGATATCTGTAATGACATGGTTTTTTTTTTTTAGATGGAGGAATAAACTCTTATCATTAAATGAGATGTTCTGTATTATTAAGCTCAATATTCTTTAGTGCCATTTTACAGGTGATGAACTAATATTTCTTCTGTTCAGAAAGGTCTTGTAGAGATAAATGCAACAGATGTGAGTTGTGCATGCAACAGGATAGATTGCTTGCATTGTTGTATCATGAAGGACAATGGAAAGAGCTATCATCTAGAAAAACAGAACAACTAGATATAGTGGGAACCATTCAGCAATTTTAGATTATATTATTCACTTGTCTTTTTAATATTCTGAAACAATTTCCTGTTTCTTTATGATCACATTTGCTATTTTCCTTCAAAAAATGAATGAAGAATTTATTTAGACTGACTTCTGATAAAATCCAAATTATGGAACATTAATTAATAAGCTATTAAACACAGCCTTGAAGTCTGATTTACAGATTTGTAGCTCTGTATATTTGTTAATTAATTAACATTTGTTTAATGTTTTGAACATGACAAACACCATGAAAGCACTAAGCACAATTAGTTACCCTCTTGCATGCTTTAGTTGAAAGAATTAGCTCAGCTGAATAAAAAAAAGTTAAGATAATCTGACTAAGTACATGGATTTACAAGATGACAGTTGGATTTCATTACAGTAGGGATAAGAAGCAATTCCTGCTGTTAAAAGTAGATTTATGGATGGCAGATGAAAAATGAGGGACAATGTTAAGGACATTGTGTGTCTAGCATTGCCATTGCGTGTACAAATGGGACACCTACTATATAGGGTTTGCCTGACAAGGTTTCAGTGGAGGGGGTACTACAGGTATGGCTTCTTTAATAAGCTGCTACAAGCTTCCCCTGTGTTCAATAGAACCAATCCAGGTTGGCTCCAAGATGGACCTGCCCACTGGCCAAGGCCAACCCCATCAGTGATGGTGGTAGCACCTCTGGGATAACATAGTTAAGAAAAGGGAAAAGTTGTACAACAGGAACTGCATCAGAGAGAGGAGTGAAAATACGTGAGAACAACTCTGCAGACACCAAAGTTAGTGACAAAGGAGGGAAGAGATGCTCCAGATGTCAGAGCAGAGATTCTCCTGCAGCCAATCACGAAGACCATGGTGAGGCAAACTCATGGAGGTGAACAGTGGAGCAGATATTCACCTGCAGCTCGTGGAGGACCTCACACTGGAGCAAGTGGATGGCTGAAGGAGGCTGTGACCCTGTGGAAAGACTGTGCTGGAACAGGCTCCTGTCAGGACCTGTGGGCCTGTGGAGAGAGGAGCCCATGCTGAAGCAGGTTTGCTGGCAAGACTTATGACCTCATGGGGGACCCACACTGGAGCAGTCTGTTCCTGAAGGACTGCACTCCATGGAAAAGATTCACATTGGAGCAGTACATAGAGGACTGTTTCCCATGGGAAGGACCCCAGGCTGGAGCAGGGGAAGAGTATGAGGAGCCCTCTCCCTGAGGAGGAAGATGCAGTAGAGACAATGTGCAATGAACTGACCACAACACCCATTCCCCATCCCCATGCTCCTCTCGGGGACAGGAGAGAGAGACAATTTGGAATAAAGAAGAAGGGAGGGGCGGGGGGAGGTATTTTAAGATTTAGGTGTTTTTCCTCATTACCCTGCTCTGATTTGATTGGTAATAAATTGAGTTAATTTTGTCATGTTGAGTCTGTTTTGCCCATGACAGTGATTGGTGAATGATCTCTCTTTGCTTTAGCGTGGATCCACGAGCCTTCTGTTATATTTTCTCTCCCCTGTCCTGAAAAGGAGGAGAGTGATAAAGCAGCTTGGCAGGTGCCTGATGTCCAGAAAAGGTCAACCCAGCACACCTACATTTCCCTGGTCTGTGGCATGAAAACAGATATATGGTTGTCCAGCAATTTGACTGTTCCTTCACCTGTCACATCAGCAATTTTTCACCACTTTCATACTCTCTATTCTTTCATTGATCATACTTCTGTATGTTTTGATTCCTGTCTCTACTTATTTTCAGAACAATCACTGTCCTTTGCTATATCTAAGAAAAAAAGCCAGGGCCCATGAGTTTAACCTCCTGCATCCTACAGACCAGAGAATTCCCCATGATTCTTTCAGTAGTCATACAGGTTGTATTTGAACTGAATTTCTTTCTTCTTTTCTGAAGATCTGATAATTANGACTGCACTCCATGGAAAAGATTCACATTGGAGCAGTACATAGAGGACTGTTTCCCATGGGAAGGACCCCAGGCTGGAGCAGGGGAAGAGTATGAGGAGCCCTCTCCCTGAGGAGGAAGATGCAGTAGAGACAATGTGCAATGAACTGACCACAACACCCATTCCCCATCCCCATGCTCCTCTCGGGGACAGGAGAGAGAGACAATTTGGAATAAAGAAGAAGGGAGGGGCGGGGGGAGGTATTTTAAGATTTAGGTGTTTTTCCTCATTACCCTGCTCTGATTTGATTGGTAATAAATTGAGTTAATTTTGTCATGTTGAGTCTGTTTTGCCCATGACAGTGATTGGTGAATGATCTCTCTTTGCTTTAGCGTGGATCCACGAGCCTTCTGTTATATTTTCTCTCCCCTGTCCTGAAAAGGAGGAGAGTGATAAAGCAGCTTGGCAGGTGCCTGATGTCCAGAAAAGGTCAACCCAGCACACCTACATTTCCCTGGTCTGTGGCATGAAAACAGATATATGGTTGTCCAGCAATTTGACTGTTCCTTCACCTGTCACATCAGCAATTTTTCACCACTTTCATACTCTCTATTCTTTCATTGATCATACTTCTGTATGTTTTGATTCCTGTCTCTACTTATTTTCAGAACAATCACTGTCCTTTGCTATATCTAAGAAAAAAAGCCAGGGCCCATGAGTTTAACCTCCTGCATCCTACAGACCAGAGAATTCCCCATGATTCTTTCAGTAGTCATACAGGTTGTATTTGAACTGAATTTCTTTCTTCTTTTCTGAAGATCTGATAATTAGGACAAGTATGTCTCTATCCTGTCCTGTTCTTAACAAAATACTTCCCTAATTTTACTAATTCCGTCTTTAAAAAAATTCAGCCAGATTGCAGTTATCTCATCCTAGTACCAAGCAAAATGCAGCTACAAATAATAATTTATTTTTTGGTTTATTTTCCTGNAAGGGAAAAGTTGTACAACAGGAACTGCATCAGAGAGAGGAGTGAAAATACGTGAGAACAACTCTGCAGACACCAAAGTTAGTGACAAAGGTTTATTTTCCTGTGGGCGTTAATCTGGAGTTTCTCCAAAGTCCTTGTTAAAATAATGTGAGAGGAATGGCATGTTCTGGATGTTACCCTGGGTAGACAGTGTTATAGCAGAGAACAAAATCTGAATCTATACCTTTTATCTATGTGTAAACCATTCTTATTCTTTGTCAGAGAGAAAAGAAAGAGACACGTATAAAGAATTGAAGAGAAAAAGACAAACCCCCCAAGTCCCCAAGACAACCACTGTGATTT
>VXBJ01007806.1:126249-168742 GCA_013400055.1 Nycticryphes semicollaris
GGCATGTTCTGGATGTTACCCTGGGTAGACAGTGTTATAGCAGAGAACAAAATCTGAATCTATACCTTTTATCTATGTGTAAACCATTCTTATTCTTTGTCAGAGAGAAAAGAAAGAGACACGTATAAAGAATTGAAGAGAAAAAGACAAACCCCCCAAGTCCCCAAGACAACCACTGTGATTTCGGTTTATCTCCCTGTTTACTGAAACTGACTTATTAATGTTTAAAATTGACCTGATAATGTCTGCAAGCAGTTCACTAGAGTTTTAAATAATGTAACTTGGTATTTGGCTAAAGCCATATCTCATATTTCTATTTGATGAATCATGATTATATTTTCTTCACGGTGAGGCCATGGCTGAAAACACTGCATTGACTGATCAGACAAAAAGTGAATTAAATATTGCTTATCATGCTAAACATTACTGAATGGTATCTTGCATCTTGCAGCTTAGAATCTCTCCGGGTGATCAGATTCAGTGCTTTCATATATGTTTTAATAATCTTTTTCAAAATTAGATTTTTATTTTCTTTTAGGGAAAGATGTGGAATCAAGACGTCAAAACATGCACTTTTCTGGGCAGCCCCTAGGAGTCACTGTGTACACTAAATACTGTATTTCATATGGTACCAATCAACAAATCATTTTCAGTACCAAATACAAGCCTATCTAGTTTTTTTACTAGCCCTGGTACATGATGCTGATAGTCTAATTATTGTCTGGTAATTTTAAAATAGGATGTAGGCATTGTCCAACAAGAATATCGCACCATACTCAAGGATTATGGCAGCAAATCAAAACATTTTCTGAGAGTTAGCTTCTATTTGAAAATTGGAATTATTTGAGGATTATGTAGGTATTGCTAAACTATTTATGAGGATTCTTTATTAAGTGTTTCTGAGTGGGTGATGAGTTAAAGGAAAACCAATGTAATGCACTCTTCTTGTATTCTTTTTGCAAAATTGAAACCAATTATTTTGATTTTAAGAGTTGTTTCTTTTGACTTTGCTTCTTCCAGAAAATGTGGCATCGTTGGTTGACATATTGCTGAAGTGTGTCTCTAACTCAGCATCAGCCTGCAAGTGTTGTTTTTATCCAGCACAGATAGCTGACCTTCTCATTTCTCAGCACAGTCTGCTCATTTCAAGATGTCTAGAGACAAAGCTGACAGTGGGAGGCAATCTCAGTTAACTGAAATCAGCTTACGGTAATAAAACTGTCCTACTGAAAGAGCCCTTGGAGTTGTCTGAGTTTTAAGAACTTTTTAATTTATTTTATTAATCTTTGTCAGAATAAACAGAAAATAACTGCTAACAGCTTGCTTCGCCTGCTACATTAGGTTGGTCTGATGTATCTTCCATTGAATTGCTGTAACACTAGACTGCAAATAATATACATCAGTAACTGTCAGTAACTACTCTAACACAGGGCTCCCCACAAAAAATAAGATATGCTAGATATGCTTTTATTAAACAGTAGAAGTTAATAATTTGCTACTGCTGTTCAACAGTTGATACTGGCACACAGAAAACAAGGAAAATAGAAGAAGGAAAAAAATTATTTACTAGAGCGAGTTCTTTTCCCAGGTATACCATGCTAATACAACAGTTCATTTGCCTTGCTGTAATTAGTCACTTTCTGTCAATTTAGTTGCTTTACATATGACTTTGTGTAGTCATGTACACACAGCTTTGTGGATGGAAACTGCTGCCTTGTTGAATGGAGTAGCATAATTTACAATGATTTTGCAAAACTATAAATGATTCTACAGTAGAGTGAGGTATTAAGCAAAGCTCCTGCTACCATTGTTTCCTTATCTTGAAAGCCTGTTACACCTGAACAAATTGTACAAGGCTTAGCTGATTCTTTAAGGAGGCTCTTGGTGAGAGTTTGGGATGGACATATCGAAGAATACATATATGAATATACACCTGAAAAAAGTTATGAATTACTGTTTGATTCATAAGAGAAGAATTTTAATATTTCAGATGAGAATAAAACTCAAAGACTTTTTTTTTGTTTTATCTGTTGATTTTTGAAGTTAGATATATTCACACAAGAATTTTCACATTTATAAATATACTTAAACAAATTAAAATTTGTATAATGCCTAAAACTCTTAAAAATTAGATCAAAACATATCCTAAGAGGCAGATGTTCCACTCAAATGGAAAGAGTTTTTGCTCATTTTATAAGCAACTGTAACTCCTAGAGAAGAAGAAAGAAGCATATAATAAATATAATCAGAAAGGGAAATCTTATTCCAATATCAAGTAAAATAGCTCCTGATGGCTGAAGATGTATATTCAGAATTTCAGCGGTGAGCTATAGACCACCAACTTGTGTAACTTATTTGTGTGTAAATTGCAACTGCCAAAGAACTGGTAAAATTGTTCTTCAAATTCAACTCTTCCCATAAAGGAGAGAAATAAATTACTCTAGCCTTTTGTATTACAGTTAACATAAACATTAAGTAGAGGGGACGTCACTTGACAGTGTTCTTTATTGCTAAAACAGACATCCAAATGAGGAGGAATTTTCAGGATGAATTGTCTACAGAGTGAAGTCCAGAGAAGAAATGAGGGTATTGGTGGGGAATGTAAAACTATTGATTTCTGACTGTAGTATGTATGATCAATATCTTTCTTCACTTTTGTGGAGGTAGGGAGATGATGCTTGCCTCCTAGCTTTTGTTCCCACAGTATAGACAGTGTCAGCCTCAGGGAAGACTGAGAAGAAACTTAATATTGCACAGTGGCGGAAGATTCCTTGGGTTGCCCTTTTATGTTTTGCAAATAATAAATTGCATAAACCAATGTAATTGGATCCTCAAGTGCTATGAGGCCAGAATAAAAGTAACTGATATGTACCCACTGATATGTACCTTTTTTTTGGGAGGTTGGATAGTTCTGAAAAAATGTGAAAAATTGGGAAGTACAAAGGCAAAATAAAAAAAAAAAATGTACATCTGTGATTGTTGGTATAAAACTAGAGCCAAAAGGCTTTTTTCCTTGCTCTGTTTGTGGTATTAGTGCAATGTAGCAGCTGGAATCACAGAATCACAGAATTGTCATGGTTGGAAAGGACTGAGGATCACTGAGTCCAACTATACACACACAAGAAAAGCCCAACAAAAAACAACAAACAAACAAAGAAAAACCTCAACTACAACAAAAAACCACCAAAACAAAAAAACCACACACAGCCCACACAATCCCAGCCACTAGAGCATGCCACTAGAGCATGCCCTGAAGTGCCACAACTACAAGGTTTCTTAAATACCTCCAGGGATGGTGACTCAGCCACCTCCCTGGGCAGGCCATTCCAGTGATCGACCACTCTTTCACTAAAGTGATTCTTCTGGTCTAAACCTCCCCTGCTACAACTTCAGACCATTTCCTCTGGCCCTGTCATTATTCACTCGTGAGAAGAAGCCAGTCCCACCTCTCTACAACCTCCTTTTATTCCTAAAACCCATCAAAAGTTCCTTGTTCAACCAGGCCGGCCTCTTTCCCCGCCCTTTAATCTTTTGACACTTGGGGACAGCCTGCTCCTGGGACTTTAAGATTTCCTTCTTGAAGAGCATCCAGCCTTTCTGGACCCCTTTGCCCTTCAGGACTGTCTCCCAAAGGACTCTCTAAACCAACGTTTTGAACAGGCCAAAGTCCACCCTCCAGAAGTCCAAGGTGGAGGTTTTGTTACCACCACCCCCCCTCCTTACATTACTAAGAATTGAAAATTTGACCAATTCATGATCACTAAGCCCAAAATGGCTTCTGACTACCACATCTCCCACTAATCCTTCTCTGTGAACAGTAAGTCTAGCAAGGTGCCTCCACTCATAAGCTCACCTACCAGTTGTGTCAGGAAGTTATCTTCCGTACACCTGAGGAACCTCTTAGCTTGCCTGCTCTCTGCTGTGTTATATTTCCAGCAAATGTCTGGTAGGTTGAAGTCCTCAACCAGAACAAAGGCTGGTGATTGTGAGACTTATCTGCTTCCTCGTCCTGATTGAGTGGTTTATAACAGACTCCCAGCAAAAAAATCTCCCTTATTTGCCTAATATGGGAGGTGTTCTGGGACTGCACCTGGCAACCTGCATTGGGCCCAGAAACAAGCATCTTTAAAGCTAACTGCTACATTGGAGAGCAGTGATCCAGACACATGAGGACTTTTGCATATATTACAGAATAATATGGCATGTTAAAAAAGAGCTACCTTTTTCTTAAGAACTGTGATTTGGGAGAAAAGACCATGGTGACTTTGGAAGATGATGAAAAATGAAAGGGAAAGTTAGCTAAACAGGTAAAGGGGGAAGTAAGGCAGAACAAACAAATTGGAGGTTGGTCAAGATGTCCAGAATCAGTTTCTTGCCTCATAGCTCCCCGTCCTACCTTTTACACTTGCTAGACAAGCAATGAAGTCTAAATTCCTGGATTCCATCTGGAAAAACAACACTTCAGGAGTGCCAGAAAAAAAAGCTGGAGAATAGCTTGAGCAGCCCAGAAAGCTATTCATGCTGGCCAACAACAGCTGGAAGAAAGCAATTCTCCAGCTCTGCAGTGCTGTATGTTGCATGACACCTCACAGAATTTTACCACAACCTGTAAAGAAAGAACAGGAGATGATCCCTAAAAAGAGTAGGAGAACAAGAAATATCTCTTAATACTGGAGATTCTTAATGCTGGAAATGCAGTTTGGCTATCTATGCTGGACTGCAAAGCAACAGCTCAGTGCCAAGAAACAGAATATAGACACACCTGCAGAGTTACGCATGGGAAGGAGGTCAGAGCAGATGACCACTAGAGATGCCTTCCAAACTATACATTGTTTGACAACAAGACTGTGAGGGCAGTTATTAAGGTTTCCAACCTGAAATTGATCTGAAAAGAAATGGGGTTGCTGTTTTGCTAGCCAGAATGAGTATGCAGAAAAAAAAAACATAGACTTTTCTGGGTAAAGGTGAAAGGATTATTAATGTTGATTCTGTCTGTGTAAGAAAATTAGACACAATTATGAAGAAATGAGTTCTATTTGAACGTCCAACTTGCAATACTAATGCTATCAAAAACAGATAGAAGAGAATGAAACACAGCTTGAAGGATGACAGTTCATTAAGGAAAGAGAATAATTGCATGCTGAGGTAGAATATACTAAAGAGAAGAGTGATGACCACCATATCTTCTAATAAGAACACAAATGTCTCAAACACAGTGTGATAATAACTCTCCTCTGTGCTCATATATTTAAGACTGAGCAACTTTGAAGGATGTAGAAATCACCCTCTCAAACTGCCAACTAATCAATACAGCCCCTCGGGGCACTGATTAAAAAAAATAAAATTGGAGTTCTTCAACAGTTACTGGAAGAACTTAGCATGGAAGCGGGCCAGATGGAAGGCCATGATAACCCATGGATGAGCTAACTGCAGGCCTACAAGGTTTAGCCTTCCAGTTAAAGAACTGAAGTAGTAGCAAGCAGCTGGAGATGTATTGTTCTTATGCAAGGCATAGTCTTAAAGAGTGATCAGTTATTCCCCAAGGCTAATGAGCAGAAAGAAGATATAGTGAGACCACAGATGGAAAAGCAGATTGCTTGGGGTTGACAAAAAACATTATACTCTTGCAGCATACAGAGAATCTGCCTGCAGATGGGCAAGGCCCTGGAGAATGTATGTTAAACTATCCTTTTGATGAAGTTCACAGTTCATTAATCTGTGACTTGGTTGCATCTTAGTTGAGGTCATGAGAAGAAAACATAAGCAGAAGCTCATTGTGTTAGGGGATGCAAAGACAGACAATTCCCTGCTTTAAGCAGCAGGAGTACTGTTATTGCAGGAATAAGGTAAATTTAGGATGAACACAGTCCGTGCCTAGCAAGAGACAGACAGAATAGGAAAATATATTCTTAAAAAAAGGAGAGTCTTTATCAAGATACTAACGATAACTTTGAAAATTGGTAGTTTGCTAAAACAGGATTAGTGCATGAGTTGTGTTTTTCATAATTAATGAATTCCTATTGGAAAATTTACCAAGAAAACTGACTGTGGAAATGGAAGCACAGATATAAATGAAGCTCAGTACAGACTAGTTTACTATGATTTCTCATGATTAGAGTTGCTGAGATGAGCTATTTTCACCTCATTTTACATTTAAGGCATTAAATTTAACTTGCATTAAAATAAACTTTAATGTCTGAAATTTTACTGGGGTCAGCTTTTGTGAGATTTTGATCTTGGCATCTTTTTAAAAGATGTCCTAAAGAAGTTTCTAATACATATCCAAAATTCATAGGTATCCAAGGTTTGCAAGAGACTCCCAGGAAAAACCTATACTATCAAAAGGTCTGAGGAAGAGGTTGTGTTTGATCAAACTGAAAATTAAGATAACATTTACTAAGTCAAAAGATTATGTTATGGGTCCTTTGAAAACACTAGAGAAGCCAAAATTGTTTTGCACTGGTCAGCAAGAAAAGGAGATGTTGTAAGGAGCTAGAAGAGCTAGTTCAAATGTTTCCCGCACCCTAACATGAAGATGTGTATCTAAAATTCATCAGGTCCTTTTGCACATTTTGTTTTTCCCTAAATAGCCTGATGTCACAACAAATGAATCTTGGGTCAATGAGCTATCTACTTCCCTTCTGTAAATGTTAGTATTATTCTAAACTTTGGGATATTTCAGTGTTTCAAGGTTTAATAACCTTGGAACCTTAATAACCTTACTAGGCCAGAATATTCCACAATTAGCTCTTTTAGTAATATGGTTTGCAATTTAGCCAAAATGGCTGATTAAAAAATATTTATACCTAGTAGATTATGTTTAAAAACCTCCACTACTACTAATTGTCTGGAAAGTGCTTCATCATGCTTGTGTGTTGCAATCAATCATCCAGCCTGTTATTTCTTAAATACAGAAAAAAAATATATTGTTGAACACTTTTTCTCTCCATCTACTAATGTACTCAAAGTATTCTTCTTTTTTAAAAAGTAATCAGCAAATAACAACAATTCTTCTTATTGTCATTACCTCCATTAACCATGGATTTCTGTATTTGTCTACTTATCTTCCCCTAACTACATATTAAAATCCTTAACTTGGAATTTATATATGTTGCTGAGCACATCACCTTCTCTTCCATTCATAAAATGCTATGATTTCTTATTGCTGTATTTGTTTAATGAAATTTTATCTATGTCATCCTCTTTCCTGATTATGGAATTTTAGCTGTTAGGACATTCGATGAATTCTTCTTAAAGAATTACAAATTCTAATTTATATTTTTTCTATCTTTCTTCTTTGGTTAAATTATCTCAATCTTTAGAAAATTTTCAAACAGTGGGCATATATTTACTGCTGATTAGGAAGATTCTTTGTTTGCCCATTTTAAACACAAGTACATCAGGATTACTAGTTACTAGGCAACATTGAACTGATCTATCAAGCCATTAATGTACCTTGACCTCTCATAATGAGATCCTAAAGAGGTATCTGGTGGCAGAATCGGCCAACTTAGGCACATATCAGTTCCCAATGAATATGGAAAAAACATGTAGTGTTAAATCAAACCTGTACCCATCTTACCTTTTCTTATACATATGTACATGTCTTGGGCAGAGAAAAGTAATGGATTGCAAAAGGGAGGAAAATTCTTTACATTTTTATCCTTTTATATATTTTTTCTCAAGAAAATATGAACCTTACTCTGTAATGAGTGGTTATAATTTTTTATTTTTAATACTTACACATGTAATCCTATAAACATAGTTGCAAAAAGAGTGTTGTCATTACAAAGTTCCAACTTTTACTGAAGCATAACACTTCATAAAGTCATAATACTGATGATACAAAGTACATAGTCTTGAGGTAACTCTATCATGGATTGCCTAATAGCTTCTGGTAGGCTATTAAGGTTATTAAATTATATTCAGATTAGAATGTGTTAAAGATTACATCATGTTGCATCAAATATATTATATATATACATATAAAATATAGATAGATGTGGTTCATAATACCTCCAAAAACTTCCTAGATATCGCGAGCAATCTCTCTGTGTTTCATTTCCTCCACTGCACTGATTTCCTTTTCTGTACTTTGAGTTGTCTATTCAGATGGAAGACTGTTCAGGGCAGAGCCTGTCTCCTGTGCTCATGTAGTCCCAAGTGTAATGGACCCTGATTTCCTGTGCATCTAGGCTCTGTGATAATACTAATAATTGAATGATTCACTTGATTTACGATAGAGATGATTTTGAGCTACATAACATAGATTCTGTTTTAATTAGTTTCTTGTACTGAAGTCATCATTGGAACAACTTACTTCTTTCCAACCCTCTTCCATGTGCTAAAGTCTGGGATAGTTCGGTACCAACTTCTCCCAAAAAAATGAAGATCTGATCATTACAATAGAATAATTATAGGGACACAATATTTTAGAAGTGTTCTAAATGAAGTCTTGTTTATTTTACCAGTAAGTCAGTGCCAAGTATTTGTGTATACATGCTGCTTTTTAAATTCCACTTAATAAGCAGGAAGCCTTTTTGATATAAAGTGTAAATTTGAAGTCCAAAGGATTATTGTATTTTCCAGTTTAGTAGTCATTGTTCTCCTTTAGTATAAAAGATGCAAAGTCATGGCTTTTCTGAAAAAAATCTGGACCCGTGTTTTATGAATTAGGAATGACACTTGCAAACCTAATCATAGTTCTCAGGTAAAGTGCTGTCTAATAATGGTGCGTATTCCTTTGGCCTGGCATATACGTCTTCCCGCATGGCCTCTGAATCTTAATAGAGTGCTACTTTGCTACTCCGATGCGCATATTTTCCCCTAGGTATAACAAAGAACTTAAACTGTGAATAAAGCTCCGAATATAACAAATTTGCTCTTGCTGATAGTTACTTAGGCATATGAATATATATGTCAATGGCAACAGACATGTTTGCCAGAGAAAGGACTGATCAGGATATGGAATTGTTCCACTGTTGGCTCAGAAGAAGTATGCTGCAAGTTGGTGAGACACAAAATTTCTATCATCTGTTCAACTCTGAATGATTCAAAACTTATTTTCTTTTACTATTTTTTTTTCCAGAACATCTGGCTATATCACTTTGCTGAACTGTAAAGTTCCAGAAAAGATTTTTGGTCAAATTTTGTCATTAACAGTCTATGATTCTGACAGGCTTTACTGCGAAGTTCAGTGAGAGATAATGCAGAACTGTAACAGTTGCAGACAGCTGATTGACACAGCTCTTTGTGGTGCTGATGATTTCAGGGTGTGAAAGGAAAGATTCTATGCAGATGATAGCAGCTGTCTCTGTTTCTTCCTGTTGAATATTATTAAAGGAAACATAAATATTTCCTTTAATATTACTTTCCCAGCTAAGTACTTGTTGTAATTTCCTTTAGGCAATGATAAAGAACAAGACAGAGTAGGTGGGTTCAGGGAAAAAAAATCACTTTTAAAATATGACCCTCCTCATTGCAGCATGGATGGAGAAATACACAGTTGTAAAATCTGAAATACTTTACCACTTCTACAGGAGGCCCACCATCCAAGTGGTTTGTACAATTTCAAGTATATTATTACAGCTAGTCACCTTATTGCAAACTTCATTACTTCAACAGAAATCATTTCTGTTATGTCCTTTTCAAGAGGTATACTGCTCCTGCAACAGCTGCAAACACAATAATGTATTTAGAAAGTGTTCATGCATTTTGAGCAAGGCTTGATTAAAGCTGCTGGAATAATAGATGCCTTTATATAAAAATTCAGTCTAAATCCTAGCTTATAAAGTCCTTCTGTGGCAGTGTAATAGCTCCAGTATGGGGTATGCCACAGTTGGAGGTGAATCAGCAGCAGCCTGCAGCATATATAGAGGCTTCTCAGTCGCTCAAAGAGACACTACAAAACACAGTAAAATTACCACAGAATGTTGTAAGGGAAGATAATGCAACATCTATACTTTGCAAATGAGGTCTAGCTTAAGGATCTGGAGAAATGCTATATATCATCCTGACAGAAATCCTGCAGGTGATGCACTATGCTCCCAGCACATGACTGAGAACAAGAACTGCTTTAATAGATATCTCTGGACTAAAAGTCTTAGTGTTAAGACCCAGATCTCTGTGAAAGTTTGGAAGGGGAGGAAGAGGTAAAAAAGCAGCATGTATTGTTCTGTGCAGGAAAAGTTACACTTCTAAGCAGATGACAAAAGACTTTCTGTGAGATGTGACTTGAATATGTCACTTCCAGTGAATCCACCGAGACTCACGACAGTATGTGTGAAAATAGTATAAGAATGTATGTTTCTTGAAGCTGTCAGGCTCAAAGTCATTTATGAAAAGAGCAATGCCACAGAATAGGATCAGCAAATGGTGTGCTTTGTGCTTTCCTGCTGTCCTCCGCTTTCTTCTGGTGCTGTGTGCTCTGACTGTTCTGAGCACTAGGCATCAGCAAATTGTGGGCCTTCTCTGAATCCAAATTAAGTCATTAAAAGCTTTAACATTGACCTCAGCCATCTCTGGACACACACTATAAATGTAGATGTGACCTGGCCCTTCTTGATTAATAGAGTTGACACATTTTCTTATCTACCAGGAACATTTTGGGTCGGTAAACAAGATTCTTTCTTTCTGACTACATTTCTAGACAGAGCCCTGCACTCTTTCTATGTACAATAGTTTGATTTTGTCTAAGCACCAAGTTCGTAATTAATATCTTCATCTGTGCTGAACTAACTGATGACTTTTGTTAGCTATGATTTTTAAGAGCTACCTAATAGGAGAATAGTGAAACAAGAGTAAATGTTCTTAATAGACAAATTTAATCACAGCCTTTCTCAGGCCAAATTTATGCTCTATTTTTCACCCCTATTTTTAGCCTTCCACCCCTTTACACCCTCACTGACCAAATGATCCTATTGTAGACTACTACCAGCTGTGGGGATTTCAATAAGCAATTTTCTCTAAGTGCTTTCTCCTGTGGCTCCTACACCTTTCCTATATAGTTTGCAATCTTTCGTATTGAAAGAGAAGGTTTATGATTGTTTTGGCTAACAAAAGCACAAATGACAAATCAGACCTCTTTTTGACAATGTGCTTAATGTGGGAGATTCATGTATTCAGAGAGAGCTCTGTACAAGTTCCTACTTCACTCTTATTTGAAAATACCTCCCTGTATAAATTCAAACCTGAACTAGGGCATGTGTGTATTCAAAATAACTCTCTACAGAAGAAAGGACTGTACAAGGATAACATCTCTGTCCAGTATAAATCTGCTCATCGCCACTGATTGCAGCATAGCTATGACAAGCTAGAACAGTAGAGAATTTCAGTCATGGGACAGGTTTCCACTCCAGGTTCTGCAGTGCTTGTGACAACAGTATGGCAGATTTGACCATGTATGAAGATACACAAAGAAACATGAACCATGATTATTTTGTAAGAGTCTTAGAATACTACGAGGAAAAGGCGAAAACATGCTTTTAAAATATACTGACATTATGACTGCTAACAACTGAATTTCAACTATAGAAATCTGTGTGCTGGAAAAAATTTTATGTGCCTAATTTTGTTACTGTCTAGAAATGCCAGTAATTGGTCAAGTGTTAGTAAGAAATTTAAATCAAATCATATTGTTTTTCAGTCCTCAGGTGTTTGCAGTTTTAGGCCAATCATGCCTTCAAATATAGGTTTTACTTTCTGAGGAATTTTAATTTACTATTTTAAAAAATGGCACATATTTGGAAATTCAGTGCATAAAATGTGGATCCTGCACCTTTTTTCTTCATTAGAATTATTTTCATTTCAGTGCTGCTTTTTCTATAGTCACCTGCACAACTGAGAAGGAGGCTGAGGCAATACATGTGCATAAGGGGATTATCTATAAAATTCCTAATTGATGTTAAGAACCTGGAGTCTTTAAATACTTCTTCAAACACTAAGTAGAAATTACTAGTGGAAATGATTTGCTGGGAACTTCAGCAACAAACTGAGCAAAATAAGGTTGTAGAAAAGGAGGAAACCGGGAATCAATGAACCTAGTGTGTAGTGCATAAATATTTTTGTTGTTAATATAGTAATGTCTTGCAATACAACACTAGGCTATAGTATTTTTTATTCTACCATCATGTGCTGCCACCTGCCAGACATTGCATGTTTACCCTCACCAGTTGGAACACAGACCTACTTTTCAAGTCAAGGGCTGCTTCCCTTTCCAAGTGCACTGACAAGACTGAGAAATCTCAGAGGATGCAGAAAAAGCATTTTTTGCAGGTTACTGCTTTTTGAAAAGGCACAACACAGAGAGTTTCCTCAAGTGTGCTTAAAAGGCCAGTGTCAAGTGAGAAGCTGAGCCCGATTCTCTGATTGAGGTTGCACTATTTTTAAATATTGATGCATTTATGGTCTTAATTTCACATATTTTTTCTTTGTATCTGGGAAGACAAAGTCCTTAAGGTGGAAAGCTGTGTTTGTGGGGATCATTATTCATCTTACTGTGATTTTTCTTCTGTTTGTTGTCTTTTCTTCATCAGTGAAAGAAGAGGAAAAAGTCTGACAACTAGAAAACAAAGAAAGGGACTTACTATTTCAAATATGTACAGCCAAATGTCTGCAGACACCGATTTGCCTTCTGAAAAATCCTCATGACAGCTATGAAGCAAAATTCCTTGTCACTGTTGACTTCATCCCTGTCCTGACTCGTGTTTTGGGGAAAAAAGAAGGTAGAGAAATGGGAAGTCATGTGCAAGATTCTGTAATGTGCTGAATTCTGATGAGATGGCAATTATGACTAATCTCAGTAGTTTTCCTAAAATGTTGACTTCAAACACTAAACCCATAGCCTGCTCTTGTTCACTTGTGGACTTGGAATCCTAGAATACCCAGGAACATCTTTTTCTGCATCCTCTTGCTTGTTGAGCTAGACAAGGATTTTTTTCCAGGAGCTTTGAAACAACTAAAACCTTATAAAACTATACAATAAAATAATTACAAACTAAGAACAGTGCCCACAAGGATATATAGTTGGATAATTCATAATATTCCACTTTTTATTTTGTTTGTTTTAAAGACTCTTGTATCCAGTGTATGGATAATTGACGATTTTTCTTCCTGTGGCTTAAATTATGCAACCAAAAATACCCCTTGTCTATTTTGTTTATATATAGGGCAAGTTTTATGTACTGTTTAAGCCTTATAGTGCTTGGATCAAACATCTTGTGCTAAGAGTGTTTTAAATAAGAAACTTGTGCCTGTGCTGGGCTGAACTAGTCTCAGCTTTAGTGATTAAGCTCAACCACTGCAATCCACTAGGTCAGAAATTACATGGCACTATCCATCATTTACTGTTTAGGCCAATGAAAGTCTTCAGGCCTAGTCCTTTCTGCCAGGATTAACTTTGTATTATACTAGTTGATTAGATAAGGTGATATATAGCAGCAATGTGCGGGCCAGGGGCTGCAGTCTGGGCTACTCGATATACTAGTGCCCCCCCTTTCTGGGTCAGCACAGATAGCTATTTGTATCCTGATACTTTCTGCATGTGTACTCTTTTTTCTTTTAAAAAATTCCCCATCAAGATGAGAAAAACATTGATTTTGTTCTGGTAAAAGTTTAAGCATTTGTTTCCCTTCAAGCACAGAAAGAGATCTAAAGATGTCAGCATAATGCCTCTCACACGCTCAGACACTACGCATATGCTTAGTGATTCGCAGAACAGAGTTCTCAGCAGAGAACAGTTTGGTTCGAATCACCACAGCCTCAATGAAGGGCTTCACATGCCCAGTAACTTTAAGAAAAACAGTGTTATGTCATGCACACTGGATAAAAAGACAACTTTGTTGAACTAAATTTTTAACAGTGCACGCTTGCTTGTTTTGGTGTGCATTGGACAGTAGCTATAGATTAAATGCTTCCTAGCAGAATTTACCACTAAAACTCCTCAATATTCTCCCAGTTACCTGAATCTCACTGACAAAGGAAAATGCTTGTCTTACCTTCTAGCGCTATGCTCCAGTACTACAGATGCAGTCGTAATCTCTGCCACTCACTCATGTCTGAAGCTGGCAAACTCGTAGGTGGCCAATTCAGAATAGCAGGACAAGCTGAAGTCTCTGTTGTTTATCCCTGAAGCTACAGTGACTCAGGAAGTTTGCTGACATCTGTGAGACCAGAGGGAGCCTTTTCCAAGCTCAGCTGACCCAGTGCCCTGCAGCACATAATAGCCCTCTGTAGTATCCATACTGAAATATGCTTTTTAGGGAGAAAATTACCATTGCAAAATTGCTGGCAATTTAGAGACCTTTAAGTGGAACACCAACTCTCACAAGGCTGAATTTCAGCCTTTGGAGCGTTACTATCTTCTAATGCACACAGGTCACTATCACATACATTGCTCAGTGTCTTTTATTGGAACAGTGTCTCTTCCTTGGGGGAAGCTCATTTATTACTTTTTAGCTGAACCTGCTTTAGTGTTATCAAATTGTATTTACTTAATGTGAACCAGTAAAGAGAACCATATCTTAGATGACATTAAATAGTGGGAATTAGAGCCCAAGGGATTAATTCTAGAAAAATTCTGTGCTGAAAGGCAAAACTTTCCTTCCAGAGACCATACTTGAGATATTCACTCAGGGACTGGATCCTGCAACAATATGATATCTGTTCCTCACACTTGCAACAGGAAAACAATTTTTTCTGAACTTCCTCTGAAAGTTTGAAAAGATTTTACATATGTTCAAGTAAAGGTAAAAATTGGAGCATAATAAAAGGATTAGCTCTTCAACCATTACTAAAAGGCTGGTTCCATTTGCTGTCAACTTCATGAGAAGTCATGAGTCGGACTCACGCATCTGGTTTGCATTGTTTTCCTATGGTAAAACACCTGTAAACCTGGCCAGACTGGTACCATTCCATGAATTATTGTTGATTAGTTCAACCAGCACTATCAAAAGTAGCCTTAGAGAAAAACAGAACTAATTTTTCCTCACTGATTAAGAAAAGAAATATGATAGTTATTAGCCCTTCATAAATAAGTAAAAAAAAAAAACAAAAACCAAAAGCCAAAAACTCAAAACCCACCTCCTCTTATTTCTGTAGCCAGAATTTACCTCATTCCGCAGACACGTAGTAAAATAAAATGGCATAAATTTCTGATGAATTCCAGAACCAAGCTACATTCATGGTGTCAGCATAACAACACTATCATTATATTTTATTGTTAATTATTTTCTTCTCTTGTATTTAAGATTCTTCTTCTCTCTCCTTTACATCTGACTAAAAGAAGAATACCTTTTATTATTTTGCATTCTCCTTTTATAGACTTTCATGAGGAGAATGCCATTATTATCACAATTAAAATGAAGTGTTCAAGCAGAGCTGTCTCCTTCCAGATCTTTGAGTGGTGCAGTGCAGAGCTAGATGCTTTTAATTGAACTAATGAATTCAGTCTTCAGTACCTCATGCAGATATTCTTTTACCTTAGCTGCAATGTTAAAGGTTTTCTATTAAAAATCACATTCAATTGGGAAATTTCTTTGCCTGTGTGCTCTGAAATGTGTACGTTGATTTCTCCAGTTCCATGACTGACTTTTTATTACTCTGTAATATTTTCAGGATCACGCACAAAGCACTTGAAAATCAAGGATTTGTACTCTTTGGTTAGAGAATGTAATGTTCTTGCAGGTAAAAGAATCTATTTACCCTTTGCACTAAATTTTACTGTGATTTTCATCTTCTTTGCATGCTCCCCACTTGTATTGCACTAAACACCGTGTTGCTGGTAAGGTTCACAGAATGGCCAAGCACTAAGGGCAGATTCAGCTGCTATTAAAGCTGACGTGATTTGGACTGTGTCTGAGACAAGCTTCTTTTAAAGTTTGATATAACTCATTTTTTAGTTAGCCTTTCCCTTAAGGTCTGATTCAACTATATGCTGAAGTCTATAAAAAAGACATTGACTTCAGCTGAGTTGGACTGGACCCTCAAGGGCACACTAAGCATGTCTACACCATGGGCAGCAGCTGTATATTTATTTCTTTGAAGAAATAGAGGACTCCAACCTTCAGAAGACAGAAGAGGCAGCGAAGACTGATATTGAGTACTCCCATATTAAAACATCTATATTTTTTTTTAAATTGTGGAGAATTAGATTTTTATTCTGGTTTTGTTAATTCATAATTTTGTTATTTCATAAATACTGTTATTTTCACTAGGAAACTTGACTCAGTTTGTGATCTGAAATATTCTCTGTGAATAAAATTGGCATCTACTTCTACAGATTTTCAGTGTAAGCTTTCTATATAGATATCTATGTCATTTATATTTATAAATGGAGCTCTTTAAATTGGTTCATTTGTTCAATGAAAGAAACAGTACAAGTCTTGCAAAGCTTTAGACATGCAAGCTTGTGAGTACCTTTTCTTATATATTGTCAGTAGATACCATTAATTCAGGGGAAGATGAATTCATTAATGTAATCTATATAGCTGATACAATGCTACAGAGGGATTTTATTGTATTTTACTTATTTTATTTTGTATTGTGTGCTGCCTAGAGGCTACACATGTAAAACCCACATTTTCCCAGGAACAATACAACAAACATCAGGAACCACAAGGCAACAGAAAATCATTGAATTAAGGATCTTCCAGTGTAAATGGTAAAGGAAAGGATTTTTTTTTTCTATTTTTTTTTCTGATTTGTGGAGTTAGCAAGTTTCTGCTGTGATGTATGGGAATTAAGTGCACCAAAATTACTGTAATTCACATTCTAAAAATAGCATTATGGAAGTGTCTTGTTACATTTCTTCACCATTGTGCAGAATTATATCCCTCCCCCACAGAGGTTCCTAATTCCCTCCATGAATAGAGATGCACATCTTATGTATTGCGTTAGAAATCTGAAGAAAGTATTCTGAACTTGGTCCTTAATATCAGTCACACAGAAAACATGTTTTTTTAATTCAATGTGATTCACAAAATAACTTGGACAATTTCTTTAAAAAACAAATATTTATAAAAGAACTTTGAAAGGGAAAANGTGATATTACTAATCCAGTTGTATTATAATATTTATTATACATTCCTGAACTATTTTTGCTCAATTTGACTGTATGTAGTTTATATTATAATGTTTTCTCATTTTGTTACATGTGGACTTACATTTAACTACTTTTTTTAAGACAATATTATACATTTTGTCCCATCCCCTCTATTTGCCCCCACAATCATATCCATGTGTTTCACATAAAGGTGTAAATTTATTTCCACAAGATTTGTAAGATGAACAGAGTATTATCTCCATTACACAATTAAGGTTTGCTGTTCTTGATTGATTAAATTCAAGAGTATCTAGAAATTCTAGGTGACCAGTTTAAGAAATGCAGAATCTGATTTTGCAGAATGTTTATATTGCATTTTATACATTCAAAGCACAGTCTTTATTGACTGTCTTTGCACTTCCATAAATCAAACACTACAGTCTCAAGTTAGACATCTAGAAAATGAGAAACGTGTGGTTGGTACTCTCCTCTGAAAAAGTACGTTTCAGTAACTTTAACTACAATCAGAGAATTATACTCCCGTGCAAGTACTCTGCTGTCTGGGTCACCAAGCAACTACTTTAGCCAGAAAGTGCTTCTTTTTTTTTTATTCAGTCTTTCTAATGTGGAAAATTTATATCCACCCTGAGAATCATATCAAATAATATAAAATAAAAAGTGGCACCTGTGAGTTGTAATCTTTTGTGAAACTCAGTATGCCAAATGGATGAGATGAGATAGATACACACTTACTTAATGGATTTCACAGGTGTTTGCTTACTCAGGAAGGCAATCTTTGTGCTACAGATGAACAAAACTTCTTAGGAATTAAGTGGAGATCTAAAGAGGACTCTGTGCAAATGGAATTGTTTTCAAATTAGAGCAGAATTTCATGGGGACTTAAAGGGATTTCATCATTTCAATTCCTCAGTCACAACAGGTTTTGTTTAAAAAGAAAAATCAACAACCTTGTTTTACATGTTAGTATAATGATGTATTTGTTTCATGGCCTTATTTGTTGAAGCAGCGGTACTGCTTCTGATCTCTGTTTGGGACGGAGGGGGCTTTGTTGTTTTTAATTGACCAAAGTAACGTGCATTGCAGAAGTCAATCAGATTATTTTTGTTAAACTGTAACCAACTGCAAAACTTAAGACACCTAAGTTTTTGTTGCACCTTAATGATAAGGTAGTGCTAATGTGCCCTTGCCACATTAGAAAGTTGGCATTAAATTGGGAGAGATGACTAGCAGTGCACAGTTTTCAGGCCCCACAGGGAGGCAGTTTTCAGCTCATTCTTGGAGTTATTTGGGACAGCCTGATTGCAGCTACAGGTGGCAGCTTATGAGGTTTCTGCTTCTGATATTTCATATGTTCTCCTAGTTAGTATGTGTGCAGTGGAGAAAGAAATTTCAAAGGTAATATAGTTCTTTCTTAAAAGTTATGAGAAGCTGTAAGAGCAAACCTAGGGCAGTAGAATGAGGCGATATGTATCTTGATTTCAGTTTAGTTTATATCTTACTGCTCAGGGTATACAGTCAAAGGAATCAAATGTCAGTATGGAAGCTTATCCTGCACTCGTTGTTGAGTTAAAAAAGTACTTCCGACCGATCTTTTTTTCATATTTTAATTAATAATAGAAGATGACAGCTTGTCTAGGAGATTTACAATCTACAAAAAAAAAAAAAATTATGGGGATCCAGCCACTGAAAACATCTGGGGAAATTACTTACTGAAAACTGAAAACATGAGGGAGCTCCCAGCTTTTGTTGAGGTGACTCGGCATCAGGAAAAATAAATAGCGTTACCATTTTTTCTCTTTTTTTTTTTTTTCTTTATTCCATTTCATGCACTGCAAACACATATATTCTGCATTTCAGATACCTTTTGTCAGGATGCAATGGTGTACTAGAGTCTAATAAGACTATACTGTTCTAGGACAGAAAATAAGTAAGAAGTTATTGTTAGTTTCTACACGTTGGCATTTCATTATTGGTCTAGGGTCATCTTATCTGGAATAGGGTACTGACAACAGTCAATATAAAACTGTAATTTTCTGGGCTAGAAATGGCTTTTTTTTATGTGATGCCTTAAAAGACTAGGATCCTTACCTTGATTTGAACATTGTGGTGTAATGCAGTATAAACATTTTGTAATAATAGGCACTACCCACTGAAATGAGGTCTGGTGAAGTACTCCTTCTCCTGTGGCTTCTGGGGAGAATCAGGATGTACCTCTTCAGGTCTGAAAAAGAAAAGAATTAGGAATATTGCAGGGGGACTGTAGTAAAAATATTGCAAGGGTCTTTCATGAAACAGATGTCCTTACTTGCCAAGGTCTTAAAAATGAGGTAGTTTTAATTTTAAATAGCTCCTTTTCAATAGTCTTGAACAAGCTAAGATCATCATCTCTGTTAAATTAAATATGACTCTAATTGAACATAGAACAAAAATCTTTTTCAATCTTTTTCAATCCTGATGGCACCTGTACTAAATTTATTTTCTGGCTTTCAGGTATAAATCAGAATATTAATGATATTTTTTACAGTCTTGTATAGTCTAAAATTCAGGTATCTAAGAGCTCATTCTCATTTGTCGTGCTGACAATTACCAAGCTGCAAGGTTTCAACTAGCATACATTTAATACGGCCATAATGCTAGAATTATCTATTATTTATTACCTATACATATGTATAGTATATCTGTGCCATTCAAACAACAGCTACAACAACAAAGACACACAAAGATGGTAGTACTGAAAAGAAATCCCCAAACCCCAGTTTTTAATATAGCACTTTTCACTTAGGAGAGAAATATGAAATGTTGTTTCAAGAGCAGTTATCCTACTACAGGCTCTACCCATTTAGAGGCTTTGCTGGTATAGTCCAAGTGGCAACTCATTCCTTATTTAGACAGGCTTTCTTAACTAGGAAATCTGACAAACTGAGTAAATTATGTGTTAACAACTGAGTGTAACTCTATTCAAGTAATGAGATTCACCTACTCTCATCTTGGCTTACTATATTTGGCAGTAAGAACTCATAGAGACAGCCCCATGACTTAAAGTTTCACTTACGTTTTCGGACTTTGAGTGATGCACTGCAGCAAACAGTGGTTTGTTTGGGTTTTTTTCCTATGGTCCCACTGCTGCTACATAATGAACAAAAATGTGCATATAAGAGAAATTTTGTATTTATCAGCTATAGCTACACATATTCTACTGCTTCTCTCTGTTTTCTCTGTAGTTGTTACGATGAATGCCTTATACAAATAATGAATTTCTAGTTTCTTGACTTCATTCTGCAAGAGTAAAGAGACACTTGAGAATTCTCATAATTAGTAAATTCAGACTTCATAGATGGACACATTTCTTCTTTTATAAACACCTACTTGGCTGTCTGGAATTTACCCACCCAGACTATGTTGCTGAGGCTAAAAGCTATCTATGCAGGATCCAGCCAATAAGTGACTTGTGCATAGCTATCCTAAATACCCAAAGCAATTTTGATGTATCTTTGTAAAAGAAAAGTTTTGGGGAAATTCTCATTTTCACCCTGTTCTAATTACTATGAATCAGGTAGAGGTTTTCCACACTAAATATTATCCCATGCTGACCCAATTCAGCCTCTTGAACGTTCTGTTTCTGGGCCTTGGACCCATCATTAACAAGACACCACAGCAGTGTGCCAGAGCAGGAGAATGTGGGTGCATGCTGTTTCCAAAATGCTAACAGAGCACAGAGCCGCCCTGGCAATGAGCAGCACTCTGTTCCCAGCAGAGCATGTTTTGTGCATGGAGATCAGTATAGTGTGGGAGCTAACAGTGGATGTTGTGAATGAGTATGTGGAGGTTATCCATGAGTCAAAATGGACACTGTGAGGATGGTTAAGCTGATGCAGAAGCTGAAGCTTAGGAGAGTGGTGGTACAGGAGGGAGATGGATTGCATGGATAACGTGGCCTATTTCAAAAAGCAGGAAAGATTAGTGCTAACTACTCTGTCAGAAAAATCAGCAAAAGGGAGAACAAAACATTATCTACTGCCAAGAGTTGTCTCACATGCATGATTTGAATGAGACACTATTGTGTCCAGGCAGGGAGTAGGAGCAACATCCAACTGGAGGTTGGAGAGTCTATCATGCTGTGATTGCCTTCCCTGCCCTTGAGATGTGTCCCAACAAAATCTTTTCCTATTCATTTTTACAATGCTTAGTACAGTTTCTGGATAAAGATAGATTGGCCAGTGATGGCAAATGAAGTTGTGACTATCCCCCTGCACACTGATTACATGCCAGCACTGTTTCACTCATTTTTTTTCACTTAACGTTAATATAGCATAAGACCATATGAAGTAACCGCCTTTTCCAAACTGAGTAGAGTAAGAAGTGGTTGAATAAGACTCTACCAACAGCTACGTATGGTGTAATTTTTTCAAATTTGTCTGAGTGCATTTCTAGGATTAGTGGCTTCCTTTTAATAGTATAGTCTGCTGTTAGATATAATAATACTCCTACTTAATACAGAATCACTTGAGCAAGCAAGCACCCTGTTAATGGAGCACATGTACCACTGTCAGAAGTGGAATGGAGTGTTCTTTAGTTGAGACAGAAGTTTGTGTAGTGCTGACTGGCCTACATTTTCACACAGAAAACAGTGAAAACCCTATTAATTTGGCTAAGGGCTATATAAACCTAATTAGAAATGTTCCATCGCATGAGGGCACAAAAATGCAACTTGAAACAGTTATTTAAATATTCATTTCTACCACTGAAAAAGGGAGAAAAAAATATCTAATTTTGTAAGTCTTCACATATAGGGAAAAGAGATGATCATAAAATGATTAATTAGTGGTCTGTGATTACTTCACCATATCCTGCAAAGTAAAACTCAGCCTCACAGTAGAGTATTGAATTCATACTGAATGCTTTACCATGAGGCTGAGGTTAACTTTGTGAATTATATGTAACATAAACAATACTTAATTTATGAAGGAAAGATACTGCCACTTTAATTTTTGTAGGGGTTATTTTTTCTTCTGCATAATTACAACTTTGATATGTAAAAATGGCTATCCATAAACTGATCAATTTTGTCTTAATTTAAATGATTTCTTACAGGCATTGAAATAACCATGCCTAACTTTCCTTTTTCCTTTTTTTTAATTTCTCTTTTGTGAGGATAGAACTGAAGAACTGGAAAACAAAATGCATTTCTAATCCTTTTCTATTATTCGCTAACAGCAAAATTTTTTCTGGTTATAATAAAAAATAATATGCAAAAGAATGCTATTTGATACTGAACGCTGTCAGGTAAAAATGAGTAGCAACTGCCAGATTTATGTCTTATACTAGTTAATAATCACACAGTGTAATTCAACTCCTATAGTTAAAAAACACAGCTAGCAATAATCTTGCTTTTGGTTTAACAGTTCTATTGAGTATGTTCTCAGTATTTAATGTAACTCACTATTAAATCATTCGCAATCATGAGCTTATTCTTCTCTCTTTTTAATTTTTTTTTTCCAGCGTTTACATGTCTCTCCATTTGTCTGTCTTGAATAATCCCAAACCGGTTTGAATTCAGGTTTTAGCTCAGTAGGTTTGTCTCTGAACTCTTGGTTTAAATTTGACTTCAGGATTCATACAGCTCACATAACTGTAGGAACAATGACCATAAGAGGTAAACATTTTTTATTTATGTTGTTCCCTGTGCAGGTATGATTATGGGAATCATCCTCAGACTGCAGTTCAAGGCCCATAATAAGTGGTGTTCCACATGAGTCAGTACTGGATCCAGTCCTCTTCAATATATTCATGGATGAGTTGGATGAAGGGATAGAGTAATCCACTTGAACATCTCAGAGGTACTAAGCAGCTTTCTATATTATATTTTCTTTTATTATAATTTTCTTCTTCACCATCATCATCATCATCATTGATTATGGTTTGCAGATGCTAGATAACTTGTCAAAATCAGTGTTCTTAAATGGGTCTTTCCTTCCTTTTTGTTTGGATTGACTGGATTTAGAACAGGTTAGACACGCTTCCACCTTCACTATAACAGCAAAGTCTCAGAAGAGTTAAAATCACTTACTGACATTTTTCTTTAGGTTTCTAGCACAGTTGCCAGCTGAATTAAAAGTGTAGAATTCCACACACTTAAATCAGAACACACTTAAAATTAGTGTATATATTTTCTGAGAAGTTTTTCTTGAGTAAACTTCGTTCTTCCAAGTGGAATCTTTCCTTTCACTAAGACCTTCAAGTTTGCTCTAAAAGTAATTTCCAGCAGACTATTGTTTACAGTGGTTTCCCTGGGCCATTTCAGACTGGACATTAGGAAAAAATTCTTCACAGAAAGAGTGGTCAGACATTGGAATAGGCTTCCCAGGGTGGTGGTTGAGTCACAATCCCTGAATGTGTTTAAGAGTCATTTAGATGTGGTGTTGGGAGATTTGGTGTAGGGGAGAATTTTTTAGAGTGGGGTTGATGGTTAAACTCGATAATCCCAAATGTCTTTTCCAACCTGAATGATTCTATGATTCTATGATTCTAACTGTCCTCTGAAAACATAGTTGTCTATTTTTCTCTATAACCATGTGTTTTAAAGTCGTTCTGTAACACCCAGGATAAGCCTGAACTACCTACTCTCTGAGTAGCTCAGTTCAAGCTCAAAGGATAACTACTTTGTTGTACATTGTAAATTGCAGCATGGACTAAAGCACATCCTCCTCTGTCTGGCTCTTATTAAACCAGTAAAGGAAGTTGTCTTGATCACAGGAAAGAACTTTTGCTTGAAGGATACTATAGATAATTAGGACAATTACAGGTACACATGGATGTTCTGAAATCATTATCTAATAAACGGTCCCAAAAGATTTATACAACTGAAAAACTTCTAGATTCCTTTTTTTTTTTTCCCTCCATGCTCTGAATGGTGAATTCACAACATGAATGCTCAGTGTAAAAATAGAGGAATGATTAGTGCTACTAGCAATGAGCATAATGAGAACAAAGTATTGAATACAGCAGAGAGGTGTTTTTTTTGTGTGCAGCACCTTTGATAACCCAGCCATAAAACAGGGTTCTGATTATCGTAGCAACTATTTGAAGAAAGAAGTTCTCCTGCTGAATTTCTCTTTTGGCTTTAAACATAACTGTACCCTTGCACATTCAGCAGAATTCTCCTTTCAAAGC
Source organism: Nycticryphes semicollaris (assembly GCA_013400055.1). Taxonomy (NCBI): domain Eukaryota; kingdom Metazoa; phylum Chordata; class Aves; order Charadriiformes; family Rostratulidae; genus Nycticryphes; species Nycticryphes semicollaris. The sequence goes on from VXBJ01007806.1 coordinate 150,479, forward strand.
CACAGCCATGCTTTCTGCTTCCAGAAAATAATGTACTGAAGTGTTCTTATGGACTTGGCAATCAATTAGAAGAATCCACTCCCAGGGAATATATAAATTTATATATAAAAGCTACTAAGTTGCTCCTCTGCTGCTCCTTTAGAAGAGTGTTTCATCAGTTACATTTTGTTTCAGATACTGTGACAGGCTTCATTTTCATGTTTTTCAGTGGGTATACTTTTTCATGTACCTCATTTTCTTGTGGTGCTCAAGCAGAATGCAAAGAGTGAAAAAGCAATTTTTCAAATAAAGAACTCTGGTCATTAAATTTTGCAGAGAATCCCACAGCATAGAACTTCAGTGTAATGAAAACCACTTGACTAGACATTTTGTGGTAATATTCATAGGTAGAGATGGACACGATATTAGGCATGCTGTGTTACATGCATTGTCCTGCTAGCATGAAGTATATTATCTGAATTCAACTCCACAGTCAATAGATTTCTTTCCTTCTTTTAAATAGATAACTTACTGATGGGCAACAGAGACAGCAGGAAGCAGAAGGACAAATAGAGAAAGAATCTAATAATTATGCACAACACATTTTGAATGTTTGTTATCTGCGATCATTTGATCATTTTGAACTTTAGAACTCAAGAGTGAATTTTGTAGCTTTGTAGAACAAAAAAAAAAAAGGATTAGAATTAGGTTATGCTTAAAAGATACACATACTGACTATGTTGTTTGGAAAAAATGTAAATAGATATATCTATTTTTTAAAAAATTGCCATTAATAGAAGAACTAAACAACTATGTTAAAACAGCATAAAACAGCATTAGAGCAGCAACATTTCACTAAATGGCAGAATATTATTATTTGCTTTTCATAATTAACTTAGAATAGAAATAAACTAAATGTTCGTCTGGGAAAGAGATAGTTTTCAATACTGCTCTGCAAAAGTCTGTTGTGAAGTTTATACCAATTTCTATCAAAACGTCTTATCCTATCAGTGGTTCTTTCATATTCCACTAACTCATCCCTCTTAAAGTTAAATAACTTGTAAACCAGAGTACAAACCCTTAGGAATACGTGACTAGCCTTTGATTTTGTACATGACTTGGCATACTGGGACTCATGCCCACTTGGGACTTACTGCTAGTGCAAAAGTAGCTGTCAGAGCATTTTGATAAATCACCCATTAAGGATCATTCTGTTCTAAGACTAGAGGCCAGAATTGTGTTTTTGAGGTACTGTATTTTTGAGGTCAGTTTGCCCATGTAACGTGAGTTGTCCTAAACCAGCTTTCCTCTTTCCTCCTTTTCCTCCTTTCCTCTGTTGCAAGATCCACAGCCTACCCTCCCTTGTAGATGAGGTTCAATAACTGACAGATTTAACAGTGAATATTTTCATTCATTTCATGTAGTTAGTTGCTTTTCAGTGAACAAATAAATGTAGATAATTTTCAAGACTGGCCATCTATACTATAAAATTAGATTTTAAGATGGTGCGATTTGTATAACATACACACAATGTTAAATGTTCGCCTTAAAAAAACAAATAATAATCCTGAGACAGGCATACCTTTAAAAGGGAAATCTTTTCCATCTATCAAATTCTGGAGAGGTGTTTAGAGCCACAGATGAAAAAGCAAGATCTTTATTTGTCTAATTTCTTTTATGTGTGCTATTTTACAGAATCTACATACTTAAGCAGTTAAGAATCCTTTCAACATTCCATTTGTAGAATGGATGGTTATCTCCGACAGAACCAGGGAGAGGGCAAAGCACAAGTCTGTGTGAATCTGCCAATTTACTGTAGAAAATGAAGAAAACTTGTTTCTCATTCAACACAAACTGTATAATATGGCTGATTGGTTAGGTAAATGCCACTAAATGAAGGATATTATTAATCAGAGAAATTGAAACATTAAGCATAAACCTAAAACCTTATATTTTGTTATAATGTCTTTACAAATGTTAGCTTATTCAGGATACATGGTTATTTCCGTGGTCACTTTGGCTCCTGAAAACTTTTGAAGCGAATATGCTGCAATTCAACTTGCAGTGTGAACCTTGTGGTGCTCCTTCAACAAATGGAGGAAGGGGAATCACCTAGGTGATTCAAGATGTTTTCCTAAAAAAATAGGGGTTTTCTAGCCTCTTTTTTCTCTTGGCTTCATCTGTTGTGAAATGTAGACATTTCTATCTGAATTCTCATCTTAATATAAACCTGTTTCATGAATATACTTGAAGGACAAGTCAGTCAAAATACTGTATTATTTCAGCTCTCGTAGTATGAACTACAAATAGTATGAAGTTTCAGCACATGAAACACAACGTTACACAAAGACTATTAATATTTACCATAAATCTTATTGTTGGTTTGCTTGAGCTTTCTTAGTGTATGATTGTGAGGTTCTTATTGTTGCTGCTACTCTAGTGATATAACTACAACTGTGAAAATAAATACACTTTTGAGCTACAATTACTATTTCCAGCTTAGTATAGTACTGTCTTTTCTCTTCTGAAGGTTGTTTGTCTTCAGTTCTGTTGAGGTACTAGAGACAATTATAATGAATGAAAATACATAAATGTGCTAAGTCTGTCTTCAAATGTGATTGTAGTGGGGACATCAGGCTGACTACATGCTGGGATCGTTTACTCTATATTAGGTTTTGGTGGCCTAAGAGCAGGGCAAAGCACCTGATGGCAGGGATAGGACATAGCACTAACAGTAATTAGGTGACTGAGATAATTATTTTATCAGCTCATTGTGAGCAATTTTTTCTCATCTTGATGGCACACTGCTCCATGACAGAATAGCTAAGTTCAGATTAAATCCCATCTGTGCTCGGAGCGTTATGTGCTTCTTCCAGGTTGGTTACTTCCTGCTGAGCATGATGAATGGCTTTAAAGTATTCAGAAATTAAGTAAGTTAAGAACATCTTAAACTTGGAAATTAGCTGCTTTTTCCCTGCATCCAGGTTACACAGATTTCTATTTAAAGAAAAAGGTGTTGTTTTTCTAAGGTGAAACTAAAAAATGCTCAACTGCCCTTCTTATTTAAAATCAGCCATACTACTGCAGAATCCTCAGTTATTCAGCCATGATCTAGATCCTATCATCTTTCAAGTGCAAAGAAGAAAAAAACAATTTCTACCATAGCTTATGATTTAAACAACTAACAGTAACAAAGGAAGTACTATCCCCTTTCCTTCCTATCCCATTTATTAATGAGGGAATGAAAGAGAGGAAATATGCCTATACCAAGAATAGCAATCTAGCTCTATCAGCATGATGTCTACACAGATAAATTAGCTGAGAAAGTGTACTACACAAATGTCAATAAAATGCTTGTGGGCATTTACACTAGCATCCCTTTGCTATATGCAAGTGCTAGCAAATTCAGCAGCATGAGTGACTAGCCATTGTCAGAATAATCCTAAACTGTTTCTGCCTCAGGTCAAATCTCCCAAACAATTCATAGGCACAGAGTCAGACTAAAATAGTCAGATACAGAGGCAGAAAATGGGTTCTGGCACTGTTTATTTTAGTGTTATAATTGTATTTACAGAAACTTGTTTAATAACATACTGAGTATCTATGAGAAAACAACAGGAATGCAGTCCCTTATTTTCTTGTAGAAGTACTTCTTTAGCTGTGAAACTAGACTAACCTCTTTTCTTTCTGTGGCCATTATCTTTTAATGTCTTCTGCCAAAAAAGGAAAGTTCTGATTGAATACCAGCAATCACAGATATTGCTGTGTTTGCAAATTCTTTCCTGTCAGGTTATGAAAACTGTCATTTTAAAAGTGCTTTGAAGAAACTCATGTTATTGAGGAATATCAAGAAAATAACCTTACCAGTAGCAGTATTGTCAGGGCTTGACATTGGATGTGAAACCGAAAGAGGTCAGGAAGTTGGAACTCAATTCACTTAGCTGTAAGCAAATTCATTTCAACTATTTTGGCACAGCATGATCGGTCTAGAAGTTCATCTACTCTTGAAAGCTTTTCAACCTGTGCATTTTGATGTCTCATAAACACAGCCAGACTCACTAAAAAAAAAAGAACCCCCTCTTACCCTTCTTATAAAGTAGAACACAGAGGGCCTCATCATCAAGGGCTAACAAAAGGTACAAGAGTTATTAGAAGTCTTGATATTTTCCTTCTCTTCTAACTTACCTGTTTAAAGAAGTTATGAATTCAAACATTTCATCACTATCTGAAGGTTTTTTCTTGATAATTCTTAGATCTATGAAAGGTCCTATGGCACTTTTCTCTCTGATTTCATCCCAAAGTTTACTTGTGGCTAACCTATTTTAGTAATTGGTTTTTGTTAAAAGCAATTGCAGATATAAAGAAAAGATTTACTTTTTATCACAAAGAAGGAAAGATTGAAAGATAGTTATACATTCCAGTGGAGACACACATAAAACTGTAGGCATAATAAGTGAAACAGCAAAATCAAAGACTTTTGTTTACCCTTTTAAAAGTGAATTTAAAGTAAATTGATAGGAACAGATTTGCAACTAATGACAAGACATCTGTTTTTCTCAGTGGAAATCTTTTTAACTGGTACAACTCATTGGCATAATGTGTTACTGAGTTCAAGAGCTTAGTAAGCTTTAAAACAACTAACCATTTACATGGATAATGGGAACACCCACTGTTATACTAGGTAGAAAATAATGATTTTATTTGAAATGGGAATAAATCTTCATGTTTTTTACACAGAAACATATCATTAGCTGACAAGTATTAAGGAAAAATTACGATACAAGCAGTTATTTTAAAAGAAATGTTCATGTAACTGGGATTTTGGTTTGATGGTGAATTAAAATTAAAAAAAAAAAAAAAAAAAAGAACCCCCATGTATATCTGTAATGAGTCAAACCTGGAAAACAGTTGAATGACTGGTGAAATGAAAAGAAAACATGCTGTGTGTCATACAGAACCTCCAGTTTTATTTGCAATAATGTTTAAAATTAAATGGATTTTCTGAGAACATTTAAAATAAAATAGCAAATAAAAAAAAAAAAGGCAATCATTAAGTTTTTAACACTTGTCTCTCAGACTGAATGCTGGGGATGCCTCAAGGGCAAATTGCTGGGTTCCTTCCCGTGATTCCAGGCCAGCTATGGTTTGATGGCACAGAGGCTCTCCAGGGCTGATGCACCTACAAGGTAAACCAGGAGGTGGTTGAGGGATGAGTGGTGGGATCAGTCCTGAATACCTGCAGAAGCTACTTTTTCACAGCAGTGTAAGCTTTTAAGCTTGCCAGTTACTGGGTAGTACACTCATTCAGGTTTTTTGTGGGGGTTTGTTTAAGGAGGTTTGTGTTGTTGAGTTTTTAAAATAAATTTTTATTACTTTGTTTTGCCCCAATGGATTTTGCCCCAATTTTATTTTTTTTTTCAGTCTCTCTTTGCATAGAATAATTAAATATACTCGAGGACAGAGACAAAGCAATTACTGGGAGCTTTGTGCCTGTTGTGCATGTGCTTATGTGTATTTTGATGTTTAGGTAAATGGAACATCTCAATTAGGAAGAAAAATCCTAGTTTGAAAACTTTCACCAGTACTGTGAATCCCTATTTCACTGTCTTCTCTACCCATAGTATTTTCTTTTTTTGTAATTTCAGACATGAATTAAAATACATTTCCAGAGGTAAAGGGGGAGGAAATAAAGAAGTATATATATAGTATTCTAAAAGACTCCAGAGATGAACATTTTCCCAATTGACATGTTAGTAACACAGAAATATATGTCCTAGGTCCTGCTTTATGTCAATTTATGTGAATTAAGCACCTTAAGGAAATCAGTGGAACATACCCTAAAGGTCCTTTTCATCTGCATCATTTATAAAACTTAGGGCTACTTTATGGAGGTATAGAAAGAGATATCTGATTTACAGACATCTACATTGCAATTATGTGACAGTGAACTTACACATTCCCTTTGTAATCAGTCTGATGTTATTGTCCTTATTGATAAGTAATTACCACTTATTCCAGCACTACTCTAGGTTTGTTTCATTAAGACATCTTTAACCTCCATCATGCATTATTTACAGCTTTGCAAAAGAAGCCTGCAATGTATAGCATTATTTTAATAAAATTACAATATTTTTCTTGTGTTTATAGGTCATGAAAGAATAATTGAATCTTTGCCAGTCAGTTCAGTTGATACAATTTTTAGTAATCATGTTCTGTGGGACTACAGTCTGACTGGTCACCTGTAAACAGTGTCCACCATCACAAAATTATTTTCTGAGTCCTTAATTTTCTGTGCTTGCCCTGGAAGATCACAGTACAAAATCGAGACCAGAGTTTACACAACAAAACATAATAATTACTTTTACAAACCCAGAATTCAGTAAGGAATAGCATCATATTGTTGCTAATGATTACAGACTAACAGCAACCTCTTCTGCCTTTATGGAAGATGTTCAATAATTTATCCAGATGTCCACTTATTTTTGAACAAATCTTTTTTTTAATTGCTTTTTTCTTTGGTCATCATTGAAACTGTGTGATTCAAGTCAAGGATATTAGTAAAATTCTCCATAGGAACATAAACCAAAAACGTAAGCTTGCCCTTCTGGCATCTCTCTGAACCTTCTCAAGTGTGATGTCTGACATTCACATTTAATCACAGATACCAAATAAATTAAATGCTATTATGTTTCTTCTTATTATGTTGATTTTACATTTTTTGCTCTAAGATATTGTTACTAAACTATATTGAACTTCAAAAGTATGAGAAATATATGTCCATCTTATTAGATTCTTCCTCAACAAGCTGCTCAATTTTCCGTAAAAAGGTGAACAAACTGAGCTCATTAGCATTTTGATGAAATTAAGAAGAAAGGTCTAAGAACTTGATTGTATTCTGATGCAAAATAATAGCAAAGAAGGAAAACAGTGTTAAAAGGAGAATTAGAACAGATTCAGAAACTCAAAAGTTGCACTGGAAAGGATCTTCATTGTGCTTAATGTACCAAACATCTTTTTGATAAATTTTTTTTAATTAGTCTTTAGACTTGGATAATAATAATTTAAACAAAGAAAACCCACCAACAAACAGACAAAAAATACCCCACAAACAAAACAAAAAACCAACATGAACCCCCATAGTTACTAAGTATCCCACTTTGGAAAGAAAGTGTTTGCAGTACATTTTTTTAAATCAAAAATGCTTCAAATAGACACCAGTGCAGAAATGCATATATGCATAGTTCAAATCATATATTCAGGAAATCATGTTATGAGAAACATTTACATTTCATTCTATTTAAAGATAAACAGTGTGCTTGGGTTTTGTTTACTTGTTTGTCTGTTGAATTTTAAAGGTTGTTTAGTTTTATGGGTGAGCTAAGAAGAGGAACAGAGTATTATGGAACATCAACTTTTCCTTTTTGACATTTTTGATACTATTTTTCTAACAGGAGAAGTAAGGAAAGTTCTACTCCAAACCTTAGAAATTCCTCATTTCTTTCACCACAATGATAATCTTCAGGTCATTGGTTAAGAAATTCTTCAGAGATGTTCAGAAGCAAGCAACACTTTCCTTAGCTTTTGCAAACCATGTCTCATCTGCTCATGATTCTAGACTGAGTTGGCTTGTTTTCACATTTCCAAACACTATTCTTTCTTCTAACTCAACTTGGATTCAATAGTAACTTCAGGCAACCCAAAGATACATTTGTTTTAGAAAATAGACATAGTAAAATATTTGTTCAGACACAATGCTGAGCCCTCAGGGTTCAAACAGAGATGAAGACAATGCAAGAAACACAGACAACATTAGAAAATCACTTCTGCTATGTTAGAGAAACATACAAATATATATGTATGGATACTATATAGATCTATTCTCAATTACCTGACTGGCCAGATATAGTTTAGGCCTGCCTTTATTCTCATTAAAGGCAACAGAATCATTGCAATCAACTCTTTTAAAAGTGGCATTTTATAAAACCCCTTTCTAAAATTAAATTCTAAATGTATACTCCAGCTGACACATCTCAAGGTATGCGTGGTGCTGGAGAGAGCAGAACTACTTGAATAGCTGGTTTCGGATTCAAAACTTTTTTCTCCTGCACTGAACTATGTTGTTTGGGCTCCTAAATAGCAACTGCTAGAGAACACTGGCAGACTGGGGAGCCAGAACTTATTTATTTCAAACTGTTCCCTTTAACAGTAATGCGTGTTTAGAATTTTTTTTTTCAAAAGGTTAGAAATATTTCTTTTCAAAAATTTCTCCTTTCATCTTTTTTGTTTGTTTGTTTGTTTGTTTTCCAAATATTTTTAAGCAAAGACAGTCAGTTTTCACATTCAAAGAAATCCAGTCTGACTGAAGATTTATATGCTGATATCCAGACACATACATTCACAAACTTACATGTTCTGCAGTAATTTTAAAGATAGCTAACAAAACAAGCTGGACATGGCTGACTCAGTTTCCTCAAAAAAAAAAAAAAATTGTAAGATTTAGTTGGCTCAAAATTCATATGAACAAAATAATGTTTATAAGAAAAATAATGGTCACTCCTTCAGGATACCAGAAGCAAAATCCACAGAATGAAATAAAAAGAGGAAAAAAATACTTTCTGAAGATGCGTAATGAAATGTTACAAGTAGGGGATTACAATAAAAAGCTAACGGATATAAATCTAAGAGGAATCAATTCTCCTTTCCAATCATATTCAACCTTAATAACAGAGCGTTAATAGGCTCATACCCTTCTGCCAATTTTAGAAAAGACTGCTGCTGATCAATAGCATTTATTTTAAAGAGAGCAAAGCAAAGAAGAGACGGTGACTGGAGACACACTTTTTCTCCGAAGGTGGCTGAATAGTGGTATAATGCTGTGTGAAACACAGAGGCGATATACTAGATAATCATCACTTATATAGCTTTCATTCTTAAATATCTAATCACAGAATCACAGAATCACAGAATCTTAGTGGTTGGAAGGGACCTTTGAGATCATCGAGTCCAACCACATGAAAAAAAACAAAACAAAAAAAAAACCCAAAACCACAACAAAAAACCCACACATAAAAACAAACAAACAAACAAACAAAAAAGCCACCCACCAATTAAACCCCACACCCACAACCCTATGCACAACACCCCACCACANGCTTGGTGGCTCTCCTCTGGACACGCTCCAGCACTTCAATCTCCTTCCTGTAGTGAGGGGCCCAGAACTGAACACAGTACTCGAGGTGAGGCCTCACCAGTGCCGAGTACAGAGGCACGATGACTTCCCTACTCGGAAGTTTGTTTTGTTTATTTTCTTACTTAGCACCTCAAAGAACACAAGTTAGTTCCACTCATTTGGAACAGCATATTTTCTTGATTTTTAGAGAGCGGACACTTCCTACTGAATTTACCTCAGAGAAGAAATTCCCAGTGGTACATGAGATATGGAGACAGGACCCTGGACACAATACACTGCAGCCATATTCCCTACTGTGAGAAACTTTTCTGTCTTAAATCCAAGCAACAGACTGAGACCCTGCAGGTCCTGGTTTTCTTCCTAGGCTTTCAGAAGTGTCCTTATACTCGAGATTCTGCTGCTCCAGTCCTCAAGACTACTGTTTATATGGAAAGCCTTCTTCATCTAAAACAGTTTTTCTTTATTTCTTTTTGAAAAGGTTTCCCTTAAGACAATCATTATCGTCTTTATTTCTCAGATCATGCTTCAAAAACTTTCTAGTTGAGATAGAAAAATAATTTTACGAGCTTTATTTGCTAGTGTCTAGCCAGTTAGCATGGCTTTTGGCTTAGAGTTTTCTTTTTAGTTTATCCAATATTTCCTTTTGTTTCTCTTCCCAGCACAAAATTACACCATTACTCATTATTAGTTCATTGAATTCACAGCTGTACCTGTAAATAAAAGAGGGCAGGAGGTGTTTCTTGGCAGAGAGGTGACTTCCTTGCCACTAAAATTCTTTACCTCCAGAAGAGGGTGGCCATACCCTGTCTGCTTATTAAGTTTGCTGTCCTAGGAAATTAGGAAATTGCGAGAGTGCTTTTTGACACTGGGCCAAAATGAGATAAGGGATCTTCAAGAATAGAATGATCAAGTTCTGGGGTCCAGGCCTGGACATTGCTTAGGTTACAGCTTCCTGTTGGTATCAAAATGGTGGTAGTTTTTTTGGGGTTGCTTTTTGGTTTCAGGGTTTGAGTTTGGGGCAGTGGGGCTGGGCTGGGACGTGGGGTGTTGATATTAATGCTACTTTGTTTTTGTTCTTTTACCAATCTTAGTGTTTTCAAGAAAGATGAAAGACTATGGCTCCCTAGCATGTCTCCCAAGTGTTATTACAATTGGCTTATTGCTGCCTAACTTTCTTCAGCCAACCAACATTACATCCCTGTTTTTGCATTTGCTGCAATGATCAAGGTGTTCTAGCTTATTGCTCTGATTAAAACCCCAAACCAAATAAAGAGATTGCCAGAGTTGTTAAAGGATTGATCAGAAATTACAGCTGGATAAGAGCAGGAGCCTGCCACCACTTTCTGCCCTTCCTGGGAACCAGCCGGTGCTGTCATCTCTGCTGATTGAGGGATTCCAGCTACAGAAAGAGGAAAGCGCAGATCAAGATAAAATTTATAAATGCTTTAAATTAGAATGGTTCTTCTGTCCAGGACTAGGATTTGCTCGGTGACATTCTGTAATGGGTTATCTAATACCTGAGCATTCTTGTGTATATATAGGGTTTTGCACTGCCTACAGACAAATCTGCAAAATGGGCAGATGCACACACACATGCTATGTCCAGTGCTGGCCAAACGCAACCCAGCTTAGACTAGTCTAGCAGACATTGATTTCAAGCTCACATATACTGTTTTTCAAACACTGTATTAGTCTGAGCTGGTAATGCTAATGCTGCTATAAGTCTCCTGAACTAGAGCTAGCTCACATCCTGACTACCTGGAAGTCAAAGGAACTCAGCTTTGCCTGCACTTGTTTATATTCTCATATATCTTTAAGCAGTTAGCCCCAGGATGCCCCCATCCAGTACCTGGCTCCAAGAGGTCTGAGTTAATGGCATGTACACCCAAAACAAAGCTTAGAAGCAAACAGTGTCTTGGATTAAAACTCTGAAAAATTCTGATGTTTAGCAGTTACCAAATAGTCTGACGAAATGCTAGATAGAAAGCTATGGTTGAACCAACTTCCACTTTGAAGAACACTGCCAACTGGAACACACCTGACTGTATGTCTGATTCATGCAGGTATGTGCTGGATGTTCAAAGCCCTTCTGCTGGTGGATACCTTTTCTTTCTAACTCCTCTGTTAATAGAAGGACAGTTTGGTGTATGTCTGTACAGTATTTTCATAGTTGCAGCATGGTGGCCTGGTTACCATGAAATAGTGGTTCAGCAAAGAACACTGTTTAGAGATTTGTAAAGAAAAAAAAAAAAAAAAAAAAACACAAAAAATAAAACAAAATAACTTGATTCTAAAGACTAAGTTGGTTCTGCTAAAATGGGCCATAAGAAGCAGATTGTGTGACTCATAAAGGACAGTGACATGGTAAAAAATAACGGTATGATCATTCAGGTATTTTCTTCAAAAATATTTGGACAAAGCAAGAGTAATAATGTATCCAGAAAGCATAATAAAGAATCTTTTGTTGTAAAGACTGGACAGGTTTAAGGAGTAAGCAAGTGCTTCTCTTTGCTGTGACACTACTGCTCACTACAGGTGACACAACCATTTTGTATGTGTACTAGGTGCAACACACAGAGAACACTTTTTTTTTTATATATAGCATGAGGCAAATTCAAATGAAGCTAAACTAAAATGCATGTATGAGTGGATATGCAAAAATGCCTTCTGGTTTATTTTGAAGGCAGTTGTGTACAATAGCACTGGAAGAGCATTTGAACATGATTCACCATGATCAGATAAGTTTGGAAGAGGCACCTGATTCATAAAGTATGTGACTGTTCAGGGAAATTTATAAACAAATATTTGTCTCCCTTAAGACTGTGGAAAGATACTTTAACATGAGAGACCTGAATTCCTACTTCCTGCCACTCTGTGTTCTTACTGTGAACTCCAAGTCAACAGTATTTACTCGAGCTGCATGACATACATTGTAACTTATTGCTTAAGTGATCTAGCAATGTGTTTATATGCTGTCTTTGTCTAGTTTAGTAGGCACAAGAACATTTAGTAATTATTGCTATTTAAAGATTAGCAGCTGATGGATGATGATGGTATTTTAGTAAATTGCTTCTTTACAGTAGAGTGATGGTGGTGGTTTTTTAGTTCCTTGGCAATATAGGGCTTCTTTACATTAGAAGTGTAGTCTGCATCAACTGTTCTGGAAAGACTGTGTAGCTGCCCCAGTGTGGGTATGGATGCAGTTATATTTATCAGATGATGATTAATGCAGGCATAGCTATTTCCATAAAGGATACTCTATTTATGTCACTTCTGTAGCAGTGGAACTGCACTTACGCTCTTTTTCATCCAGGTTATTCTTGCTAATGTTGGGATCTTAAAATCTTAGGACAAGTCGGGTTGGAAGGGACCTCTAGTTCAACCTTATGCTCAAAGCAGGGCCAGCCGTAAGTCAGACCAGGTTGCTTAAAGCTTAGTGTAGTTGGATTTTGAAAATTTCTAAGGACAGAGACAGCACTTCTCTGGGCAGCATGTTCTGCTGTTTTACTGTTTTATCAGCTCTTTGTGTAAATACTCTGTCTCCATCCCTGTCTCCCTCCCCAGCCTTCTTCCCTTCCTCCCCTCCCTATCTCTTCTTCTCACTAGGAGGCCCCTACTTATGGTTTTAATCTCTGTGGCTAAATCTTGATATAGATACTGTCTGAAATAATACTGCAAACTTTCTCTAACCATATAGGGGTTACACTTAACCTGCATTCCCATTTTAAAAAGTTTAAATAAAGAAAGCAGCTCCATTTCAATTTCACAGCTGTAGCCACCAAAGGGTCCTGTGATACTCACAGTCAAGTTCACTCCATTATCCTGAACATACAATTTTCTAGTGGCACCCCTGACCCATGAAACTGCAGTAAATTAAATACAGCATTCAATTATTTTTTCTACAGTACCCTTTTTTGCAGATATTTTTACCGCAAAATTTCTCTTATTTTCTTTGCAGAGATCTTTCAAGTGATAAAGGGTAAGGATAAGCACTAGGTTAATTGAGAAGGACTTTAAGTTTCACTGCAACAGGATAGATCTTCCTAAAAATATTACAAACTGGTTCAACCAGTAATGGAAGAATTGGGAAAGGCTGTGAATGTTGTCTACCTGGACTCTAGTAAGCATTTGACACTGTCTTCCACAGCATTCTCCTGGAGAAACTGGCTGCTCATGGTTTGGACACATGTACTCTTCACCGGGTAAAAAACTGGTTGGATGGTGTGTCCCAAATAGTTATGGTGAATGGAGTTAAATCAAGTTGGTGGCCAGTACCAAGTAACGTTCCCCAGGACTCAGTATTAGAGCCAATCCTCTTTAATATCTTTATCAATGGTCTGGTTGAGGGGATCAAGTGCGCTCTCAGTAAATTTGCAGATGACACCAAGTCAGGAGGGAGTGTTGGTCTGCTTGAAGGTAGAAAGGCTCTGCAGAGGGATCCGGGCAGGCTGGATCAATGGGCCAAGGCCAGTGATATGAGATTCAACAAGGCCAAGTGTCAGGTTCTGCACTTGGGTCACAACCACCTCATGCATCACTACAGGCTTGAGGAAGAGTGGCTGGAAACCTGCCTGACGGAAAAGAACCTGGGAGAACTGATTCACAGCTGGCTGAATATGAGCCAGTAGTGTGCTCAGGTGGTCAGGAAGGCCAACAGCATCCTAGCCTGCATCATGAATAGCCAGCAGAACTCGGGATGTGATCACTCCCCTGTACTCAGCACTGATGAGGCCACCTCAACTATTGTGTTCAGTTATGGGTCCCTCACTACGGGAATGACCGCGAGGTGCTGGAGCATGTCCAGAGAATGGCACCAAAGCTGATAAAAGGTCTAGAGCCCAAGTCTTATGAGAAGCAACTGAGGGAATTGAGTTTATTTAGCCAGACAAAAGGAGGTGGGGGGGAGACCTCACTGCTCTCTACAGCTATCTGAAAGGAGGTTGTAGCAAGGTGGGGTTCAGTGTTTTTTCCCAAATAATTAGTGATAGAACAAAAAGAAATGGCCTCGAGTTGCACCGGAAAAGGTTTAAATTGGATATTAGGAAACATTTCTTTGCTGAAAGGGTTATCAAGGATTGGAACAGGCTACCTATGGAAGTGGTTGAGTTACCATCCCTAGAGATATTTAAAAGGCATGTAGATATAGTGCTGAAGGAAATGGTTTAGTAACCACTTGGCAGTGCTAGGTTAACGGTTAGACTTGATGAGCTTAAAAGTCTTCCCCAACCATAATGATTCCATGATTCTTTGAACTAAATTAAGTTAAACACTGTCAGAGTCCAAGCACTGTGATTCTGTCAGCTCTTGCAGTGGTTTTGGCACATTTTTGGCCCGTGCCAGCAATCACCTTTCCAGGGAATACATGGACACATTTCTAGAGATATTACAAGCATGTATTGGTTTTGTGTGGCAAGGTTTTGGCAGCATGGGGGTTGCAGTGGTGGCTTCTCTGAAAAGCTGTCAGAAGGTTCTCCCATGTCTGATAGAGCCAATGCCAGCCAGCTCTAAGACAGACCTGATGCTGGCCCCGACTGAGCCCATGAGCAGCAGTAGTAACACTTCTGGTATAACATATTCAAGAAGAGGAAAAATTGTTTTGCAACAGCAGTTGGAAGAGAAGAGTGAGGGCAACAAGTCTACAGACATCAAGGTCGGTGAAGAAGGAGGGGGAGGGGGTGCTCAAGATGTCAGAGCAGAGAAGACCATAGTGAGGCAAGATGTCTCCCTGCAGCTCATGGAGGTGAACAGTGGAGCAGATATTCACCTGCAGCTCGTGGAGGACCTCACACTGGAGCAAGTGGATGGCTGAAGGAGGCTGTGACCCTGCGGAAAGACTGTGCTGGAACAGGCTCCTGTCAGGACCTGTGGACCTGTGAAGAGAGGAGCCCATGCTGAAGCAGGTTTGCTGGCAGAACTTGTGGCCCCATGGGGAGCCATGCTGGAGCAGTCTGTTCCTGAAGGACTGCGCTCCATGGAAGAGATGCTCACTGGAATAAGTATTGAAGAACTGTAGCCCCTGGAAGAACCCATGTTGGAAAATTTTTTGGAGGGCTGTCTCCCATGGGAGGGACCCCACCCTAGAGCAGGGGAAGAGTGTGAGAAGCCTTTCCCTGAGGAGGAAGATGAAACCCAGACAATGTGTGATGAACTACCACAACGTCCATCCCCTGTCCCTCTGCACTGCTCAGGAGAAGGAGAAAGAAAAGCTAGGAGTGAAGAAGAAAGGACAGTTTGGGGGAAGTTATTTAAGAACAGTTTTTGTTACTCTGACTTTTGATTGGTAATATAATAGATTAATTTCTCCAAGTCAAGTGTGTTTTGCACGTGACAGTAATCAGTGAGTGATCTCCTACTCTCCTTATCTTGACACATGAGACTTTCATCATATTTTCTATCTTGTCCAATTGAGAGAGGAGGGGCAATAGAGCAGCTTAGTGGGCAGCTGGCATCCAGCCACAGTCAACACACCCCACAAGTAGTTTTCAACTGATATTTTGAAAGCTGCCATCTTGTTTTAGAGAGTAAGAGCATCTACTGTTATGGGCATGACCAGACCTTGCCTACTGCCTTCAAACTCAAAGAAGTGACCCAGAAACTGTTTGATGTGTTAATATTCACAGCACTGTGTAGAACAGAAACTCAGGTTATCACAAGCGAGAATAATGAGTATTTCTCCCACCTTCATTAGGTAAGGAAGACCCAGGAAGAACTCTTTTTCTGATCGATTATGTTTCCTTGTATTCCGTCAGCTGTGGTGCATATGCCATTCACATTACTGTGGGCTGTGTGTATGCAGTATGTCTTGTTTTCTGATTCTTATTTTAGTATCTTGCTCAACTCCTTTTGCTACTCTGTTTAGAAAATAATATTTTTTGAAGATTGTCTTTGTTTAAAATCCCTACTCTATCAGATAGTTAATTGCAAATTAATTTTTAAATTTTTGAGTAGTACTGATAGCTCCGTGTCAGTTATACTAGGAATTTCATTTGTTTCCAAAGAATTTTCTAGGTCTTTCTTTTTCTTGCTAAAAACATCCCAAACTAATTTGCTTTATAATATTTTCAGTCATGGCCTTCAAAGAAGCGAGAGTGCTAAAATATAGAGTTTGGTTCACAATAATCTTTACATACATTCCCATAATTTCTTTGTCTATGAAGACCTAATCATATTACCATCCAAACAGGATAAAATTTCTTAAAAATTGAATAATTAAATAAAACAAGGTTTCTGTATATATAATTTCATTCCATATCTACATAAACACGTTTATGTGTTGTGCATGTGTGCACATACCCACCTACATACGGATATGCACATACATTATATGGAGAGAAGTCAGATTCCCTCCTTGGAAGCACCAAAGTTTTTTTGATACATTGATTAACTTTTCCTGGGTACTTAACAATGCCTGTGAAAGCACCTTGTTTGGAAAACGCTAATGAACCAAAGTCTGTGCTGGCTGAAGTTAAAAACACCCCTCAATACATTGACACTCACAAGGTTACCCTAATGTAAACCAATTGGGAATGTGATTGTAATTCATGTTTCAAGGTGATTAACCAATGGGGAATGTGACTGTAATTCATGTTTCACGGTGATTTCTATTTGACGTTTCTAGTGTGCTAGGAAATATTTCAAGTCCAACTAGTTTAATCAGATCTTTCATAAAAATTGTCAATACATTATGTCACCCTAGACATGGTTTATATTAAAAAGCAATATACTTTTCTTATTTGATGCAGCTCGTAGGCACACTGCTCCTACACTCATGACTGAGTAACTCCTGTTACGTTCACTAGAAGTTACTTGTCTCCTGGAAGTGCCAGAGGTCCCAAAAGCCTTGCACTTTCTTAGTTGGGAACATAGAAATTACTGCAAATGGAGAATTCATTAGTGCCACCTATTTGTGAGACTACAAAACTACAGATAATCCCTACAGAACTGCGTCAAGTAAATATGTTTATTTCTGCCTACTCAGATAAAAGAGAGCAAGACATATAGGACAGATATCCAAGACTCAATGGAATTTCCTTCAGTTCTGTATTTATATAGTTCAAATGTTTGAATATGTTGTTCAAAATACAAAGCATATATTTATATATACAGTATGCAGTGTAAGTGGAAATTATATATATATATTTATGTAATGTAAATATCATATATTTATATAAGTATATAACATTTCCACTTACAGCATGATTGGACTGGATGATCTTTCAAGGCTCCTTCCAATCCCTGATATTCTGTGTGTGATTCTGTGTGTGTGTGTGTGATTTGTAGAAACCCCAATGCAAGAAAACCAAAGACAGGACGAGTCACTGAAGTTATGGGAATTTACAGACATAGAAAAAGTAAGGGTTTCCAAGGAAAGTTATATACCAACGAAGGAATTAGAAAAGGGGTTTCTAAAAGAAATATTTTTCCTTCTTCTCTACCAGTTTTCAAATACTATGTTAGATGAGGAAGGATTAGTCAAAATGTCATGGGTAAAACAAAAATCCAAGAAAAAAACCTTGAAATTTTATTAAGGCCATTGCCTCACCCCGTTGTTGAAATACTGGATATTGCTGATACTGATGGGCATTTTCTCTTTTGCTGGTTGAAGTTAAACGGTCTGGAGAGGTTTATGGTAAAGTTATCCTCATTTCATTCTGAAATTAAACACCATATTCTTTAAATCTCTATAGAAAGGTAGGGCTTTGAATGACAGGAGGGAGGTTTATCATTAATACACACTAAATTCCTGTTGACATATGGCTTTAAACTTCAGAGGGACATCTGTAGTTTGAGGTATAAGAGCTAGAAGTGTACTGCTTATATAACTAGTTGTACACACACAGATTTTCTAAATATGTTTGCCTGACTGCGAGCTGACACAGATTTTCAGACAATGGGTAAATGAAGGATAGATTATCAAAATATTGTTAATTATCAGTTAATTTCTTTGCTGTCATTGACTTCCTTATAAGAATGACAGTTTAATTTGAAAACATCTACAGGCATGTGTTATAAAAGTCACTCCTCTGGCTGACAATATGTGTGTGTTGGCAAAAGCAATGAATAGAATAAATAAATATGTAAAAAAGGATGATCAC
>VXBJ01007806.1:168773-231401 GCA_013400055.1 Nycticryphes semicollaris
AGGAGGAGGAGGAACCAAAAATATTAACTAATTTTAAGCATCTTTCCTTTCAGTCAAATGATCCCTGCAATACATAGCTTGAACAAAGTAGTGCAGATTTTGACTCCTCACAGTTCACACGTTGTTTCCAAGATAAAGAAAATATCATGTACAGGGAAACTGTAACAGATAGGGTTTTTTAAAAAAATCTTGAGAATGTCAAGAGTCTTCTCTGTCAGGAGTTCTCCTAACTTTGTTATAGTTATAATATGAGACTGTTACTTAAAAAAATCAACAGTATTTAAAAGGTATTTGAAATGCAGATATGTAAACAAGGCAAAATTAATTTCAAGTATTTGAGATATACCAATATTTTTATTTTTCTACCATAAATATTGTGTTTACTGTAAACTCATAAACAGACCTCAATAGAGGTACTGAAAATTGTTCGTGCTTCTTTTTTTCTGTATCTTTAAATTCACTGAGTGTCTCAAACATGTTTTTATTCAGTCATTTTGCTGTCTTTACAAATGTATTTGACTCAGTGGTTAATTGTTTCAAGTGTAAGTCATATTAAAGTCATAAGAATCATAGACTGGGTTGGAAGGGTACTTTAAAGGTCATCTAGTTCAAACCCTGCTGCAATGTCCAGGGACATCTTCAACTAGATCAGGTTACTCAGAGCCTTGTCCAAACTGACTTGGAAGGTTTCCAGGGATGGGACATCTATCACCTCCCTGAGCAACCTGTTTCAGTGTTTCACCACCCTCATGATAAAAAATGTCTTCTTCCTTATATCTATTCTAAATCTATCATCTATTAATTTTAAACCATTACCCCTTGTCCCGTCACACCACATTCTTTAGTTTAGTTGGTTGCAGCTATGTTATTTTAGATCTATGTCTTGTTGAACATGATGACTGATCTAAGCTTCAAAATCCTGGCTGAAAAGCACGGTAAAACCTTTTTAATGGAGTCTATGAGCTTTTAAAACTCATTTTCTTTCTTGAATAATTTTACAACTAAGCTCATTCTGAAGACTATCTGAGGAAAGCAAGTAGAAAATGGTGATATATATAGCAGAACAGATTAATTTTTAAAATCTTATGATGATCAAAAAATATACCTCAAATTTAATATTCATCAGTTCAACATAAAATAAGAAAGTAAACATTGATGGTCTCATGAGGTTGTATAGAAATAGAATATTGCAGGTAGTTCTATAAGCTAGCCATAATGCCAAGGTATTTCATGAGAAAACGCTAAGTCACAACAGCGTACCCTGGAATTTATCTTGGGTGTGTCTTCCTGGAGTTGCAAAGCCAGTCAGGAGTTAGAAAAATCCCAAAATTATTCAGTTTCTCTTATATGTACTTGATATTCAATGAGATAATCAAAATATGATTATTTTTTTTTCAAGATCCCTGACTCATTCAATGTGTAGGTTTGACGGTGCTCCTTTAGAAACAGCTGTTCAAGATTTTGTTTCTTTTCATTGTTATCTATGTGGTTCCATGTTTTATTATTACGTACTAATCAAGCCCTCTTTTGCAGACAAGATGCATACTCATGGCTTTAAAATTTTCTAGTGTTCAAGGTTGTTTACCGCCTCCAAATCTCATCAGAAATCATTTGAAATATTCATGTCCACCATCGTTAAACATCCTTTAAATACCAGCTAATTATTCATATCTTTAGATATGCATTTGGATATTTAATTTATGTCTTAAAATGAATTCAACCCCTAATGAGGTACTTCAGTAGCGATGTTAGATTTTTTGTTATTCTGTTTTCTTGGCTTTAGTTGATTGGTTATGTGAGAAAAAAAAATGTTGACAGTGTGTGTTTTCTTTCAGAAAATGTAGGCTTTTACCTTTTTTCTCAGATAGAACGGAGTCACAATGAAGATGCTGAAAAGCTGTTGTTCCTACGACAACACTGTAGAGAATACATTGACATTTCTTAAAAAAAAAATGATTAACATATCAAGATATGGATTGTAGCATTATATTTAATGCTCAAACATGCAGTTACTCTCAGCTGTAAGGAAATAATAGCAATGGGATGACCTGCAGCAACCATATTGGTTAAGAACCCAATGCCTAGCATAGGATAAAAATTTGTCTCTTCCAGCACAGAAGAAAGACTGCTTAGGTATAAGATCCTTTTGAACTCTCTCATAATTACCTTCCAAATTCTTAGAATCCCTTTCACTCCTACAGTGTATTCCTATTGGAACTTCCAAAGATCGTTAGCATCAGCTCACTACTTGTATTAGTGTTATTGGCACACTGAAGAATAGAGAGCCTGAAAACAGGAGAAATCATGCAACGTGTGAATGTGCTGTGTATTTCCTCCATGTGCTGAGATCCAGTGAGGTACTTAAATTCAAGCAAACTTGAATTGTCTCTGAAGACCAAAATTTACAGTGCGGTTGTGGTAATTCATCAGTGGCACACCTCCATCTGAGTTAACCATGATCCACCACTGCAGACTGAAATACTTATTGGATATGCTGTGTTTTCCAATACGTTGTGCATCTCAATCATTCATAGATGTATTTTTTGTAAAGAATGAAATGATGCATAAATGTGATCTTCCAGTGGTGTTACTGCATCTGATGTAGTTTATTTTATTTTTTTTTTATTTCTTTATTTATTTGGCTATTTATGAACATTTACAAAGAGTTGCAGACTGACAACCCACCTGTTTTTCTTGCAGCTCTTTTTGAAACTGGCAGTTGTTTAATGAAAATTTATTTGTACTTTTTTATAAGTTGCTCAGCTTCAGACCAGAATGTATTTCTCTTTCATAGGTTCTTTCCAAGTTGATTAAACAGAGTTCTGGTTTGCTCTGGGAACCATGAGAATAAAATTGATATATAAATGTCAGTAATACTTTTTTGTCAAATTAATTGCTACTGTATGTGCCTTGTATTTAAAATCCAATATTTTTTTTTATTACTCTACCACAGGGAGCAAAGCATAGCATGGACCAAAAGCAATATAATAAAGTCAATTAAAAATATTGTTTTAAGACGCAGAACTATTATAATCAAATTGCAGACACAAAGTTAGAAAAGGGGCTACTATACTGTTATACTTTCTTCTATGCCTATTACAGAGCAGTTCAAGATTTGCTGAAACAAACCAAATACACATTTCCTTTGCAAGTCTAAAGCTCTTCCAGAGCTAAACCTACAATTCTTTCCAGAACTGGTATGTTCTTTAAAAACCAAAAATCCTCAGCAAAGAAAAGATATCTTTGTCCCATATTGCTTGTCTTTTTACCTGCATGTTTTACTAAGTGTATAGTCAAGGTTTCAGAGTGAATACTAAGAATACTAAGGTAGAGGAGGATGATATCATGGTGCCTGTGAATTCTGTGATGTATCTTTCGCGTGAGTACACCACTATAATCTTTAACTTCAGGCAAGTCTGTGGGAAGGTGATAGCTGTACATATATTGTTATTTTAGTAAGAAGATTTTTGTGATTCATTCCAGTCAGTCTGGAATGTTTTTCCAAACCTTTTCTCAATAAATAGTTGGTCACTACAGAAGCTGCTTAGATGATAGACGGTATAAAAATTGACCTATCAGTCTCTTACCTGTTAGACATTCCTGAATAAATCAGCCACTCATACGAACTTCAAAGAAAACAGATGTCTAATATGTGATTTAATCTGCTGTCAATCTTACAGAGAAATCTTTGCAATGTCACACAATAAAATAGAAACTTTAAAGAAATGATGATTGCCAAGAGCTGCAAAAGAGGGGTTTTTTTCTTTCTATGCCTTGAAAAAATAGTTTTAGAAATAAAAGTCAAGGTTTTGGCTTTTTTTTTTTTTTTGGCGTTGGATACAGTCAGGATTTTGGTATCTAAACACAAAGCTTCTGTGTTCAGATGAAAGAATAGCATATATGTAATGAAACCAGCACCCAAGGGTGGGATAAATCTGCTAAATTTTTCTCAGAGAGGATCAAATAAAGAGTTGAACGTAAAGTGACAGCTTTGGCATCAAAATATTGTGGGACATTGGAAAGAAGGGCACTAGAACAAACTCCGTAGATGGTCTTTGGTGAAAGGAAAGGTAAGTTAGAGCAGTTGCATCCTGGTTTGTTCAACTGTAGAGCTTTAAGTTCAATAAGATCACCTTGATCAGGTGCCAAAAAAATTTTAAAAAATTATCTAGGCTCTGGAGGCTCAGTACTTATCTAGAACTGCTAAGGATGGTCACAATTTTAAAAAGTCCCATGCAGGTTTGCTACAAAGGTTTCATTTGGCCACTTGCTGCCTATAGGCAAAGTTTTCATGAGCTGTGGTATAGGCCTTCTTCACTCACAATATAGTAGAGATAGAAAAATATTTATATTTTATATTTATTAGAGGTACAAATAGTCTGGGGAATTCAGCTAGATTTAAAAGACCTTATATAGAAAATACAAAATCTGCCTGATTCTGTTAGGATCTCTTTTTTCCAATTTGGGTATCAAATGGCAAGCACTAACCAGAAGGTCATCCCTTTTTTATGATAAACGTGGAAGAGAATGTATTAGATTGAAGCACAGTACCTTTTTTGCTGCTTACTAGATATTTCAAATAGATGATCCTTTGTATCAGTCATGAACTTATGTAGGCTGTAATCAAGAGGATTGTATCATAGAGTGCTTGAAGAGTCTGAAACATGTAAAGAAAATGTACGGTAGTTAGGTGTAAAGTTCCTACTGTGCCTAGGAACAAACATGATTTGAACTGCTGCTTGAGCAAGACTCAGACAGAGTGTAGCAAAAGCAGCAAAAGCACATCCAAATCATTAAAAGGAAAGTCTTTATTCACTGAGAGGTTTTCACAGGTGAAAATTGTCAGGTCAGTCTCTTCAAGACACTGAGCTTAATCATAAACTGGTTTTGGCCTACATATGGGAAAACATAGACCATTTTTACAATGAAACACAGGAAGGAATATATCTGCAATAAAAGCTGATGTTCAGTTTAGGTAAATTGAAGATGCTATTTTGCATCTATTAATATCAGTTGAAGTAGCAACCCGAGACACAGAGTAAGTTTAATTAAGTAAGCAAAATCTTGTTTTGCATGACTTTCACTGAAATGGTGAATAAAGTTCATCCCTAAATTAGACTTCAGATGTTATCAGTGATGCTTCTTTTTCATTTTCACTAAACATCAGAGTCCACTATTTTTTTGAGGATGAGAGAAGCACCATTTTCTTTCTCCCTCAGGTTGGAACTTTCCTCTTCAAACTGGCTAGAAAAAAAATAGCATTGTTTCCATGGTTTATAACAGACAATCGCAAAAATATCTGAAAATATGGTTGTGATTTTGCTTCTTGTTACCAGTGTAGAAGAAAAGCTATTTAGGAAGAAGGAAACAAATAAAATAGTTATATGCTGAATTACATTTTGTGACTCCATACTGAAACCTCCATGATGTTAACTGGACAAAAAAATCTGTATTATTCCATAATGGCGTGTATGTTAGCACTCAACTTGCTTCTGTAGTATGAGTTCATTTTGATCACTTACTCATTGTGTGACAGTTTGGAGTTTAGTCTCTGCCCTTTTGAAATCACACGTAATGGTTTTAGAATTTGGAGCTAATTGTGAAATTCTTGGAA
The DNA here is from genome assembly GCA_013400055.1 of Nycticryphes semicollaris. Lineage (NCBI taxonomy): Eukaryota > Metazoa > Chordata > Aves > Charadriiformes > Rostratulidae > Nycticryphes > Nycticryphes semicollaris. Next base: position 174,388 of record VXBJ01007806.1, read on the forward strand.
ATTCTCTTTCGAAAGTTGATGATACTTATTCCAAAAAGTTGAAACTTTGCATGATATTTTAAAGGTATTTCCACAAAGCAGTAAAATCTCAGAAATAAAGATAAGCATGAAATATATGATCCCTTTAACAACACTAACCAAATCTCCACAAAGCTAGATATTGTCAGAGAGTGAAAAAGAAGTTGGAGGATTTAGAAGTTGGTTTTTTGGTGGGGTTTTTTTTTTGGTTTTTTTTTTTTTTTTGTAACATGCAAACATTAAGACTAGTTCTCTAAGCAACACCATATTTATTTCTCACTGATTAGGTTTTCAGACCCCATGGAAATTTGGAGCTAACAAATATCTCTTTTTTCAAAATGCACATTGTTTTCAAGTAAGTAATGGAATAAGTATTTGAAAGGCAAACAGATTTACTCTGAAGATCCTCATGCATTTGCAATATGAAAATAGTGAGTACAGAGGTCTGTGTATTTGAAGAGTGTAATTGCAGTCAGAGCAGCCTGCATAGCTCTCATTGGTATTCCTGTCTATACCTACATCTGTGATGCACCCTTTGTATATCGTATATATGCAGGCTGACTTCAGCAGGCTGCCCATTTCTCTCTGAGTGTCTTCAAGACATCTTTAATCTTTGACCTCCGAGACAGGCAGTCGGTCAAGACAAAATCTTGGCTGAATTTTTATTTTATGAAACAGCATAATATATGTCAGGCTGCAGGACAGGCCAGAAGCTGCCCAGGGCCATGAGCAATAAGGGCTCCCCAGGGATTTCAGGGCAGATTCCAGCAGCCAGGACCCATCCCACTGACCCAGCCACCTCCACAGCAGTCAGGGGGCAGCTGGAGACAGCCCCAGCCCCTGGGCATTGGACACCTCCCTGAGGATGGTGAAAGACAGAGGCCACACAGGATGTCAGACCTGGGGCTGGGCCTAGCTCACTGGTACATAATAAGCTATCATATCATGAGAGATATCTAGCAAATATCTTTAGGCAGAAAACAAGCAGAGCCAAGAGCTGATAACCCATCTTGAGTACTTTTTTTCAGAGTGGTATAGACGTAGCCATGGTGCTCACTGATGCTGCTAAAATCTAAGTGTGCCCTCAATGGCATTAGTCATTCATTCTGTCAAACTACATTGCTTTGAGGGAAGTGAATGATTACATGGGCAAAGAGAAGAGGGGGAATTGGGAATATTTTAAAGCTGTGTGTAAGAGAAATGATGGGAAAAAAAAAAAAAAAAAAAAAAAAAAAAAAAAAAAAAAAAAAAAAAGCTTCCAAAACTTCTAAACTGAAACTTCTAGGTTAAAAACTAAATGTCTCATGGTGGTATCTTCTCTCCTAAAGACTACATTCCCCGTGGCTGTCATGTCAAGGGTGCACAGGAAACTGCTAGAGGCTTCCTGTCTTAGCATTTGTAACCTGCAAAAATGAAATCAAAATGCTAGTGCATGGATGCTGGTCAGAATCATCTTAGAAGGACATAAATGGACATCACCAAAGTTCTGGGCTGACATCAGCTTCCATGGAATTAAAGTACTTTGCTGCTTAAATGCAGTGAGTAGTAATGTGCTTAAATACATGAGATATCTTCTTCCGGAAGATTTCTGGTTCTCTTTGAGACCTTACCTAATGCTAATTTAAACTGGAATAAAGGGCATTATTTTTTTAATACAAAATTGTGAGGATTTTCCATTAGTGTTTTCATGACAAGTGACACAAATCACAGAGTTTGGGGATTCTCAGGCAGAGGCACTAGGTTTAGTTCTGGTCTCTGAAAGAAAAGAAACTAAATACGTAAGAGTGATTGGGGTCTCCAGGTAAGGAATACAAAAGATTAATTTATGAGTGGGTAAGCTTAGGCAGTATTTCAAAGATATGGAATAATTGAAAAACAATTAATATCGGAGGACAGCTTCCTCTTCTTTCCCTCAAAGTCAATAGCTGAAATTATCATACATAAATAAGTTTATAGCCAAAGGCAAAACTTACAGTAATAAAACTGCCTGGCAGAAGTTAAACTGCCTATTTTCCTCACATGATGATTATAATCTTTCGTCAAGTTACTATTCTTAGCTAACTTCCCATGACCTAGTGCTTTTAGATTGGATTTACAGCTGGTAAACAGTCCTTAGTTTTAATTATCATTCTATTCTGAAGAAAATCTACATGAAAAATAAAAATCATGCCATGAAACATTGGTAAAATAGCACTTTCAGATTTTTTTCTATGTATTTTGTAGACTTTTCTTTGTTGCTTAATTCTTGTTTATTTTCTAGAACCCTTCTCAGAATCTGAAACAAAAAGTTCCCTTTCAGATCTGATTGTTAAGTACTTTCCAGATTTAGTACTGAAATATGCCAAAAGTCTCCAAAGGAGCAAAGAAATAGTTAAATCTGATGACAGAGTTTCAATGATAGTTCCTTTCATACCATCTTTGATCATTATTTTCTTCACCCAAAACTATCAGATTTTAGCCTGCTTAGTATAATTGTGTATCATTGTTAACCTTACCACGAAATAAAATGTAAATGCATCATTCAAATATATTCATAAGCATTCGCTCAGTTGCAAAACACTTTTTAAAATAAGATATCACAAAGGGCTTTAACCTTCAACAACATTTATATTTAACGACATAAATGAAAGCGGATGACATTAAAACTTCAAAGCAGCAAAGATGATACATTTCCAACCATGCTGTCACAGCCAGATGTACAAACAGCATGCTAGTATCCAAAGAACTACTTTTCCATTTACTGAAGTTCAAGCGTGGCTTCATCTGAATATCTAATTCTACTGGTACTTCAAATCCACCAAAGGCCATTAAAGTGCCATGACAAATATGTGTGATATTTTGGTAGATTGGTCTCTTAACACAAGAGAGTTTAATTGTTGTTCATTCTTTGTTCCAGAATGCCCATCCAAATTTAAAAAACTAGGATGTTAAGACAGTTAGTCAGCTGATATGACACTGCTAAATGTCATTTAATTACTTCAGGTCAAGACTCAAAGTAAAAAATGTCCTTTATCTTGCCACTACTTGATGCTGTGTATTAGTTGAAATTCTGCTCACCTTTGACCAAAAATTTTTAATTTCATTTAACACAGGTATCTCAAGGTATGTTGTTTAAGGCCAATCTAGGTAGTATGGGATTGCTATGGTTTTAGTCTACACAGAGTAATAGGTACTTTCCAGATACAAATTCAAGTTCCCTTAAGATGGTGGTGTAGAATAATTGAATTGTCACTCATAGGTGCTTTGATCTGCATATTGCTAATAAAGAAGCCATGAGTATATAACTTGAAATTAGATGAGATGAAAATCACCATCAAAAACATTAAGAAACATTAGAAATAATGTTGTGATTGTTATATGTCTTTAAAAAAAAAGATTGAGTGCCATGCAAATTTTTCAAAAGCTTCACTTCTTCACTTGCCATTTTAACCTGTCTTTTGTTGAGCTGAACTTAACCAATCTGTTTCTTGTGCATAAATTGATCTTTGTACAGCATTTTATTGCCTCTGTGGTCTTCAAGTGGCAAAATAATCACTCTTAATCTTGTATTACAATTTGAAGTATTGAGTGTGAACACAACTGAAAGTGTCGCTAGTATAAATTGGTCACATTATCCCCAGGATCCTACTTAGACTAAAAACAATTTCATGTAAAATTACATATATTTTTTGCCTAATGACTTTATTATTATATTATTTTCCTTGAAATATATAAAATACACATCTAAGAATATGATAGTCTGAAATGGTACGCTTTCATGAAGAAAATTTTATACTGGGCTGTATGAGCTGAGTGTATCTTGTAGGTGATCCTGCTCCATTATTAAGCACTCCATTAATCTCTGCCTAGCTTTGGCTCTCTGTGTCAATAAAGGTTGAGATTAATAGAATAGACTCTAGAAAAAAGATCAGAGGTCTGCAGAACATAACCAAAGAAAAAGACAGAAAGTTTTGCATTTTTTCATTTTAAAGAGAAATCAGGAAGGAGAGGATGTCCAGTAAAATGAGGCAGGGAGAGGAGAAGCAATAGTCCTCAAATATACTTTAGAAGTTCTTCAAAGTGTATTCTCAGGCCCTGTGTTCTTGACATTATGGTCAAGAAGAAACTGACTTAAACTAATATAAGGAACAAAACTTCATAGAGAAGGGGAACGATTTATTGATAAAACTGGTGGTTGGTTGTTTTAGGAGATTACAGAAACCTCAGAAAATGGGCATCTTACAGAAAAGTGTAATCAAATGTCCGGTAATAGTGAAATACATGAAGTGGATGATACTTAAGCCTAAAGATGGACTAGATAATATATAATATACTACAGGTCTTGCCCCATTCTATGATCTTGTGATTCTATGTAATTTAAGTTTATAAATTTATATAGGCAAGTTATGTTTAAACATATAACATAACCTACTAAACATACTCTAATTCCTTTCCAGGTTCTACAGGTCAATTAAAATTACCTCTAGCAAAGAGCCTGCAACAAACCTTGCTCTGAGAAAATGCTTTCTCATTATGGATTGAAGTTTGTCAATTTAACAAGTATAAAAGAGAAAACACAAAGGTGTAAAGAAAACATATGGATTTGCTCATAGAGTAAGGTGCTGCTCAGTGTAAAAGTAGTAGAGCCAGGGTTTACTCTAAAAGTTTTTCCAGTGTGGTACCAGCTTTAGAGAGCTTTAGTTTGCAGCTAAAGAAACTATTCACAGGAATCTCTTTTCATATTTGGTCTTATATGTTTTCAAATAGTTTTAAGAATGGTTATGTAATTTTGAGAAAGGGTCAACAGAAATAAGGGTCTGCTTTGAAATTTATTTCATTCTGAAGCTGTTTGAAAATTGCATCAAGATGTCTAAGAATTAACCAATAATATTAAAAAGAAAATGACAATTTTTCTATTTGATTTCGAATGTATGCACCTTGACAAAGCCCTAAGGAAATCACTGATGGACATATAACTGCATGAAGGTCAATAAGAGGATATGTTATTCCCAGAGATATGTGTATAATGTGGTGTGTCTAAGGGATAATGCTGGTCAGTTGGCAGCCAAAATAATCCTGATGAAGAAACCTGATGAAGCAGTTGCTTTTTCTTATAACACTATTTACAATGTGGTCTAATTATCTGCAGTTTGCTCATGTTCTCACAACATTATTTTTCAGCATTTTTTCTTTCTGTTTTTTTTTCTTTATCTTTCAGTGAACACTTAAATTGTTTTATCTAATTTGACCAGCACCTGACTAGATTTTCTGACACTAAGCTTTTTATGAATGCTAAATATTGTCCTGCAATAATCCAAGGAAAAATATATGCAACAGTTTTTTTGCAATAGTTACAGAAAATATTACAGTGCAGATCCTGTGGCAGAAACATTTGAGTGCACATCAAAATTGTATACAGATAAAAACAAGGGTTGATCACAGGATTATTTTTGTCACAGAAGGAAAACATTCAGTGCATTTCAGCACCCTGTCCTGCCAAATGGGTCATCCATGAGAATCTCTTTGCGCATACGCTATAAGATCAGTCTCTCACTTGTTAACAAAAGAGCTGTCAGACACCACAGTACAATGTAAGGATTGAAATAGAATCATACATAGAGACAGTCAGATAATTACCAGCAAAGAGCAGGCATACAAAAACAGCAAAGGGAGTAGCTTTTATTGATGAAAGTTCTTCACTCATGACAGCAGCATGCACTCACTGCGCACAGCATTAAATCTTTTTTCAGATAATGACCAAAATGAAAGCCTAGAGTTAAGTGTAAAAGGAAGGTAAGTGCACTTCTACTGAGTAATGTTAGCCTTGCATCACGTGGGGCTGAGGAGTTTCCTCTATCAGAAGTGGTTTGTCAGTAGTTAATAACCCAGAGCAGACTTCTATTCCATGATTTTTTTCCAATTTCCCTATGAAATGTGTAAGCTTTTAGCAACCACAGCACCCAGAGACAATGATTTCCACAGCTCAGCTCTGCATTGTATTAGCAACTACCAATACATCCTATGCCACACAAAACTTGCAATAAATAACAAGGGTCAATGTTTAGTATGATTGGAAAACTGAGTTGTATTGGAGTTTGGCTGTTATTCAAACCAGTTTTCTATGATAAATCATAGAATTAGACTTATTAGAATAACATTAAAGGCTGTGGTCTGAAATTATGACATTGAGAACACTTTAGAATGCAAAACAGGCAAATGCTTTAAATGAAATAGCTGTCACATGGAAAACAGCCTGCTGAAATTATGTGTATTTTCACTTATATCTTGACAGTGTACCCTTGTGCAGTAGCTTTATTGTTCTGTAACAGGCATTTAGGGTATGGAAACACCTAAGGTTGTGAAAACACCTACAGGAAAATTGTTTATCACATAGTAAGATTTATAGAAAAAATACATCCTACAACCACGTGTAATTGAATATATCAATAGCTTTCTTCTTCATCTGCACTAACTACAATTAAGATGTGAAATGTAATTTCTTTCACTTGTGGCATATCTGAAAGGAGACAGCAGCAACATCTTGTAGTACCTGTAATAACTGATCTGCTCCCTCTTCGAATTCTCTCATTTGACGACTCTAAAATATTAGATAAAAGTCAGTTTGGAAGACTTTGAGGTCAGCTGGCACAGACCTCTACAGAAAAATCAGGATTTCCCATTATAATCCTCTCTCTGATATTCCCTCACATGCAGGTCTTTAAAAATATCTTTGATGGAAGTGAATTTCACATATTAAATACTTTTTGCTTTGCTTTTATTATTGCCTGGAGGGGCCTGTCTTAATTTTTTATTCAAGTCACTTTTTAAATCCCCAAAGATATTAATGGTGCAAGATGAAGCACTAAAAGCTTTACTCTTTAAAGTTATTTCCTAAAATATAACCTAAATATTCCTGTAGATCATGTAGAGTGTCTTCATTTTCTAGACTTCTTCTGAAATGTCTATATGTGGTAGGCATCTTTGTGTTCAATTTATATTCCTCAGAGAATTAAGAGTCTATGTTGATGGTAGAAAAGACACTACAGTAAATAAAATAACAACCCCCTGAACTCTGACGTTTTAGCTCAGAGGTATTTGTAAGTAGTTGTATCATTTTTTATAGTCTCTTTCAAGCAGTAGCACTGTATATTAAATTGTCTTAATCCCTTCTCATGTGTTACAGCATCTAATCCCTCTCTATGTTTTTTTTTTTAAGTTTATAAAGTGTTCTTCCTATATTGATCATATTCACAGAAGATTCAAAGTGCAGTAAAAGCAACAGGCTACAGTTTACAAGGATCTACAAATGTTTCTGGGTTCATTCTGGTTTAAATTCACTGAGGACATATAGTAAAATTTTGTTGGAGCAACACATTGGAAAGTCTTCTTACCTGCTAGCCACAAATGCCTATGATTCTTTTCTGCTTTTCCTATACAAAGAGTTCTCTGGCAGGGCAGAGCTACAAAACTAAGTAATCTTTCTCCCTGGCATCCACCCACTAGGTTTTTACATAAGATCCATCTAAATCCATTCTTATGTGTTTTTTTTTCTCCTGAAAATTGTTATTCTTTCTCCTGAAAAGTATAAAAAACATTTGCAAACATAATCTACATATCTACACACTTTTTTTTTTCCTTTCCAGTTTGTTGTAGATACTTAAGAGTCTAAGATTTCTGGCACCCTTACATGCCTATTAAAAAAAAAAAAATAATGAGAAAAGCACAATTATCTCTACAAACTCTATCATTTTGCTTGCAGTATTACTGTGAGGCTGGATGAAGTGATTTAGAATGTAGCAGATACCAAAATCAGTATTACATCTGAAAAAAAACGGAGACAAGAAAATAATCCCCAGAGATACTGAGAAAAGAGTCTGAAAAAAATTTAGAAAAAAAAAAAAAGTCACAAATAGCTCTCATTCATGAGGTAACTCCCAGGCACCTGCAAAGTCATTTAACTTTTGTGATCTGCTGATATCAGTGCTCAAAATAATACAGCTGCAGGTTAAGGGCTAACCTCCATGGTGCTTTGTCACCCTACCAGATATGAAATTTGCCAGCACTTGCTTGCGTTGGTGCTCAGTAATTTCTGATACATTCTTCAGGAGGATGTAGGATAGTATTAAGTCCTAACACTTTGTGTCCTAACAATTGTGGTATTCTCTATAAATAAATTATCTTTCAGGTGCCTATACAATATAATTCCAACTTGCCTATAGATTTTCCAGCACAAAAGAACAGAAAGACTTACAGGACTTTGTTGACTGCAATTACTAAGTTATATATCAACCAAGAAACTGAATCATACTTTGGAAGTACATATAGAAATTTGAGTATTTTAATAGAAATTTTGGATGCAGTCAATACCAGAATCTGGATCATGACCCTGCAAAGTAGCTGGTAAGAGAAATTTAGTTTGCTAATGATGCTCAATGTGTATAGTTTCTTCTTATACCCATATTACAGTCTTTTTCCTGAATAATTCCTGGGTTTAATTGCCTGAGTTTCCTGAGAAGCAGGAGAATATGATTACTTTACAATAGTAATAATGAATGTAACTTATCTTTCTTAAAAATAACCATTAAAGGTAATTGATGACATTCTTTGTGATAATGTATCTGGAAATGACTGAATGGAACTTGCGAAGAAACCTTTACAGACGCAACAAGGCAGAAAATAACTAGTGAAATTAAAGCTTTGTTCAGAACAAACAGGTTTCTATTTTTGCATGGCTAGTTCATAAGCAGAAAACACTATATATAATTTTATTCCTAACACCAGAAAGTGCCACTACTTTTCTTATGCTATTTTGTTCACCACCTTCCTTCTAACTTCACAGGTTAATTCTGTATTTCAGATCTGGTGCTCTGCTTGTATTATTTGCTTTTACTACATTCATATAAACATGGAATAACATGGTCTATGGTTGCTTCCATCAGTCCTGAGAATTCATTCAAACATATTTTCAATTCTAGTATTCGCTGGTTTTAGCAGCTTAATGTCAACTATGAATTAAGTCAAATGGTTTTCCTAATGCTCTAGTTTGCTTCCTCTGTCTGGTACCACATGCTTTGATTGCTGCCCTGTTGGCCTTTTGGATCTCTTTTTCTTTTTCTGAATTCTTCTGTACTCTATTGAATATGATCCACTGTCGTGTTTCAGTTCTTTGATTAGCTTTCTCTATAATTCTCACACATTCTTCCTCTCTTGCGTATTCTTAGAGGCTTGCTTAACTTTTCTGCCTTCACTGTAATATTGTTCACTCTGAATTTATTTTTTACTTATATAGATACATACATATTCTTGTCTGCTCATGTGACCTGGGGCAATTGTAAAGTCTAACTTATGGAAATGTATACACAATTCAATGAAAATATTGCAAACAACACATCAACTACGAAAACTGTCTAATATTTACCAAGAAGGACTTGGAGGTAGCGGTGGATGAAAACCTGGACATGAGCTGACAATGTGCACTCACAGCCAACCAGAAAGCCAACCATACCCTGGGCTACATCGAAAGAATTGTGACCAGCAGGTCAAAGAGATGATTCTCTCCCTCTACTCTCTTGTAAGACCCGCCTGGAGTTCTGCATCCAGTTCTGGATCCCTCAGCACAGGAAATACATGGACCTGTTGGAGCAGGTTCAGAGAAGTACCAGGAATGCTCAGAGTGCTGGAGCACCTCTACAGAATTAATTGAAAGAGCTGGTGGCTCTGGGAAGACCTCATTTTGACCTTCCAGTACTCAAAATGGGGAGAGAAAAAGGGGGAGAGCCTGTTGCAATAGTACAAGGGGTAATGTCTTTAAAGTGAAAAAAGGTAGATTGAGAGCAGATATAAAGAAGAAATTTTTTACCATGAGGGTGGTGAAACACTGGAACAGGTTGCACAGAGTGTTGATAGATAATCCATCCCTGGAAACATTCAAGTTCATTTTGAATGGGGCTCCGAGTGACCTGATCTAGCTGAAGACATACGTACTTATTAAGTGAGTTTGGACTAGATGGCGTTTAAAGCTTCCTTCCTACTCAAACTATTCTATGATTCCATGTTTCTGTGAGATGTATTGGGGTTGATATTTTGCTTTTCTTCTTGTACTGCTAGCCATCCATGTCCTACTTTCTGCTGCTCATCTTCTAACTCGGTATACTTATTTCTAGTCGTTCAGAATAATCACAAAACTCCCAAATCCATAGCTCCTTCTATTACTCAAATTTTAATTCAAAATGTATCTTCACTCATCTTTTTCCACTCCTTAAAGTAGAAAATTAGAATTATTAATACTCCCTTCTCCCATATATACTTCTCTTTTTTTATTAATACTTCTTCAACATAACATTGAGTAATTAAACTTTTCCAAGAATGACATCTGATTTTGTTACTATTAAACATTTCAGGTAGTTTGCATATTACCATTGGTTTGTGGTATAGGGTTTAAGGTGGATGTTGGGGTTTTTTTTCAGGTTTGGGGGGTTTTTTCACATTTTTCTATAACTTGATAGCTTGAGGGTTTTAATTTCTCTAAACCTTGTCTAAAAAGCTTCAGTATTCAGTGTTGTGCTCCTCTTGTTATATATGTGCTATACATTTGGTATAGACTGCATGCTAGTTCTTTTCAAGCTTCCCTTTTACATCCATACAAAATATATGATACTAATTTTCTTGACTCAGAGTAAATATTTTTTCTGTAATACATATAAATTCATGTTTTTGTCTCATGAAAACATTAGTTTTTGTAACTGTGTTCCTAGCAGAACTTACACATATTTGCTCTCAGTTTTCTATATAAACCAGGATGTTAAATATTTCCTCATATTTTAAAATTTACACCAAAATGTAAAATTGTTCATCAGCCGAAAGTGATTTCTAGGGTGATACTATGTCACACAAATTGGTTTTGTAAACCAAGAATCACAAATTACATAAGTTGAAACCATAGACTCATTTTCTTCTGTGGGCAACAATTATTTTTAGTGGTCTGCAGTTAGAAAGCACCTTTCACATGAGTTCCTAAAATCCAGGGTTTGATCAACATGAAAATTACATAGAGTGAATGTTCACCTCATGCTTTCCTCCAATTACAGAAGCAGCTACATTTCACTGGTATGTAATGCATTTAGTTTTGGCACATTTACATCTCAGAAATACCACTCTTTTCTACAGGAGACCCTACTTTGTCTCCAGTGTCTAAGGTTTTTTGTAAGGAGGTAAAAATAGATAAAACTAGAAAAGTTAATCTGCCAAAGTAATAATGCTGAAACTTACTACAACACACAGAGGAGTAAAATGTCCTGTCCTGTGGTACCTATACTAAATGACTGAATCAAGGAAAACTTTTTCACACTTTGAAGCTCCTGTTATTCAAACAACCAGCCTGTTTATACATGGCTGCCATTGAATGACTCTCCTCTTTCATGACTGAACTTCATGACTTCACTCACTTTTTCTTCTAAAAGATAAAATCACACTTCTATTTATGAATAGAATATACAGCTACATGGCTCTTTTTGAGTAATGGGAAGAAAAAGAAAGGGATTTTTTAAATGTGAAAAGGAATGAAGACCACATTTTGTGAAATGCTGTCCTTACAAATATGGCCAAACAGACCTAGCTGCAGTTCTCTGCTTCTTCTGCTTAGGACTGTTCCTCAATCTGGACAAAATCTGAATGCATGAACCTTCTGGTCTACGTTAATAGAACTAGTACATTTCTAAAATATTTATTTCAAACAATGGAGCGTTTACAAGGGAAAATTACATGTTTTTAAAATTAAAAGGATTACAAATTTAGCTTATGACTAAATCCTGTAACAACAGAAGAAACAGTCATAGTCAGCTGTGACTGTGAAGGTTATCTGGATTTAGATCCAGATTTTTTTCATCTAGAGAGAAAATATTTTGCACATAAAAGCAGTTACATATAGAGTTTTTGTAAATCTAACATCTTTATTTATGTGTAAGTTAAAAATAGCTAGCACAAAAAAGTAATATTGTTCACTCTGAATTTATGTGGAAATATAAGATAATTAACTGAATAAATACTATTACAAGTTATTGGGAAAAAATAATAAAAGTATTTAGAAAAATACAACCAAATGAGACAAGCCGGAGTAATATACCTGTGGTCTGTCCAACCAGGAAGAAGCATCTCCTCTCCCCAGGCTGGAAGATGAAACATGATGTGTCTTCCATATAGATCACTTCAGACACATGCACAGCTGAAGCTGAACTAAAAATCTTTTATTGTTGTTGGCAGTATGGGAAGAATTGCATGGTGATGCTCTTCCGTTTCTTATTCTTCCTGGTTCTTAGAAAAAGTCCAGATGTCCACCTCTATTGCAGTTCTTAAAACCTTTAAGATAATTTTTGATGGAGACAACGGAAATACTACTTACTGGAGGTAAGATATGACGTGAAACTAATCAACCTGAAAAGAGAAGAAAAAAATGTTTCTTTAATATCATTTTAAGGATTGTGATTGTGGAGAATCTATTTTAAGGGACTATTGATTTTTACAGGCCTGTGTTTAGCTGGCAATTTCTGTTGTCTTTTCCAGGCTGTGTAAGTAATTTCAGTTAATCCTAATTAAAAAGTAAACTTAGATCTCTAAAGAATTGTACAATTGGTTTGGTTCTCAATAAGCTCAGAGTCAACACCATTTCTATGACGAACTAAAATAGGTAAGAAGGTACATAATGAGACAATGAAGTGTTTCTGTTCAGCTAACGTGTAGGTCATTAATCCAGGACTCTGGACAAGCTTTGAAAACCACAATTCAGGAAAAAAAAAGTCCTGAAAGACTATGTTCTGGTATGGCATATGATCCAAAATTAATCCAGTATTCAGACCTTCAAGACTTGCAAAATGACATAGCTCTAGGAGAATATCAGAAAGCTAGACAAAGAAAAATGAAAACTCATTTTAATTATCTAATAAAAAAATGAATTCTCTAGTTATCACAAAAAAAAATAACCACAATTTTCTGTGGCTCGCTTAAATTTATAATCTGTAGAAACTACTTTTAAAATAGTTGAATTAAGAATTCTAGATTAAGGAATGTACTGTAACTTCTTATTTTTCATCAAAGACTAACAGCTGGATAATCTACATATGTGTATTCTGCTGTCATTTTTATAAATTGCCTTTGAAATAATTTATTGCTGGTTCATACTTCTACAGAAGTTCTCACTAAATTGCCTTTGGGTGAAACTGTTACATTCTTTTGTATTGTTTTTTAGTGAGAGATCCACACATCTAAAGCTGAAATATCTCGAGGATAAATATTAATCTCAGATCTAGTGTGCATAGGAATATCCAGACTTTTCCTTGGCATCCAGGAAAAGGCTGGAAGATCTACCCAGATATTTATACCCTTCATAAATTCAGACATATGAAAAAAAGGCATATGTAATATATGCAAACAATGTTTAAGAAAGATTTTGTCTTGGGGTTTTTTTTTGTCTGATAGCTAAAATGCAGGCTGAATAAAATTACTATTTAATCCAAACCTATTGACTGTAAAAATCAAAATAGAATCATTGAATAAGTTGTCAATAAATAATTTTGGATAGATATAATTATTTATTTTTATGACTCAGTGAAAATATTTTATAACTGCTTTAACTCATTTAATTACAAAATTTGTTTGGAAAGAGTGTTTTATATATCTATCAATATGGATATCAATACATATCCTTTTCCATATTATGTGTGTGTGCGTATAATTTGCATTTAAATAAAGTATTCAAACTCTTTAAACAAGCGAGTGTCTCATTAGTTGAGTTGTTTTTAGAACAAGAATCATAGCTTTTGGAAAGAAATGTCATCTAGCTCAGGACAGAAACCATATTTAAATGTATCGCTTTTATGGATAAGAATGTACATGAGGAGATTAGAACACATATCCTTGATCAGAGAAATGTACAAAGCCAGAATTATGTTTTTGACAGTGGCCAGTATCAGAAGAATAGGGCAAATATAGAGTGATACACCCAAAGTACCTGATTTATGACAAATTGCAGTTTAGATAGAGAATACTATATTTCTTCTTCTTATAAAATGTAATAACCCTTGAGAACTTTAGCACCATAAATTGGCTTAATCACTTTTTAAAATTCAATTACACTTTCGGTATCTACAGCATTCTAACAATGAGCTTAACTATAAAAATATTTATCATTTTAAAAAATATATCCTTTTTTGGTATTTTAAACCAAAGTGTTTATTTGCTGATGTTCTTACCTAAACAGCTAATCTTTAAACGGGTTACTTAATAACTGGGGGCTGGGGACTGATGCAGGCATCTCAGCATATTTCATTTGATAGCTAAATTCAGGTATAACGTCAGGGAATTAAAGTCAACTGGGGCTATATGTGTCAATATCTTCATAAATGTACATATTGAACTCTTCCTGCCTCTTCCTTCCAGATCCCCTGGAAGTAAAGTATGAAGCAGTCATTAACTTTGTAGCAAGAAAATAATGAATAGCTTAGAAAAAAAAAAAAAAACCACCAAACAACCACACCATACAAAGATCTGCATGAATAAGAAAAGATAGACTAGGGAAGGTGTGGAAGCTTTTCACTCAGGTGCACAGGAAGATGGTAGGCAAACAGCTAAGAGCCTTTTTTTTTGCACACCTATGTTAGAGCACAGAGATTGCCTTAGTCACCTCATAATGTCCCTTTCAGCTCCATATACTTGTTTCTGAATGTCTCAATAAGCTGAAATTCTTCTTTTTCAAGGTCTTTAAAAGTCATCAGTAACAGAATTTTCATACTGCACTTTGATATTCCAGGAACCCAGTGAGGTGCCTAGAGAAATGCAAAAGAATTATGTATTAAATTAATAGGGGTTATCTATAACATTTTTTGCAATTGCATATTTAAAACTCTGATGTGTGTTCACTCAGCATGGAATAAACAATACCAATCTCAGATATTTCAGCACACAACAAGAATTATCATTTAGTACAAAATAAAATGAGGACAAATGTAAATAAAAATGCATTTTTCAAGTTCTTGCTTTACTGCTATAAAATTGGAGTGTTCTTGCGTGTCCACTCTGAATCTTATCTTCGAAGGTGAAAATTAATCAGAAAGAGTCATTACCTTGTGCTCAGTCAGACTGGACAAAGTAAATATGACATATGGGTGCCACAGAAATGTATAAATTAAAAGTATTAGATTGCATGATGGTAACGACTAGTAAAACAAGTCTTTTTTTTTTTCATGTTTTATTTCTTTTTACTTTTTTTAGATTCTAAGTGCAAGTGTTTAGAATCAAATGCAAGCAGTGATAAACCCCTGATCGTAGATATGAAGTGATCACAATTATATTTAAGTTATTATGTAGGATTATTTATTTTCCTCTGCTTTAGACAACACTGTGTGTGTCCTAATAGTCCGTGATCATACAGCCTTACTCTAAGTACCTCACTATATTCTTTATTTAGTCTGTAAGTGTTTACCTTGTGCTGTTGTAATGAACGTTCCTCCTACTTAATCTGAATAAAGAGTTTCATTTCTGGTTCAGGAAAGCAGATCTATGTATGAGGCTGAGAGCCTTAAACACGCACCCAAGCTCTTTGTTGTTTTACACTCACTTTTTTGGCAGTGTGATTACGTAGTCAATAGATTGGAATATGAACTTGAGCCTCCAGATATTTCTGGTTTAAAAAAAATAAATAAACTGGTGCTTGTCAGTTTCTAAGTTTCGAAAATGAAAGCTTTAATCCATATATTTCACAACTACACTTCCTTAAGTATCAATGTGTTAAAAAGTAGCAGTTCACAATAAACCAGTTTCTCTTGATTACTAATTCATATTTCTGCATCTTCAATAAGAGATTTAACACTAAAGCAGTTGTTAGTGCCCAGGTTACACCTTTTTCCACTATGCCTGTAGCTTTTTTTTAAAGAAAGCCTAAGTGATAAAAAAAAAATCATCCTATATTAGGTGAGAAGTTGTCCAACTCCCACATTCACCCAGGTCAGGTAACAGTGAGCAAGAGCCTTCTGAGTGAGTTTTTTTCTGCTGGCATCCAGAGGAGTGAAGGTGAAAAAAACCTGAAAAATAGTCATATGCATTTTATACAGATTATATACAGATGCTTTCAGTACAGATACTAAGGCCACTCAAACCATTATTGTGGTCCTTGAGCCTAACAGTTTTAAAAAACTACTTAAAAGTGTTTTACAGATGCAGTCCTCAGCTCTGTGATCAGAAACTTACACTGTCTTTGGCAAAGTGAATTATTAACTGCTGTTAGTTTGACTAAAATTATATGAACCTTGTAAGCAAAATGTATGATCTATTTACAAGTGAGAACACTCAGTTGCTTCTAAGCAGTCATGAGCATTTTGAAAGTTGAATGGCAATTGTTAAATTAGCATATGAGTAACAGAGGAAAAACATTTTCCATATGAAAAAGTAAGTATATTAAAATGACATTAATCTTTAAGCAAGTTATTAAAAGTATGTATTTTAAAATCTTACTTTATGGTGGATAACTGGCCATTTAAGAAGTAAAGATATTTCATGAAAGACAAATAAACATAATTATACAAGTAAACCAGCGGGGGGGTACCCACTTTTCTGTATGATAAGAAAATTTCAAGTAAGCTTATTCAGCTATTTCTGGAAGCATAGGTGTTAAGATTAGTTCACTGATGAGGCCTAAGTAATGTTGATGCAAAGCCCACACAGCTTTCATCCTATCACTGATATTAAACTGTTACTGACATCCCAAATGGCACACCAGACAGGTAGCTTTTTTCTCCTGCCTCTAGTTTAGTCTTAAAATGGTTTTCAAGTACGTAGTGATTTTAAAATCACTGTCTCTTCAAGACAGAAATTTCAGAAGAGGAAAAAAATGAGGTTTTTACTGAAAAAAAAAAAAAAAAAAGAAAAAAAAGAAGAAGAATAAAAAAAACAACTGGAAAGCCAGTATAAGTTTTCAACTTGTCTGAAGATTTAAGCATACGCACTTATGTCCCAGCCTTGTGAACTATAGTTGTGCTCACAAATCCCTAATCAATACCTCCTCACATGACTAATAGAATGATAGAACTTTGTACCTCTGACTTGTGGGACAATGGGGATTGCTTTGGTCCAGTTGGCTTAGTGCTTTACCTTGCATGAAACTCCTGCAGTGCAAACACCTGCCTCCATGCCTTTTAAATCAGCTTTGCGAGTCGGTACCATAGATGAGGTGATTGTGCTCTTGGATACTGAAGGGTTAAAAAGATGAGAAAGAAAGCATATATTAGGGTGCCACAAGCATCTAAGATGGCCTTAGGAGTGGTCAGTAAAGTAAAACAGGTGCAGTAAAAGTAGAGGAAAGCTGGCTTTGACTTATTAGTCATTCTTAGTGCAAAATACCCATTTTTCTCTTTCCAAACTGAGCAATTCCATGGCACTGTTTTATCTTGTTTCTTCTGCCCTCTGCTGTTATGGTCAGCTTCATGGAAGCAATGAGTCTATAGACATTGCAGATGCAAAGCCCACACAGGAAAAAACAGGCCAAGTATCATATATCCGCTGATGTAAGTACATAGCACACCACTTATTTCAGAAGAGAAATGGGGAGTATCTAACACAGTAGTGGTGCAATCCCTCCCTAGTCTCGCTGCATAGAAACCACACCGATTGATATCTCTGAGCAGAAAGTTAATTCAAACTGTAACTAGTTTAACTGCATCATAAACCAAAGTTCAGTGGGATCAGTGGAAATGCTCTCAGGGTCTGAACATATGTATTGAATGCATGATTTTGCTAAAAGTATCCACCAAATTTGTAGAACACTGCATCAGAGAACATCAGAGGAAAATTAGTTGTTAATGATCATTTTTCAGTCTTACTTAAGGGCCTATGTTTTTCTGGTAACCCATTCCCCAATCTGTCTGGTACACTGACTTGCCTGGGCACAAAAAATAAATTAATATTTCTTCTCTTTCTTTACGGTAATGTAACACACATACTTGTTAATGATAAATGAAGCAAGATTTTAATAGCATACAAACTGAAGAAGAAATAAGCCAGATATAGTCTGATAAAGTAAGGAAACCCTGCATCTAAGCACTGAATCTAAGAACAACAAAGAAACCAATTTTTCTGTATTCACTCTATGTAAGCTGCACCTCCCATCTACTGCAAAGAAATGTAAATAATATCATCCAGGTATGTTTGCAAGCACAAGTTAAGGCTAATAAGAAGTGTGACTACAACATCAAAGTAATGTTGCATTACAGAAAAACTAAATATTGTAACTCTAGAATGTAAACTGGTAAGACTACAGAATTCTTTTAGCCTATAATTTTAATATTTATAAACTACATGTTTTAACCTTCATGGTTTAACTACAAAGCAGGGGTAAAGCTTTTAATTGGTTTTACTGTATTTATACAGCTTAGCATATTAAGATATTAACCATGAGATTTAAATTTGTAAGAGTCATTAAAATGTTGTAGCCTATTCATTTGTATGTTCTGTCTACTTTATTTCTTGGGAAAGCATGAAAACACAGAGCTTTGATGCTGAAGCACATGGATTCAAAATTTCTTTCTTTCGTTGGAGCAGAACAAGTATCTGGGTAAATATCCTGTCGCTTGCCCCTTTATTTCAATTTAAGCTTGTAGACATATTTATATATTAACTTTCCCCTTCTGTCTACTTTATTGACAGTTCATGAGATTTCTTGTAATTTGAAAGGTTAGGAAGTAAATATTTAGTACTCTTCACAATATTTTTCCTTCTGGTTTCCCAGAAATTCAGGAACAATTGTTTCTTTAAAATGACCTAAAAATATGATTTATTCTACCATTAAGATCATTAAAACTTTACATCTTTAACAAGGTTCTCTCTATTTCTAAATCAAATAACCTGACACAAATTAGATATATGTGACAGGTAGCACAGACCCTGTGATCTAGTTCTAGTGGCTGTTACAACTTAAATCAGGGCAGTCTCTACCTCTACAATACGTAAAGTGTCTATTTTATGCACACTCTATGCACTGGACTTAAGGATTACCAGTATATTAAGCAGTATCAGGCTTTAAACAAGTTAGTGAAATGAAACTTAAATACCCGTAATGCTATATTTTCAGAGAAGTCCTCGGTATACTTTTAGGCTTGGGCCAGTTGCTTCCTAAAAAGTATTCAAGGCATGGTTCAGAAGTTAGCATAAACAAGCTGGATGCAAGCTAAGACAATTTCATAGTATGGATGTACTGCCAGCTGGACTCAGACCTGGAGAAAAACTCTGGCATTGCTCAGTTTCATATATATATAGCTATGAATAAATATTAATAGCCCCTTTTTACTGTACTTTTCAAAAACGAAAGAGGAAAAAAAATATT
The DNA here is from genome assembly GCA_013400055.1 of Nycticryphes semicollaris. Taxonomy (NCBI): domain Eukaryota; kingdom Metazoa; phylum Chordata; class Aves; order Charadriiformes; family Rostratulidae; genus Nycticryphes; species Nycticryphes semicollaris. The sequence continues at coordinate 193,748 of VXBJ01007806.1, forward strand.
CAAAGTATATTCTTGGTACAGTGCTACCTTGATTTTAAGGGCAAGTCTTAGGTAATGTCTAAAAATGGTGAGAATTGAATTGGCATGAATTGTAGGCAACTAGAAATGACCCTTCTTCACAAATATACCTGGTATGATATAAGATGATAGAAGGGAAAATTTCTCTGAAAAGACTTCCATTTAACTATTACCCAACGACCTTGTTGTATCTTTGTGATAGGGGCTACTGGGGCTGTCATTTTGTGATACTTCATTGAAAAATGTACACTGCTTAATTGCTCTCCCCAAGTGTTTTTTTTTTTTTCAGTTTTTGTAACACCGAGAGACCTCTAAAATTCTAAAACCATCCTCCTCATGTATTCTTATTTAAACAACACATTTTTATTCCAAGTAAGCAGAACTTAATATTGAACCTGAAGAAATAAATAGATTTTTCTTGTTTTTTCTTCTTCTTTTTTTTTTTTTGTCTTTAGTCCCCAGATAATTTTTAATAACTGTGTAGCAGCATAGCAATGTAGCTTCCACCAGCCTGGGAAACCAGCATTTAATCATCAGTGATTGCTAGAGGGACCTGACATTTTGCATCTCGTAGTATTTTATTTCTGTAAAGATATCATGTTCACTCCATAGCCAAACCCGCAAATCTGGTTTGACCCCTCATTGAGGTTAATCGGATGCTCTGATATATGAAAAGGACTGGAAATAACTAAAACCTTGTGATAGAACATGGCAAGGACAGGATTGCTGTCTCTATTTTAAGTCTGAGGCACAGAGTAAAAGACATGTCAGGCTTTGACAAAACAGGGAAGAGAAATAAATTAATGTATGAGTAAGTAAGGTAAAGTGTAACAGTCAAAACACTTGATGTGCAAATTAACATCTTGGGTTACTTAAAATGTTCTTTTTGTTTGTTTTTATTTTCAGATGTGCTACCTGCAGTACACAGAGAAATCCTTGCAATGACTCCATGGGACATTAGTGACCTGTTAGATTGGCAGTAAAATGTGCATGTTGTTTTCAGTCAATATGTTTCACACAGGAGCAACTACCCAACATGGTAAGCAGAGGACTGCTGTCTGGCTCTGTGCATCAGCCGTATTTATGGGTTCCTCAGAATATAAATAATAAACGATCACAGTAAAATGCTTACACAGAAATCCTTTTGTTCCACTTGATTCTTCTGTTAGGGGAAAATTTCACAGGACCATTTGAAATAGAGAAGGTTAGAAATGGGTACATAACAAGATCTTTTTTCTCCTCAACCTTTAATCATAACAACTGACAGATTAGTGACATTTAACCTTGAATGTGTTATTTTCCTAATGCTGAGGTGTTGGGGGTTTTTTCCATTCTGTTACCATATCCTATTAAACTGTTACTAAGTAATGATTTCAAAAGAAAAGAAAGTAATGACTTTTTGAAAGACATCTTTCAAAATGGTTTCACTCCTACTGAATTCAGAAAACACTTTCCTCCCAGAGTATCTGAACAATGCTGTAGGCTGATGCAATTTGTTTTAAAGTTACTGAGTATTCAAAACGGTTACTTGACAAGAAGGATAGAATTTTCCCTCCCCTCTTTCTTTGCACTGTCTGTACAATAGAGCCCTTCTTTTTTCTTCACCCTTTATCCACCCTTTTGGGAGAAGTTATTTTTTTTAGCTTTTTTTTTTTTTTTTTTTTTTTTTTTTTTCTGTATGATTTATCTGACGCCTCCCTCTGTGCTCTCCTCACACCACATACAAATCCAATACTGACAAGCCAGCACAGTTTAAATTATTCACGCTTCGGTGTACGTGAGCTGCAGTGCAACAATCAGCAAAGCAATCATTCCATTCATTGGTCTCTTCTGAACTTATTGATGAAAAATTGCAGGAGGAAAGCTAAAATCCTGTGTTGCTAATGGAAGCCCGAATCTGAGCAAAATAATTTCCATATAAGCAAGCAAGCAAACAAACAAAAAAGCTTATCAAGAATTAGAATAAATGCATAAATACATAAGTAAAGTAAAAAAAAATAATATCAAAGGACCGTGGAACAATTATTTAGACCTATTTTGCACATCTAATATGATACCACAGTGTCATATGGAAATCTTCAAAATCTCCTTTGTTTCCTTAACAAGTTGCAAGACCATCACAGCAAGATCATTTAATTGACTTCTGTTTTACATGTCAGAGGTAAAAACAAGCTAGTACAGACTGGAAGGGATGTCAGGAAACATTTCTCTCTCTTCTACCTAAACTGCTTAGCTGATTTAAAGCATGACACTGAAAGCCAGGTTTATGCATCACAATACTTAGTATTCTGGGTCAATACAACAAATGAGATATTTTGTGATACTAAAAAGAACCACAGATGTTATGGTTGAATTTTGTAGAAAATGCAGGGATCATTATTAAAATTCATCTTCCTCTAATATGAAATCTGCTACCTTTTCTTTTTTTTTTTTTNCAACCTTTTTTTTTTTTTTTTTTTTTTTTTTTTGTTTAAGTTGAGAGAAACTTCTACAGGAGATATAGTAATAGTGGCAGGCCAGAAGAGGATGGCAGAGTAAGCAATTTCCCTCCAGAAGAAAAAGGCTTGGAAAAAACAATTTATTCAAACAAGAGGTTGATCTTTTGGCTCTGATCCATGTGAAATGTCTTTGATCCAGTGATCCTCAGCTCATAATAATAGGAATCATGTAGCGTATAGTGTCTAGTTATGCTAGTATCTATGTCAGTATCTATATGGCAATCCTGGGCAGAGGTTCAAGCATGGGCTTTCTGCAGTTGTCCATGCTACTTAAGTACAAGCAGATACCCCACTACAGTTTTAGCCCATGCCAACTAGCATTCTCTATCCCATAATGTCCTTATAATGCCCAAGAAGGCTTTCCACCCTGAGACGTTCCCATGTGCCCTCGAACCCCACAATACAGTATGCAATTTCTACCTTCTCTTATAGCAAAACTGTACTGTGCCATACTGTGACAGCTCTCTCTACTTCTTTCGGACATTTTGAACTAATCAGGCAGAGAAGCACCAGCAGACGTTGTGGACTACAGCTGCTCCAGCAGAGTCTGTGACTGTTCTCACCTCCTGGAGACAAAGGTACGAAGCCATATGCAAAAATATATATTGATAATGGGGCAGCAGTTTTAATGCAGGAATAGATGTAATGTTGCTACTTCAGAAACCCCTAGTTTACTGTGATTATAGCTCATTAGCTGAAGGCACTTAAAATGTAAGCCAACTACAAAACTCCAATCTATTTAAAAAGAGGCAACAAAGCACAAAAATGGGGTAGCACACAAAAAAATCTAATGAGTTTACATCAACAGACAAATAAAACTGCGTGCTGACTCAGCCTTCCGTAGTTATTCGGGGCTAAAGTGGGTGAACTGTAGCAAGTTATACAAGGAGTTTGGTTAGCAGTGTGAAGAAGGTAGCTGAAAGAATTGAAGAAACCTTTTGTTTATGGATTTTATAATTTTCAAATAAATAAAATTCAAGTGAATTGAAGAAAAATGGACTGTAAACATATTTTCCAATTAGAAGTTGTCAGAACAAGTGGCGAGAAATATTTTGGTAAGAAAAGATTAGTATTTTCTGGGTCGTTGCATCCTTTTCTTTTCTTACATATCAGAAGCTCTAATGAATTTAATGCAAGGTCACAGATGGTTTCAAACAAAACTTGTGTTGGGGGGGTTAAAAAAAGTCTTGCTTTTTAAATTTTTTACACAAGCCTTGCTATGATCTAGAAGACTAATTTAAGGCAGGTGATTTTGTCTGACATCCTGGGTAACACAAAAGGAAGAATAAAGTTACTTATATAACAGTAGGTAGACCTTTTCACTGAATACAGTGCTTATCATAAAGCCAAAACCTACAGTCACACTAATCTTGTGTAAAGAAACTCTATTTTATGCTTTCAGGTAGCCTAAGTTAAAAGTGATGTCTGACACACAAGTTTTGAACAGGGAATCTTTTAGCATATAGAATTTCTCAGAGCAACTATTTTGGCAGTTTGATAGGTTCATGTACGTGTCATTACTACTTTGCATTAATTGCTCTCTAAACTTCTTATCATTCCTATAATGTTGCTTGTCTTTTTTTTTTTTTTTTCCCCTTTTTCCTTGCGGAAACGGAGATTTCCTGCCTTTTCCCAATTTCTCTTCCATTTCTTCCCAGTTTTAGCATTGCTGCAAGAAAGCTGATGACAAATAAAACTCTGTTAATGTGTTCAAGGTTACAGCTTGAAGTTAAAGGTGTTGCAGCTAATCATAAAGAGTTACATGGGTCTAATTCCCCCAGTCATTTTAAAAGCTAAAATCCAGTCCTTTTACAAAAGATGTACAGTTTTTGGTAGCTTTTTCTGTGTTTCAGGATTACAAGGAACTGGCAGCTGCTGATTATCCTACCTATCTCTTCAAAAAGTAAAATGCCACATTGAGCACCTGGTAGGATTCTTCTTCAAGTATCACAAAATCTTATATCTTACAGAGCGCTCAGCCCAGCCTGACAGCAAAGGATATTGTACTGTTAACAATTCACTTCTCTCTACGTTAGATCACTGTCAGGTCTCTTTGACAGCCTTTTAGAAGTAGAAGAGTTCAAACTCACACAAAGGTATACAAAGTATTTTAAAGTAGCAAGCTATTCAAAAATTATCATGCGACATTGTCAGATAACAGTGATTCAGTTGGTGTGAAATTATACTACTTTCAAGAAGTTTTCTTCAACACCGGGTTATTTCTGGAATCAGGAGGGAAGGTTGGGTGATGAGGAGGTTATTTTCAAGCAGTTTGACTTGATGTCTTTAAGAAAAACAAAGGTATTGACTATGTGACTGGCTTTCATATGAACAAAGCAAGGTTTGGAAATGTTCCTGTTAAGGATTAAACTCCATGCTAAATTCCATGCTAGGTGGAATGCCAGAAATCTAATCTGAGTATTACCCCACTTTTCCCTGGAGACCAGATACCAAGCACCAGACACAGTCTTTTATGTATGGACACAGAGAAGCACAAATAACATTTTTCAGAGTCTGAGAGCACAGGCTAAACAAAAGGGGTTTATATTTTCCCAGTTAATCTGAGCACTTCTGATTGAAGGCACTGATTGGCAACAGAACAAAATATTTCTGATGCATATATTTGTAGTTAACAAACATGTCACTGGATTCTCTCACTTGGCCACAGATCAGTTCTTCTAGGAATCCCCCTCATGAGAATAAAGCTTGCTTCAAAGGAATCAGGTGTACTGAAAGCAGTCTGGCCATAGTGATACAGAACTCCTCTAGGCTTGAAAAATCAGCTCCTCTGCTGTAAAGAGCAAAGTTAGCTCATTTAAACCTAGTTTATACTGCTGTCTGTAATCCATAAGTTATTTCAGCTGTGCTAGATGCCAACAGTAGCTATTCTCAGATGGTTCTGATATATTTCCCTGGGCCTAACTATTTCCATTTCAGGGGAAGAAGGTGCTCTAATCCATCTGGTGACATAGCCTCATATAGATGGTTTAAATTCTTATCTTAGGCACCCACAAATGTTGCTGACTTGAGATGCTCTGGATTTTATAAAACTGTGTTGCTATGAAACTTTTCTAAATGCAGCAATTATTGCATGATTATCATTAATTATTTATTGGTTATGTTACCATCCACATCGTTCCAGGCTCTCTCCAAGCTGCCCCTATTGGAACAGCACAATTTCTTTATAAGAAAATCAGAGACAGTGATGTCAGTGGTGTTGCACTCAGGATGCATCTGACCCATTTCTCACTGTGACTGTTGCCATCATTAGTCCCTTTCAGATCTGCTAAACGGAGAATAGAAAATGTATTGTCTAGAACCATTCAGGAAAGCATAGGAAACGATCCTTCCATCTTGATTCATAGAATCACAGAATGAAATTACAGGTTGAAAGGGACATTAAAGATCATTGAGTTCCAACCCAGCAGCCTCCTCACTGCCTCCTGAAGCTCAGCCTCCTGTTGCAGGAAGTCCTCCACTTGGGCCCATCTTTTGCAGGTAGGTTTGCAGCCTATCCATGCCCCAGGAGAAAGGTCTTGGCATCTCCTATAGTCTGAGGTCTGCACTGCAGCCTCTCCTTTCAGCCTATCTGGGTGTTGTCATCAATCACTGCTGGGGTAGATGGTGCACGCTCTGCCAGCTGCAGCTGCAGCTTTTGCTTTCAGGTGAGTGCCTACTATTCTGCCTGGAGTGTCAGGTAGGATGAGTACCCTTGACTTATGTGGATGATCACAGAATGTTGACAGGTTGTTGGGAAATGAAGCACTGGCACAGGCTGCCCAAAGAAGTCCTGGATGCCCCATCCACGGAAGTGTTCAAGGCCAGGCTGGATGGGGCTTTGAGAAACCTGGTCTAGTGGGAGGTGTCCCTGCCCATGGCAGGGGGAGTTGGAACTCAATGCTCTTCAAGGTCCCTTCCAGCTCCAACCACGCTATAATTCTATATGTCTATGCATGCAAGTTGAAAAGATTCAACACTAGGTGCTTAATCTGATCACAATTTCTTAACATCTCTCTCTATGGAGGAGTGTAAGATTTCTTTGAAAACAATTATGTTAATGCTTAAATCAGAGTCTGCCACATATAGCATATATGTATATAATCTCAGGACATTTTGTAAAAGAAGCTGAGAAAGGCAGGGCGAATTAGTTGAAACTCACCTAAACAGTAATTAAAAAATTATGTTTCCTGTCTAAATAATCATGTTATCTGTTTCTTATCTTTGCATAGCTAGAACTTAGAAGATTATTGAGACCTTGTTAGACTGAGGCATTTTACCCCACTCGGACATCTTAGCTCTCCTCCCATCTATTTTATACATCTGAAGAGTCATCCTCAGAGATAACTAAGCTAGGAGTTTCTGTTTCCTGTAGGGGAAACAGGGCCAAGATATGAGATTTAGATGTCCTGTTAGATACTTGAAGTTTGTAGTGCTCTCTATCTCTCATATACATACCTCAAAGGCACGCAACAATCAGTATTTTCCTACATATTTATCTGACAATTTAACATTGGATCTGGTGCAATTTACTTTTATATTTACAGGTGAGTGACTAAAATCTATGAGCCTTATGCATCAAACTTATAGAGAAACAATTTTTATGCAATTATAGGGTGTCTCACAGAAATTTTTATTTCTACAACTAGTTATAGCATGGTCCCTTCTATGTTATTCATAATGGCAAAAATAATAGATTTTTTTTTCCCCAAACCATGCCATTGATAACTGTTTTTTGCAGTGGAAGCTGACATCCTTCATGGTATTTTTGTGTATCCATGTGTGGGGTGGGGGCACACATCCCACTGAAAAATGTTGTTCAAAAAAGATAGATTGTCTTTCATTGTAACTATAACATGTCATCCTGAAAATTCTAATCTTTTGATATTTATGAAAAAATTCTATCTTTGCATCCTTTTGGAATATATTCTACTAGTGATGGAAGGTATCGTATTTGCATTACTCCTTGCAAAGCTGTTATATCTTGTCTTCTGCATTTACGTGTTTCTCTATCCATACTGACTCAGAAGTGGAATTCCACTTTGACCCAGAGGGAATTTTAATTTTAACTTAGCTGAATTTTATGCAGTGGCTACATGGAGAAACAGCAAGAATGAAATACCTGAGAAAGTGTTGTAATTTCAAAGGAAATAAATGGAGATAACATTGTGCAAATACACACCAACTTTCAGTATGCAGACAGTATTAAATTGTGCTATATCTCATAAGCATTATCTTTCATCTTTGGTGAAAAAGTCCACTACTCAGTCTAAGAGAACGAATCAGAATTTGGCTTGTATTCTACAGAAAGCTCATAAGCAAGTCAAACATTTCTGTTTGGCACATATTTCTCTATTGATTAACTTGATAAACAGTACAACTATCACATGGTGTTACTATTGTATAACAGATTTTAGATCCTCATCTCTTTTTACAATGGAAAAATTTAAATTAAAGCAATTCATACTTTATTTTCATGACAAATCACTTAATTGTACTCTTCCATTACTAAAACACAAAAAGATGCAATATTTAGCAACATACAATATAGACAAAAACTGCATTAAAAAAACTGTATTCAAACCCATGAAAGCATGAAAAATCAAAATAAGAGACCTGACTTCAAACCTCTATGCACAACAGGGTGCATCTTAAAGAACATAACTGACCCTTGCTGTGCCTAGACTGAGAGCTGTCACGGTTTAAGCTACACTTTTAATATCCTTATACCAGATGGTTGACTGATGCATTTGTCTGATTTTTGGAGTGGTTTGTTTTTGTTTGTTTTTTTTTTTTTTTTTTTTATTAGAGCAGGATTTGTCTGTTTCCCTCTCTGTTAATACTGATTATTTTGCAACAGTACTCAGTGGTGTAGACTCAAAAGGAAATTGATTATGTTAACATATAATTAAAACAATTATTCTGTCCAGAAATGAAAAACAAATTCATAACTGAATGAAAAGTAGACAAAACAAAAATACTAGAAAAATTGTTGTAGAATTTCAATAATCTACTACTCAGCAATTACATATTTCTTTTAAGACTTTAGTCTCATCAACTAAAAACTTTTCATATTGCTGTATATTCAAGTCAACTTTATTGTAGATTTATCTTTCTTTTTCTACTTCAGTATTACAAACAAACAGTATTTTACACTAAAAGATTTTCCATTGATTTCACTTGGCCTACTTACAAAGAAGGAACTATTTATATTGGTAAAGGTTTGGATAATAGTGATCAACATCATACTTTTGAGAACTATTCCTGTTACTGTTAATGGTCTCCTTTGCCACAAGGAAATTTTGGGTTTATGTCCCTGAATGTTTAGTGTATGTACTACTGCATGAAATATTGTGAAAGAAATACTGGATGTGCACAGCATTTCCACTTGGTTTTACTTTTCTTACAGGGTATTTACATACCATACTCTTCCTTCTAGTAGCTGTGGCTCATAGTTCTCCCCTTCCAAACTGTGCTCTGTCTTGCAGTGACCACATGGGGATAACCAGTGTTGCTGGCTCACACAGGATTCCTCAAGCCTTTACCCGACAAATCCTGTTTCACTGGTTTGGTTCATATCCATGTTCCAAAACATTCTGCCCAACTTTGAAAGCTGGCTTGGGTACAAGAAGAAAAACACCTTCTTACCTCTGTGCACCTGTGGACCAGAACTAGGCACAATAGGTGCCTGTTTTTCAGTCAGTTGTCAACTTTTACAGACCCGTTCATATAAAGACAGTGTCCTTTTCGGTCATCACATTATACATTATCACAAACCAAGACTGTACCAGTCATTTTGAGCAGGCAAGTATACTTTGGGCATGGCAGTTACAGATGATTTTGCAGGGCCAAAGTCTGTATTAGCCAAATCATTAAGTTCACAGGGAATCTCACCCAAAGAGGAAGAATTCATAGGATTTCTGTGTCATACAAGCTCTGGAACATGGCTTCTGTGATCACATAGACTGCAAAGGCCAGCATTCAATTATTTTGCAAACTTTCTTAAACTAGCACAGATGAACTATGGACACCAGCAAGAATATGATCCTGAGTTTAAACATTCTGAAATTATTACAGCACACACATATCTTCTCTTTTTTTTAGTGTACATCACCATTAAAAGACATCAGTGCTTACAGTGCACTACCCTGGTTCATAGAGCTGGTCCTGGTTCATCCCAGTAAGGAAATAGATGCAGCCTTAAAAAAAACAAAAACTAATTCAAACAAAACAATCCTCTGCATTCTTGCAAGGCCATAGCGAACTACTGAATGTGAAAACAGACATTAAGGCTGACAGTAAGAAAAAAAAACTAGCAAGACACCACCATTGAGAATATTGCCAGAGTTGACATGGCCTGTTGCATCTTGGTGTCAGTTTGAGCTTTGTATAAGGATGTTCAGACTAGCTTTAAGCCTTACATACTGACTCCTAAAAGTAATTTTGGAGAGATGCTCCAGAAATTATAGTCCTCCCACTGTTGGTCCTTTAAACTAGGAGTTATTCCTTTACCTAAGGCTTTAGCTAGGAGCCCATGACTCTCCAGGAAAAAGGGAGTGTATGCTTATGTGGTGGGCACGTTTTGTTACTTCCGTGTTGTGTCTTTGCCATGTGTTCAAAGTGGCAGATAAATCCAGAAACTCATATGATTTCAGATGTAGAGTCATTCCTGTTTGCTGTGCAGCTCATGTATGCCACACTGTCACCTCTTCTGAAGGCAAAAGACTCTGGGGGGGAGAAGTGCTACTGCAGCTGCTCTGTTTACACTTCCCTCATCCCTTATAACTATTTCTACATAGATAGGGCTGGGGAGTGTGTCTGGCAGTTCTCTAGGTTCAAGTAGAAACAACTAAAACATCTCCCTGTAGTGTGAATGCATAGACAGAGAAACATTGCTGCAGAGACTTGCATCCTGGATTTGCTGTTTTATGTGTCTTAAATTAAATCTGTAGTTCTCAGGATTGCAGTCAGAAGGGGCAGTACCAACTTGCTATATTACTTCCAAGTGTTTACTTAGAGGAGTCTTCCTCAAAAGAGAACTGTCCCCCTTATACATGCAACCCATGTCATCCCACAGATATAATAAATATTGAGTATTCTCCATCCCTCTCCTATACAAACTCTTGAGACAATATTAATTATGGAACTTTTCACCGTGCAAGACCCCAAAAACCACAAAAGTCACTAGGCTAGATACTGGAGATTGCTTGCAATCTATCATAATTATGTTTTTACAGCTTCTCAAGTTAGGATATTTGATGCGTGCCATGGGTGCCAGTGAAGGCACAAGATGTGCTGGCATCCTACTGGGATCCTACTGGGGGACTACCATAACAGAATGAGTGAACACTGCTTTAGGCCATCTGCCCCACATATGGACTGGATTCTGCTTGAAGTTAGCTTCCTTTGACTTCACTAAGGCTTGTTGTGGAAAGACTTAGTTGTTTCAAACTAGATGAGAATCCAAGGACCTGCTAATGTGAGTGATCATTGAACAAAAATGAGGGGAAATAAGGAGGGACTAAGCTGACAATGTACAATCATACAGACTACCCATGCCTGAAATCATTCTAAAGATAAGGAAAAAACCTCAGCTCAGAAGTGCCAGCTGTTAGTACTGAAAAAAATGCCACTTAACAGAAAAATAGTCAGCTTATCTCTGAGAGTCACACTAGTGTGTGCCTATAAAATAAGTGCAACTGAGTAAATTTCAAACATGCTGCACAACAGAACGTTTGTTCCATTCCAAAACTCTGGTGCCCAGAACAGTGAGTAACATGGAATTATTTATCAGAACATATAGTTTTAGTATGAACACTGTTGAGCAGGGGCTCAAATTATTGTTTTTGGCAGCTGAAGTATGCTATAGAGTTGTAACAGAAAACAATCTAATCTTAACTCCAGAAGAACAAGCACACATGTATGCTGGTTGAGTCAGCAGTGCTTTGATCACGTGCTTGAATGATAACTATATACACATTGGAGAAATATAGTAAATTGTGCTGATACAAAACTTTACCAATTTTTTTAAAGTAATGAAAAAACATAAAATCATGTATGCAAGACTTATTTTTTCTTATTATAAGTATTATCTTGTTTCTTACTTGTATATGCTAGATTCTGTGTTCCTAAGTCTAAGATCTCAAGAGCTGTATTTTCAAGTTTTTCTGGCAACCTATTAATTTGTCAATGAAAACTGAGATCCTTGCATGGTCATATGAACCTGGGCTTGTGGAAAGCACTGCACATTGAACAGCGGTGCATACAGTTCTATAACTTAGAACTGGAGCACTGATGGATGTCCTGGATATCAGTACATCAGTAGAATCCTATTTGTACACATCCACAGAGCATTTGGGTATTGCATACATAACTTTAAAGACATCACTGGACTACTTTTAGGAGAGAACTAGAACAGAAAAGATGAAGAATTTTTATGATATCTGTAATACTATAGGAAATAAAGCTAGGGCCTTCTCTCTGGTCCCCAAACCAACTGGCATGGCTTGGAGGCATCTGTGAGACTCTCTTAGCACCCTCCCTAGAAATCTGGATATGTTCAAACTGTGTACGTAGCCTATGATATACCCCTGTTTTACACCTGTGAAGCAATCTGGAGAGTGTTAGTCTGCCAAGGTGAAAAACAGCCTAGGGACTACTGCATCAATAAAATAAGGAGCATAAGAAACTGAGTTCTAGTGCCCACATCAGGGGAAAATTTCTGTAATTCTACCCTGGGTAAGATCTGCAGATTATGCTATTGTAGCACATATGGCTAATGATGCTGTAATCCTATGTTGACCAAGCAAAGAAAGAAAACCAAACTACAGTGTGAAGAAGGTGAAGGAGGCAGAAAGGATGGGAGATGCCTCTTACAGAAAGGGATAATGCCTATTACTGTTGCTTGTTTGCTGTCTGCTCTACTGGGTGGCTCTAAGGGAAGAACAGAAAAGCTCAGCCTGCACATGAACAGTATTCAGTAACAGCTACAGTCAAAGTTAAAAGATTGCAGTGAGAGGCCTCTGGTTCTTTTGGGAACAGAAGAAAAACAGGAGTTGATAAAATGGCAGAAAACCTGAAAATCTAAGACGGAGCAGACTTCAGGACTGAGGAGCTACAATAAGTATTTGAGATGCTTAAGGGCGTGTCCAGACACAGTCAGAAGTCTTGTTTATGAGAAAGGAGGAAAATGATGAGTTTAGGCTGCATCAAAAGAAGCATGACTAGCAGGTTGGGGGACATGACTGTATCCCTCTGCTCCATTCTTATGAGACCCCACCTGGAGTCCCACATCCACCTCTGGAGGCCTTAGCACAGGAAGGATATGGAACTCTTGGAGAGGGTCCAGAGGAGGGCCACGAAGATGATCAGAGGGCTGGAGCACCTCTCTTTTGAAGACATGTTGAGAGAGTTGGGATTGTTCAGCATGGAGAAGAAAAGGCTCTGGGGAGACCTTATAGCAATTTTCCAGTATCTGCAGGGGGGGCTATAAGAAACCTGGAGGACTTTTTACAAGTCCTGTAATGATAGGATGAGGGGCAATGGCTTCAAACTAGAAGAAGGTAGATTTAGATTAGATATCAGTAAGAACATTTTCGCTATGAGGGTGGTGAGGCACTGGAAGAGGTTACCCAAAGAATGTTTGCCATGTGTTCAAGGCCAGGTTAGATGAGGACTTTGAGTAATCTGGTCTAGTAGGTGGTGTTCCTGACCATGGCATGGGGTTGGAACTACATGATCTTTAAGGTATTTTCCAATCTAAATAATTCCATGATTCAGGGTAGACAGGAATTCTCCCAGTGACTGGAATTTCTTCTTTTTAGGAGTTCAGATCTGTAAACAGAGGATCTCCAATGCTTTCCTAGCAGTAATACTCTACATAGGCAGACTGACCAGCCTGATAATCTCCATACTATGAATACAGGTGAGAGAAGATACAACTGGATGGTACTTTGAGGACAGGTAAGGAGAAAATTGTATTTTCATTAGTCTGATGATCCTCTTTTGTTTTGGGGGGGTCTTGGAGGGGAATTTTTAAAACAAAACAGAACAAACACACTGTATTTTATGTCCATGATAAAAATCAATGTAGTCCAAAACAATAAATAAGATTATTTTCATTGCTGGCAAAAGTTAGTATATAAAAACAAGGGAATAGTGAAACAGACAAAGCAATTTGAAACGCTTGGCTGAAAAAGTTATTTTCAAGCTGGATATACAGGAACCCAATTCCTAATCTCTTGACAATCTGTCTCCTGACATGGGGAAGAATATGCTTTCATCAATATAGAAAGCTTCTACTAAAATCTTTGAAAGAAAGATCTAGATCCAAATGGTAAAGGAATATTGTAATGTACACATTGAATATAGTCTTAAATGGGCTCCCACAAGTCGTTATATGCAGTCAAAGGATGAATAGTTTTTTATCTATCTGTATGTTCAAAAGAATCTGTCTTTACACCTAGTTCCCTGCCCAGATGGGATCAATTTATACATCTTTTTTCAGTATAACTAACTCTATCCACAATCCAAACCAGGATAGTTCAAGCCTGTTCTGGTCCCAAAGTAATGTGTTAGAAGTGCAGGAATATGCCTAGAGGCTAGTCAGCCACCTGAGAGGCAGAATGCATTAACAGTCTGCACAGTCATGTCATGTCATGTCAGTGCATGTGAATTTATCTAAACGGTATCAGCACCAGAGCTGTCTTATTCCCCAGTGTTTTGGGACACAGGGGAACTGACCTATGACTACCAGCACTTAACAATCTAAACAAGCTGCATAGGTTTCATCTGATCTAATTCGAGCACCAAAAATTTTACTTGGGTCAGTTAAGAGAAATAGGTAATTCCCAAGGATGATTCAACACTCATATTTAGGAGCCTAAGGTAATTAGTTTGAACTGCAACAGCTAATGCTTAGCTACCTAAATTACATTAAGCTGTGTACATAACTGTTACTATCTTTTGAATATAAAACAGTTTCCTGCCCTTATAATGTCTACACTTGCATATGAAAAGTCAGTGCTACTTCTTTCTGAAGGAATAATCATTCAACATGTAGTGTAATGAATTTTTAATAAAAATTAATAGATTTGGAGTAAAAAAAATAAGGAGAGCTTTAGAAGTATCCCATAGTACATAATATTACTTTCTAAAGTAGTACACTTCACAGTGAGAATGTGACTCAGGTCAGATAGCAATTGGCCTCTTTAAGGAAGACTGACAATATTCCATGGTATTGACTCCGGTGATTTTTATAAAGCATATAAAGTTCATTCTTTGGGAACTGCACCTTATTTCCTAGGAACTGAAATCAGGCTGGAAAATAATTTTATTTCTCCATCAGATTGAAAGAACTATCTGTTAGGAACAACTCAAGCTATCTTTAATTTGGTGACCTACTAGTAAAACCCTAGTGAAGGACATTGTGCAAATGGAAGACCAGAAAACTTTAGCTCCAGACTTTGAAAACGAAGAATTCTGTGAGCAAAAGGTGCAAATCTGTGCATCCTTGAGAACCTGAAACAAAGAATATCTGGCTTCTATAAGGTTGTCTGTTTACTTTCGTGTACCTTCAAAATGTACTTCATGTTGTTGAATTCAGCTGCAAGAGGGTTCCACAGGGTAAAATAAGGACAGACATTACTGAAAATACACATTAACTTATACTGTTTAATCCCATCTGTTTAAGAGAAAATGTGCTTCTGATTTTGCATCCTTCACAGGAAAACATTAGCTTTGATTTGCCATCTACTCTGGTATAAATAGAATGTTCATGTAATAGTTATAAATGTAACTATTTATAATGATGACATGAATTAGGTAGAGAAATGTCAATGGCTGTTGCTTGTAACAAAAAAAGTAAAATTGTATATCAGCTCACTGTGGCAAGAAATATCACAATTGGCACTTTTGGAAAAAAGATGTACTGAAGTAACTTTTTAGGGCTGTGCATGGTAGATTACACATGCAGTTCCCCTTAACATTAACAGAACCTACACGCTTAAACTATCACAAGTGCTGTTGAGATTCTTTTCCATGTTATGAAGCAAAAGCCATTGATTTCCACCAGAAAATAAAGCTTCACAGTCAAAGGGGTAGATGCAGAACATATTCCTGTGTTGTCAGCAGTCACAGATAGTGAAGACCAAAACAGTCACAGCTTAACAGAAAAGAAAAACTAGCTTTTTCAAGCATGGCGGTAACACCTTTTTCTTTCAATTTACTATCATTTAAAAGTTAATTGACGTTGCAACTGAATTTCCAGCCTTCCGAATCCTCATCAGGACTTTTCAGCTCTTTAGATATAGATATGGGGCTAAATAACAGAAACAATAGTATAGCAGTGTGAAATTACAAAGCCTTCTTTATTAATAACCAGCATCTCAAATAAAGCTTGGTGCTTGAAAGCAACAGGGGGTCAGGGTTGAGATGGAAACAGGTGAGTTTTGTGACATCACTTTGTCACTTCATCTGTGACATTCCCCATCACTGTAACATCTAACAATTTAATAATCTTCTAGAAACTCCTGACTTCAGCAACATTATTATCCCCATTTTTTCATTGAGGGGAATATGAATAAAATCTACTTACTCTGAGAAACATATGAAGCCTGTCAGAGATATCCACGAGCATGGATCAAGGTCTCCCACTTTAGCCTTTGGGTGGCATTTAGACTCAGAGTCATTTTCCTTTCTCCCCTGGCAGTTTCCCAGATTTGTGGACGGTTTCGTGATGCAGCAGTGGCTCCTGCAAATGAACTGCACTGTTGTGATTGACAGTTCCATTGATAACCTTGTAATCTAAAGGGAGAGAATGATGGGTACTGCATGTTTGTATGATATGCTCTTAGAAGCCTATATTGATCCTTCTGCTTAAAAATTGTACAACTATATTTTCAGGTGTTCTTGCTATGCAGTGTCATTGCTTTGTTGTTAGCTATTCTATAAACCAACTATATGAAGTACAGTATAGAAGGTGCAATCCTGCAGCTCCCACCCCAAGTGAATAAGTACTTTCCACATTAAAGGAAAGAGCAATCAGGAGACAAAAATTGCAGTGCCACACAAAATACTTTTTCCTCTCTGCTTCAGCAGGTATTATTCTTTATTTGATAATTAGTTCATACCAATTGTATGGTTACAACAATGACACAACTGGAGTCAGAAACATTGCAAACTTGAGGATCTATAGGTTCTTCTTGGCACTGTCTTTATGTTTTTAAACCTAATTACACTCATACCATTAAAAAAAAAAAAAAGGTGTCATGTGAATTGTTCTGATATGTTAGCTTCTGGATTTATATGCGAAACAAGAAAAAGTTAAGATTGTTCAATGTATGCCTCTGAATGAGAAAATCAAAGTCACAATCTCTCTGACTATGATCTTCCCATTGTACAACATGACAACAGCAACAACAACAAAAATTTGAAAATGTGGACAATGCTATTTAACAGTAATTAATTGAAGATTATTTTTTTCATTCCATATTTTTTGTGTTTTTCCAGTAATTCAGGTAGTAGTCTCTCCTCAGTCAGAAATGTGTCTGCACAAAATATAATCCAAAGGCACAGTAAGTATAAAATATTTACCACAATTTGTAGATATCTTCTGGTTTAGTGATGATATATATTAACAACAGACAGTTCTTAATTCCACACTTTCCATATGGATATCATCCAGTCTTCCTACTTATAAGTTAATACCTTCACAATATGACAGAGTAACATGAGCAACAGGAATAAATCTGTCTTCCTAACTGTCCTTGCATCATTCTCTAACCCTGTCCCCTTTGCTCTGTGCAGACATGGCAGGAAAGAAATCTGCTTAGGAAATGAGATATTCTATTTTATCTCCATTCCTATTAAAATTCCCATTACAAAGGTCTAAGGCATTGTTGGTCATGCCTTGTCTATCTTGGTTCAATTAAATCATAATTTTGCACATTTTTCAAACCTGGGTTAAAGATCCTGTTACTTCAACATGATAAATTGCCATTGTTTAGGCAGCATAACCTCAGCAACTCAGTTCCAGTCACATCTTGTCTAACAATAAAGCCCTAACCTCCCCATGTAACTCAAAAAATTGCCAATTTCACACTTGATTTTCCACGTTCTCTACTCTGTAGATTTCATACTTCTTGTCCATCTTTATACTTTTTGCAGAATTATTTTGCATAATACCATTAATAATCATGTTATTAAAAAAGTCCCTTGGTGTAAACAGTATAATCTTCAAATCAGACACTAAGGCTTTTGAGTATACCTTCCTCTAGATCACTGCTTTCTAACTCTTTACATGTTATAGATTGCAAAACTTTTAAACCCCTCTTGTTTAGCTGTAAAGAAAGGAAATTTGGTTCTGACACCACCCTGTACCCATTTGAGGACATATGACACACCTGAAAATATATGTTCTAGACTCTCTTCTTATGTTGAAAAGTTTAAAGAGTTGTGCTTTCCCCTTGTTTCTCCTCTGCCAGTAAACCTGACAGAGCAGATCTCAGATAACAGAGCACTGAGGAGTTCAATTTTTAAGCTAGAAGTAGATCTTAGTTCCCTGGTTTCTTCTAAGAAATCCATTCACTTAATTGCTTATTCACTCTCAGACTCTCTTCTGGAATGAACAAACTAGTCCTTCCTGAGTTGAAACTTAGGTCTGCTCCAGAGGATAATTCACCCCAGGACCATTCCCAATTGGCAATTTGATTACCTCTCTATTTCAGTGCCTTTTGCACCTTCAAATGGTCATGTATGTCTTTATGCCTACCCAGAGTATACATCAGATGATCTTAGTTTCAAACTATAAGAACAACCCTCACAGGATTTCAGACATTTTGAAATGAAGAAATTATATGAACTAATAATTGTTCCTTATACACCAAGAGATAAAACATGTGGCCCAAAGGAGACCTTGGTCTTCTGTGCCAGGATGACTGTCTCTGTCAATGAGGGAATTACAGTGGATAGTGTTTATTTTGACTTCAACAATGCTTTTGACACAGTCATGGCATCCATGAACATACTTTTGACCATAGTATCCTTTTAGCGAAACTGAAAAGAGATGAAGTGGATGGGTGACCTACAAGGTGTGTTGAAAACTGGCTGATCACAGGGCTTGAAGTGTGATCATCAGGAAAAAAGTCTAACTTGTAACTGATTATCGATGTCATAGCCAACACTGGTTTATAACTTCATGAAGCCTAGTTTGTGGAGGGCACAAAACCAATGTGGAAAGTGATTAATACACTGGTGACCGGACTGCCATTCAGAGACATTGGCAGACTGCAAAAATGGGCTGTCAGTAACTTCATGAAGCTCAGCAAGAGCAAATGCGGAGTCCTGCGCCTGTGATGAAATGAAATCATGGAACAGTAGGAGCTGCTGGTCAATAGGCTAGAAATCTGGTTCAGTTTTGCAGAAAAGGAACATGGAGTCTTGTTGAAGAAGATGAATTAGAATCAACAGTGTTCCCTTGCAGCAAAGAAGGTAAATTCCATACAGGGTTATGTTAGCAGACATGCTGACAGGTTGAGGTTGATTCTTCCTTTCTGTTCACGCTTGTGGTACAACATTTGGATTCTCTGTCCAGTTATATCCTAATACAATAAAGAAAAACATACAAGTGGCACCAGGGGAGGTCCAGTAAGACTGTTAGGGGACTTGAGCACATAATGTACAAGGAGAAGAATTAGAAAAATAGACAGCTTAATAACAGATAGTTGAGGGGAGATATTGTAGCTGTTGGAAGCTGCCTCAGTGGAAACTATGGAGAAAATGAAGTCAGACTTGTTGTAGGAGGACAGAGAAAGAATGAGTGGTATCTGTCAAAAGCACAACATGAGAAATATGCATTAGGTTTTACTTTTCACCACAAGGGCGGGCAAACACTGCAACAGGTTGCCCAGGGAGGTTGTGAATTATCCACTCCTGGGAACCACTGAAAGTTGAGTGAGCAATGCCCTGTGCAACCTGATCTAGGTTGGCACTACTTTGAGGAGGGATAAAACCAAATGATCTCCAGAGGTGATTTCCAGCCTAAGCTGTTTTATGAATCTAAATGCTACACAGTGATCCATACACGGTGATTCACTGTACCAGGCAATTGACTTTAGAAACATACACATAAACTACTCTGGAACAGATCTGGCATGCATGAATTAATCCTGAGAATGAAGACATTTTTTAGTAACAAAGTAGTTTAAGACTCTGTGTGGGATTACCAGGGAGGCAAGACAGTCTGCAGGATTGGTGTGGTAAAAAGTGACACAACCAGAACTGAGCTGGCAAGTGAAAAATGTGGAAACTGCTGGGCCTCTGCAGTCATCAGTGAAAGTGACATGAGAAGGAAACTAGAGCTTTTTTTAAATCAGTATATTAGCTTGTATTTTCTTCCAGAGTAAATATGATAAACTGCTTTGCAAAATATCCCTATTAAAGTCATGATTCAAACTCAGACTATAAAGGCTTGTAAAGGAGAGAAAATAATGTTTGCGATAGAATTATGATAATATTTAGGTGTTGGAATTAAGTTGTGTTTCTAACTCTTTGGTTCATATAGAGATGTTTGTAAGACTTAAATATTTATTTCAGAGAATAGAACAAGACCAAAATAGGCCCCTTAGGTGCTTCTAATTTAGATTTCATGATATCTAAAATTAACCTCATGGGTGGTTTAATTTATATCCAGGCTCTCTAAAAGGTACATGATGAAAGAGACATTCTGCAAACGTCACGGAACAGTTCTCTAGCACTCAGACTCCATGAATTAGGTGCTCCTATTAGATACACACAGAAGGCCCATAACTGGAGTTCCCTTCTAACCAAAGATCTCACATGGCATGACTCGTTTATTGAAATATAGTAAAGGGAAGCACTTCTAGGGTTGATGCTAGCCATTTCTTATGAAATACTTAAGTGTTGCAGAGGAATAGAGTACTCTCAAAGGAAGATGTCTTGGCTTATTATATGTTTTTATCTAATATTAACCCTAATGGGTTTTGCAGCTCCTCAAGTAAGAGTCTTCAGGATTCCTTTTTTTCAAAATAAATGCCATAATTCCATGAAAATTTAGTTAAATACAGTTAGAAATAAAATTTATATTATGCCTTATTTTTACTACCTTTCTTGAATAGTAGTTTGAATTGAAGAAGGAATTGCTGTGCTACTGTACCCTCATTTATAATAAAGAGCGCAGAATGTCAGCTACTAAATCTCATGTCAATAATTTCTGGCTGAACTATTTAATTGCTTTAAAAAAGAAAAAGCAACACTTAAAATTTCTCAGGACATCCTAAGTATTATCAAATGCTCCAATTGTAACATACAGAATTGATTTGCCTAAATTGCTTTCACATATTAGACATTCTTGACCTTTGGTAAGGTTTGTTGGCTGGGAAAGTGGGTCTCGGATTATTTGTCATTACTAAAAATATGATTTATGTGCTTCATCTTTTAACATGTATTTGAAGTCACAGAGCTGAATTTGGAATGGTTGTACCTTTGCATCCCTTCCCACCCTGCAGCTAGTTAATTCCAAATCACTGTAACTTAGTTGTCTACTGTTAAAATGTCAGCATGCTTTCTGATGTGTTTTTGGTCTGGGCCATCTAGCACTCTCTCAAACAAGTGTTTCAATTTGAAATTTAGCTTGGCTCACAGATTTAATGCAATCACCCTGGATTTTTGATCTTAAGAGAGTTTAATATCATTGATTCAACAAGTATTTGTCTTGCAGCCAGAAAATTAATATCTACAAATTTATCCCTTTATGTAGTCAGGTTCTTGGAGGACAGAAATCAACAACAAACCAAAACCACACTGCAAAACAAAAACCAAACAAACACATAAACAAATAAAAACCTCTCCAAGCTATTTAGAGATAGTGTACAGCACTTCTCTTCGTTGTCCAAATAATGATGATGGATAATTGTAGTTAAATATATGAGCTAAATTGCAGACCTACCCACACATGAATGCATGCTGGAAAGGTTTAACAGAGGTAGAATAGGCTAAAGTCAGAATCACACTATCTGCATTGTCACAATTAGAAGTACTGATCGTTTTGTCCCCATGAAACCCTGGATTTACTCATACATCAGTTTATTATATTTTAAACTGCTGAATTTCCAGCTTTGCAAAGAGCGCATATTTCAAATAAATTCTCCACATGGGCTTTCATCACTGCATCCAGGAGGTCTTCAGACTCCCTCTAGGCTTCACCTAAATAGCACCAAGATCAGCCTTCCTGTGGCTACACTGCCCAACCTAGCTGTTGTGAGTTCTGTGTATGAGTCACTCAATAAATACATTGGATCTTCAATTAACCTGTGACTAGCTTCAATCCATGAAGCAAAGCTTCCTGTAGTATCCAAGATTGTTGTATTACCGTGAATTGGAATTGAAAGTTTGGAAAGTAGACAAATGCTTTTAATCAGTAAGATTTCACATGGTTTTTGAATATGAGAACAATGCCAGACCCCCAGTTGTACTGAAAGGGGCAGTCTGACAAATGTTAATGTCTTTTATATATTCAAATACTTAATTCACAAATGTGCAATATTGATTGAGAGTGTTTCTTTAATGACAATGCCATGCAGTGCAGTAGAGGTGACATGTAAATTGTCTTTTCTTCACATGATCTGAAAATGGATTTTGCTATTATGAGGCATTGTTTCTATTCAGTAGGCAGTTCACAGATGAATGCATTAAGAACTGAATAATGGTGACATCAACATATTTCACCTTTGTAAGGGTGTACATTTTTTCTGAATAAATGGCATTAATATATTTCACAAACATTTTAACTTTGAAAGATTTATATAGTCAGCATTGTAAAATGTGGGTTAGCTGAAACCTTTTGACAGTTAAAAATAAAGAAATTACCTTTGCTTTTATAGACCTTAGTACTTAGTGTAAGTTATGACAAGCATCTAACAGGTAAAACTTAATTTTTTTGCTTTACTCTTAGTAGTTCTTTACTCTTAATAGTTCTTTACTCTTAATAGTTAAGCATGAGGACCAGGATATATAATTTCCTGTACAGATTTGATTTTCATGTTCAAAACAAAATTATGGATCAGCTAACTTGCAAACATAAGCTCTAAGTGCAAGCAAATGCTGCCTTTAAAAGGTAGAACAATGCTTATTAACCCGTGTTTTTCTCTCTGCCTATTTTTGGAGGATATTCTTAGTGAAAGACCTAACTTGCTGTAAGTATTGGCAGTCTGTTGTCAAAATGTTTTGCACCCCTACTTAAAATGTACTAAAAATACTGCCGTATGTACTGCATATGACACGTGAAAACTTAGACACATTTCTCTCTGGTGACTTTCAAGGGCCCAAATTTTCAGTTGTAATATCTGATCTAAATTTAAAAAAAAAAATTGTCATCTTTTGCATAAGTTAAACAAAATACAAAACAAATTAAGGAAGATAATTTTGCCTTATTAGGTGTTGCTCTTTCTGAAGACCTAAGACATTTCAATAAAGATAATTTTGAATAATCTTTCAAATTCACATATCTCCTACAGTCAAAGGCTGAGGCCACTAATAATTATATTATGCTAACCTCAATATGTGTCAGTTTTACCATGTGTAAATTGAGCACAAATTCTGTCATGTCTTTTCAGGGGGACAGCAAGTTTCTGGGAAACTTATCACAGCATGAATTTAGAAAAAGTAACCAGCTCCACAATCTGTTGCAAGCCAGTTCTCCTAAGTGATGAGTTAGTCCCTGCAATGGTGAAGAGTAGCTGCTATTTGCTTCCCCTGTTACTTACATTTAGCCCTGTGTGATCACTAACATTGTGAGGTCAAATGACATAACAAAGTAGTTGGACTTTTCTCTTCTCACTGGGTTTCATAATGAGTTAAAAGACAAAACTTTACTTACATACCATACTAATCTCATATTATTTATATCCAAAAGAAAAGAGACCCAGGAACCCAATGCCTTCTTTGCCTTGGTCTTTCCTAGCAAAGCCTGTTCTCAGCCTTGACAGGGTCAAGTGGTTAAACACTGAACTAGGCTGTCCAGAAAGGCAGAAGAACATCCATCCTTGGAAATATTTCAAATAAGGCCCAAAGCAACCTGTTCTAACTTTGAAGTCGGTCCTGCTTGGAGGATTTGGATCAACCTTCATCACGTCTCAGACTTCCAGATTTGGATCAACCTTCATCACATCTCAGGCTTCCAGAAGCAATTCCATCCTGATTCCTTCAGAGAAACCCACATCAGCAGTGCTAAGGGCTAAGCTAATGACACAGGGAGGCAGGGGCCAGAGGGTCCTTCGCAAACAAAGACTGTAGACATAAACAGCCAAAAATTCCTGATGAATTGTTCTTATTTTTAACATAATCACCTTCTGAGTTAGAGTTACAACCATAATGTACACCAAACTGATAAGTACCAACCAGCAGACTGAGAGTCAGTTTACAAGAAATGAAAGAAAGGGAATGAACCAGAAGAAAGAGGACAATATGATAAAAAGGGAAAATGCAAGCTGAAGAGGTTAAAAAACTGGGGTGGGGGTGAATTTGACAGACAGAAATGGAAATCAACATGAAATTGCAAATAGATGATAAATAATAGTGTCCAGCTAGAAAAGAAGAATATAAAGCATTGAATAGAAACTGCTCACTGTTATCAATTTTGCATTCTAATCTTTGTGGCTGTAGAACTCAGAAATGCAGTACATTTCCCTACTGTCTCTATTATCATCACTCTTTTTTAATCCACTCTCCACCTGCCTATCTTATTATCCTTTCATTCCAAAACTTGGCCTTTGTAGCCTTTGACTAGCTGATCTGGCTTTGTTTCACTTAATGTGATGCTCCACCTTCTTTTTCATCTTTTCCCATGGATCAGATATGTCAATATATATTGCTGTACGTAAGAAAGTATATAGTGTTGCTGGGTTCTAGCACTACCTTCCATTCTACATTTAGTACGCCTATTTCAGAGTCTGAAATGTCTGAGATACCATTATAAGTACTATCTGGATCCTTAATGGTATTCACAGAATGTACATGAGATGAGATTTAGGATGTTACTGCTTAAATAGCTGAAATACTAAAAATTCTAATATGCACTACACTGATTTTCTTTACCTTGATCTCTTTTTGTTTAGATAGTTGTAATGTACCAAACACATTCCCTGGATATATCTTCACTTTCTTGAGACTTAATCACATTAAAAGGAGATTTGCTTTCCTGGTGTGTTTACTGCTAATCTCAGATTATCACATGCATAGAAATAAAAGAAATTAGGGCATGTACCTGTCTGTGTAATATCTGCCACATAGGAAGACATATATCAGTCATATTGATATAATGGATGATATCTTGATCTCAAAGATATTTACTTAGTATGCCTAACTATAACTATTTACTCACAAGAACTGAGCTGATTAAAACTGTGCTTAAAGACTCAAACCCTACTTAAGAAGAGAAAGATAGTATGATTGCTACTAGAAGACAGAGACAAATACTAAAATTTGTTTATAACTCCAGAGATTTAGTACTGTGCATTTCTTACTGCCATGATTCTACTTGGCTCCAGCTAACAAAATCCCTTGCAGGAGCAGAATGGATGCCTTTCACTTGCTGGGATACAGTATATATGTAAACCACATCCATACTTGTAAACTAAACTATGTTGGATTTACTGTCTCTCCCTTAGGCCAGGCCACGTGCTGACTACTGCTTTGTACAAAAGGACTGGTTGGATTAATGCCAGGTGGCTTCAGTCCTACCCACAGTAGGGACTGCTCAAATAATTTAGCAGTCTAGATGTGGGCGTTCCACTGCAGACCATCAGTTTAATTTACTAATAGCTCTAATATGCAGATTATATTTAAGTGTCTATAATTATTGATTTAACAACAAATTGGAGCCAAGTATACATTTTTGTGTCTGAATTCCTGCGTTTCTCATAGTGAACCAAGAAATAAGAATTTCTGGGTTATTGCCCATCTCATCTGGAAATAGACATCCTACTGTGCTAGATGGGTTGGGTTCTAAAGTGCTTTCATTGACTATGAAGGGAGATGAAGTCAGTTGTCAGACATGTCAAAGTATACACAGCAGATTTCTAAACTTCAGTAAAATTAATCCCATTCTAACTACTTCTAGGTGATATCACATGTGCTTCAGTTTATGTGGAGTTGGAAAGAAATTGCATGAGATCATGAACACTTGTTGCTAATACTGGAAAGTTTGAGTCAAAAGCTTTGCTTATTTACATTGTTTAATGCTTTGCTGAATTTAGATAAGCTGTCTGTTGGGAATAAATCAATGTGAAAGGTATCATTTCATTCTATCACATATGGTGGAATGAAAGAAAATGGCAGTAACTTAAGAAAAAGCACTGCTGTATTTTAAGAGGTGGTTGTCAGTGATTCATAAGGTATGTCCCTTCTAATCCTATTGACTGAAGTATAACACATTTGCAGTGGCATGTCACTGTCAAAAGGGTAGTTTATGGTCTCACCTCACATTTAAGAGAGAACAGATCTGCAGTCTATAACTGCCGTAACTATACCAACAAAATGTTTCTATAGAGATTTGTTGATTATATTCCCAAATGTTATATCAACAGCACTTAAATAAACTTCAGAGTGAAAAACAGAATTCTATTTGGTATGCAAAGGTATATTCACTAGGATGTTCATACTATATAATGACAGTCACAGAGTCTTTTTCCTCAAATTCTGTTTTACTCTCAGGAAAGAGATGGATAGGAAGCCCACACTGGATTGCACAAGCAAAATGAGGATCACAGGAAATGAAATCCATCTCTCATGTTAAATGGATTATGAAAAAATGAGCATAGGTCTTGAATCAGAAACAGGTTTTGCTCATATCACTCTTCCAAGCTAAAAAAGCAGTCCAAAGACCAGGTAAACATTACGTAAGTAATTCTAAATGTTATTTTCCAGCTGCTTATGGGGAAATAAAATTCAGCCAAAATAGTCATAGCAGTTACTGTAGCACAAATTTTAAACATAGAAAGAGAAACAAAAAGAAGGAGAGGACAGAGTGAAGCAGTCAGAAGTGAGGGAATGTCAATATTACCGTTTTCAAAGCAAATATAGTGAGATGCCTCTTTTTGTATTTGGTATTTGTTGCAGCCTTTAATTACAGGTTCAAGCAGTATTTTTTTCTTTTCTGTTGCTGATTTCAGTGCAGAGAATGGCAACTGTCCATGCAATGAGCAACTATTCAATAGCTGTTTTCTCACTTATGCTCAATGAGTTGTTCAGCACACTACTTACCGCATGTTATTTAAACCCTGCTCTGAATACAGATTTTTCATTTCCTGTGGCTTTTCTTCTGGTACTCATCAGTGTAGTATCTGAGTGCTCTGCTTAGACTAATGACTTTACTTCCACAACCATCTGATGAAATTATCATCCTCACTTTACAGATTGAGAACTGAGGCACATAGATACAAACATCCAAAGTGCCCACTAATTTTCTTATTCAATCAGAGATACACAGAACTTGATTTTGTGGAGTACTAAGAATTACACAGCAGATTAGATGTTCAAAGCAGCATCCCACAGACAGCCATGGCAGCTGTGAGTGTACACAATTTCTGCAAATCACACCCCAGAGCCTCAATGCAGCCAGTTAGAAAATAAGGATCACACAATTACATTTGTCTACATGGTACGTTACAGATCAGTGAGAGATATCCTGGCCAGGAATGAACGATTTGGATACAAGAAGCAGCATAGTTGTGCTAATACAACATTCTGACCTAACTATTTAGCTCTGAGAAGCAGGATATTTCAAGCTTGCTGCATCATTTTGCTGCTTTCCTTCCAAGACCTTCTCACCCCATCTCATGGCCTCCTGCCTCACTCACTGCACACCTGACATCTTCTGCAGCAAATGATTCTATAGGGCCTATGACAATGACAAGGAGGGCTTTTTGTAACTGGATAGTCCTGATCTATTCCCCGAGGTGCATCCTTCCTCTACCCTGAATGAAGCAATGCTCAGTGGAGAAAAAATAGTATATAATTATGTAACTATATCAAAAAGCCTAGGCACTAGGAAGACAAATTAAGATAGCACTGCCATCTCTTTGAGTGCTTTATGGACAGCTCTTCCGAGTGAACTACTCTTATTAAAAAAAAAAAAAANAAAACCAGGCTGCTACAAACACCCATGGATGATTTTAGACCAAATTGTTCAAGCTTGGCAAAATTATCAGCAACTGTAATGGAATCCGACACTTAGCTATCTTGAAATTCAATTTAACTTAATTTTTAAGTGTTAGAACTAAATTCAGTATTTTTGGCATATTAGATGTAGCCATTTGGCATACCAAATGTGATACTTATTGAGAGATAGCAATCATCATTACAAACTAAGGATATAAACATCTAGTTTAAACAAACACATCTAATTGCTTGGTTAATGGGGACCTAAATGATAACTGTAAATAAATATTATACCTTCTTAAGTATGTCTGGATTAAAGTACTCTAAACAATGTTTGCTTTCACAATGAAAAAAAATGAAATTATTCTTTTTTCACCTAGATTTTGTGTTACAAAATTACAGAAATTGGTAGAAAAGACATTGTTCTGTGCTTCATTTTTCATTTTTTATTTATCTGAGAATCTTATGACATACACACATGAAGGTTTCAGTCTTGCTTCTTTTTTTCTCTGATCTTAAATCAGGAAGCTAGCAAATGTGCAAAGCAAATTCATGAATTTTAAACATGAGAGAGACCAGGAGCTTACCTAAGGTGTTGGCCTTTTCATTGTTTGAAATTCATCAGGTATCCGTTCCAGAGCAGTTTTAGGC
This sequence comes from Nycticryphes semicollaris, assembly GCA_013400055.1. Taxonomy (NCBI): domain Eukaryota; kingdom Metazoa; phylum Chordata; class Aves; order Charadriiformes; family Rostratulidae; genus Nycticryphes; species Nycticryphes semicollaris. Next base: position 222,085 of record VXBJ01007806.1, read on the forward strand.
AGGAGGATCATAAGGATTATCTAACTCCAGACAACATTAATAAAACAGAGGGATTTTCAGCACTTAACAGCACTGTTAGCTTCAGAATTTAGGACCATTAAGGAGAAATATTTCAAATATATGTTAAAATACTGTTGATTGTCACAGCAAATGCAAAAAATAAACACATTTTTAAGAATAAAAGAAGTAGAAGGAAATATCACATGTAATAAAAACCTAGTTATATTAAAATCTACTGCACTAAAAAGCAAACATGACTTTGGGTAGAATATAGCCCAGGTTATTCAGACATCTCACCTGACATGCAGTCTTACCAAATTCTTAAGCTCCTGCCTTGAGGGTGAGTTGTGCTTGACGATCCAGTCTCCTTGCTGTATACTTAATGGACAGAGAAAGAAACTGCTGAAAGTATTCAGGAAGGAGATCTCCTGCCCCATTTTGTGTTCCTTCCTCTTGATAACAGATATCTCTGTACATATTTAAATATACATTCACTCCTTCTGGAGAGTAATGGGAAACAAAAGAAATACTAGGTGAAAAGGGTTTCCAAGATGAGTAGAAGTCACCCGATTAATGAAGATGCCTATGGGGTTTAGCACTGATGTGCAACAGGTAGACTACATTATTGTCTCAAGTTTGAGTGGGTTTCACAACTCTAAAAATTTAGTCAGTGTTCAGGACACACCACACTTATTTGATTAGAAACACTTATGAATAGCAAAAAGTGAGTTTGATAATGAGCAAGATTATGAAATATTGCTGAAATAACTGAATGACTGAACCATAAATAAGACAAAACACCATACTTAAAGATGTATTTTGATATTTACAATACTTTAGTGATTCCTGTCAGCCTTCTCAGTAATTCTGAGTTTGCCCTAGCTGATGGGGACATAGTATAAAATAATTACTACTTAATGTCACATTTCCTGCACTTGGGACTTGAGGAAGTTAACAGCTGGATACTCAGCTATGTTTATGAATGGGCCTTGACTGGCTGCCGAGGTCAGGAGGCGAGACAGAACAAAGTTGTGGAAAATAAACTGGGAAATTAGAGGTATTCTGAAAGAAAAGTTAGAAAGAAGGAATTAAAGTTTATTAGAAGAGCAGTTATAATCTGGATTTTAGAAAGGCTGGTGTATCCAGAGGAGCATGGTAGTTGTCAGAGAAGAGCTGCACTCTTCCCCTCCTTACACTTGTGTGTGGACTGTTGCTGGTGTTCCCCTGTGGCAACAAAAAAAAACCTTAAAAAGGGAAACTGCTGACTGCAAATTCAGCCCCTGGGAGTGATTGCTCCATAGTCGAGTTTCTTTATGAATTAAACCCTCCTGGATCCTTGCTGCAGAAAATGACTCTCAGATGTCAAGAAACTTCTGGAAACCTGCCTTCCACCCACTGTTTATGACACTGTGAAAATGCTGAGGAAGTGCTCATTTACAACTGATATGTCTGTGAGCTCATATTTGGCATGCTGCAGTGCTGAAACAAATTCATTCATAGGTATTAAATATACTGAGATAAGGAATATATGAGGTGCACTGTATGCCGTATTAACCAGATAGAAGAGACTTGATTAAAAAAAATGTGATGCTTAGAGAGGTACCACGAGGGAAGAAAATGTGAATTAAGGTTACACAAAACAGTACACTTAGCACCAATAATCTGGGTAAAATGGGAAGATATGTACTCCCAAGTTATTCATGCATTTTTGGAAATTCTACTCCAGTGTGTCTGTGTACATGTTTACATTCAAATAAATAGAATTTTTATCACAGTGAAGGGGAAAAAAAAATAATTAGAATTGAGCTCTCTCCCATTCCTGAAGGATTTTTTGTGTATTTTGAAGATACCTGCCATACACTTTATATAATAAAAATCAGTGTAAGTAAGTATTAATTCTGAATTCCTTGGGACATTGCAACTCCTTTGCGTTGTTCATATGCTAATGAAAAAAGGCCCTAGTCATCTGCAGCTAACAAAAGCAAGACCGCATTGTAAGTTAGAAAACAAATTGGAAGTATATTAGAATAAATGCATTTCTACTCTGAAATTATTTAGATGTTGTGTGGTCATTACAGGTGCTAACATTGTCAGTGAATGAAGTTATGCTCTACCTTTCTTATATTTCTTTAATCCATTGGAGTTTTCCCACACACAATCTGTGCTGCAGTTAAAAAAAGCAGCATGTTCTAGCATGTGATAGTTTCAGTAGACAGTTGTTTATTGATCTGCACAGCTTTTCCACAAAAAAAGTCCAAGGTATGAGCTGAAATTTTTCAAAACCTGAAAATCTCCTTTAATTCCCTTTCCTGCATTACTCTACCTTTTTTACAGGAAGGGCTACCATCCATCCTCTGCAATGAATTCAGCACTAGGAGCTTAGAAGTGAAACACAACACGTATCAAGAACTTGGTGTGTGTTTGGCCAGCTACATAGACCAACAACTCTTCTACTGTCAGGATGGACTCAGAAGACTGAAATGAAGAGGAAAATTAATTTTTAAGAGAATCATTCAGTTGCTGGCTGTACTAAAAGATGAGCTCAGAAGCCCTCTTATGTGGCTAGGTTAACAGGTATAATTTTTTTTGTTTATATTTTTGTTTCATTTAGCTGCAGCTATTACTAAGTCCACTCCAACATCAAAGCATTGCCAATGAGGTCTCATAGACATATGGAGCTCTTAGAGATACTGAATCTTCTTCTAATGAGGTCTGCTAGAGGCCATGAGAGACTGATATCTGCTTTGATATTGATGCCATCATTTACCATCCCTTAGGCACTGGCTGGATTAATACAAATACATTTCATTATAAATTAAAAACTTTCAGCAACTAGTTTGTTTTCCACACATTGTTTTCCAAGTATTGGAAAATCTTGCTGTAGGAGGCCTGTCTATGTAGGTTCAGTTATGTCAGCCATTGAGCCATGAAGTCAATGAAAGGTCTATTGATAAACTAATAGGAACCACTTGAAAGAAAGGCATATATAGTTGATTTTGAATAGTGATTTGTCAAGGATATTTTAATATGTCAGACTCTATTCTTTTAAATGTGAAATGCTTAGGTTTTTTGACATAGAGGTTATAAGATAATGTATTTCAGTAAAAATCCTTTTTTTCTGATTATATATATATTAGTATTGTGAATTATTTTATTCTCTTTGCATTTTTTTAGCTTTATAAAGCACTGCTTTGTAAGCACTCCCACACATATACCCACATGCATAGTCAAAGCTGACCCTTGTAGCTATGAATATTTGGCATGAAGATGACTGGATGATTCATTTTTGATAGACTGTCCCTGTTTGAAGTAAAACAGAAACAACTTTCTTTTTCAGAACTCCGAAATTAACTGCATACTGTGGAGAAAACTGCTTATTCTCAGAGAGTTAGATGAGGCACAACTAAGATGTAATATTACAGAACAGAAAGTTGGTTCTGTTTTACTTCAAACTGGGACATAGGCCAGAAAGTTCATTTTTAGATAAAACTCTCTTTTACAAATTAAACATATTTGTTCTTATTCTCCAGAGAATTAAAATTAATAGTTTAAAATCTGACAATTTCACACATGGGAAAAAAAAAAAAAAAAGAAATACAAAATAAATGTAAAACATGACATTTACAAAATCAGCCACTGAAACCAGGAAGAGCTGTGTCCAGGCCATACTTACATCTGACTAATTGGGCTTTAACCAACTGTAAAATTCCCTGTACAGAAAGCTTATTGCAAACTGAAGACGTTATAACATTCTTAAGTCAAGTTCTCATGAACACCAAAGGAAGTGGGAAGGCAAGAACAAGCTAATATATTCAAGTAAATTGGCTTGAATATCCCCTATATGATATGCATTTTTCACAACAAAATATCCCTGATCCTTATGAAAGAAACATCAAATTTGTGAAAAAGGGGGAAAAATGTAAGGTGGTGATCTATGCTAGATGTATACATATACAGATATTAATATAAAACAGCCTGTATTCATGTATATATACCCACATGTATACACAATTGTTCATGTATTTACGTATCTATATACAAATGGAATGTATATTGGTATACATTTATGTTTTATGTGCTTCTGAATAATTTGCATTACTATAACCATAAAGTTGCAGTTTGGAGGTCAGAAAGTGGCTGAAGTACAGAATTGTGGAAAGTGACAGGGTGTTACAGGAAACTATTACTGTGTGCTTACTCTACTCTTACAATCTTTTTCTAAGCATCTTCTTCTGGCTGCATTCAAGGACAGGATATTGGTAGATATTGGGTCTGACCCAGCACTGCTATTCTTACATTCTCTTGTAAGAAAAAAAATATTTAATAGCTCAAAGTAACATCCTGTCTTATAATAATATTTTGTTATTGCTCAGTGACTGGGCTCCTCAAGGCCTGTCTCAACATGGGACGAATGTTTCAGTCGTGACTTACGTTTCAGTTCTTGAAAACCAGACCTTGTTTATGTAGGCCTTCAAACAAGGATGATGTTTTTTCCTTTGTGGCTTTAATCACTCTGTGATATTGATTCAGCCATGTATCGAGTATAGTTAAAAGTTATTACATGTAACTATGGGACTTGCCCTTTCTTTTCCACTGATGTCCTTGCCACAGGAACATATTCCCATATGATCGTGACATGCTATAATTCTTTCTTACAAAATGGGCTTTCAGCAAGACTTCCTCCATTTTCCCTGACTTCAGATTAATATTGTTCTGCCAGTTTGTCCATAAAAGGCCTATCATTTGTTTGTTATTTTGGCTGCTTATGAGATTGCCTGTTGGCCTCAGATTAACATTGTTCATTATTTAAAATAGTTAATGCTGTATCTCTGAGATCAGGCTCATGGAGCCTTATTCTGTGTGATTGCATGCCATCATCTTTCAAGACTGCCTTCTACATGTGGTTTGGTTTTGATTTTTTTCCCTCTGTGGTGTTCTCAGAGTTCAAAATTAAAAAAAAAAATTCTCTTAACTAAATAGTGATTTAATTGTTCAACTGATTAGTGAAGATAACCTCATAAAGATGGTACTCCTCCAGCTGCGATACTGAGCTGGATGATCTTTTTGCACACACACACAGATCTTTTCTGTGTCAGCAAGATGACTAGTTAGAACTAATTATTTTCCAGTTTCTATCTAGATTATCCATTAGTAAAAAATTTGCATATATACACAATTAAATGTATACTTTTTGTGTGCATGAAACTGTTATGAAGTTACAGACTCTGCAACAGTAATTTTTCCAACAAGTCATAAACATTTTGGTTCACTAAGATGAGAAACTTCAAGGGTAGAACTTAAAAAATTGTTTACACAATACTTTTAATCCTCTTTAACTAAATTCAAGCTCTGTGTCCAAAACTGTACATGCTTATTAGTATGCAATATATTTTTTTCCTTTCTTTTTAAGCCTGAATCAACACAGCCATGCTATCTTCATTTGGTGCTGCAAGCATTTCTTTTTTCCTAAATAGACTTTTTAAATTTTAAGTAACTTGCATATTCTTAAAAGCTAGAAAAGTGAGTGGTAATTACCACGTAGATTTGCAGACATTAGTAGGAGACTTTTGTCTTTTACTCCTGTTGCTACAAGTTAATCATGAAAAAGGAGAAGGGATATTGTTAGCAATAACCCTGAGCCCTATGCGAATACAAGAAGTAACCTGACATCATTTGGTCTTCTAGGTTAACCATGAATAGCATGTTGGACCAATATAAATAGCACCATCAAGGTTAAAAAAATGAGGGGATACTCTTATAAGATCCCTCCTGGATTGGTCTCTTTCTTTGATAATTCAGATGAGTAGATTGATACTCAGCTCCATGCTAGCTAGTCATTCTTGTGTTCAATACAAAGATTAAATTTTCCCTTTTACTACAGAATCACAAAATCACAAATAATAGCTGTCCTGATTTCAGGTAAAACAGAACCAACTTTCTGTTCAGTAATTTTATATTTTAGCTAAGCCTGCTCTAACTCTGAAATTAACAGCACATTCTGCAGAAAACTTTGTTCTCAGGGTGATAAAACCTGTGTTTATAGTTGATGTAAAGGAATGGTATGCAGAGAAGCTCTTGCTTATACTTATTGCTATAACAACCAAGGTCAGCCAATTTTGTTATTTGCCTTGGTGGAGGGTCAGAAATGGAAAAACATAGAGGGGGTCCCACTGCAGGGAGGAGCGGACAGGACAGGTGACCTCAAACTGACCAACAGGGGTATTCCATCCCATCTACCCATGCTCAGTATAAAAGCTGAGGGATCAAAGGGACAGCATTCTTTCTTCAATGGCCAGCACCTGAGGAGGATTCTGTCTGTTCATCTGCCTTTAATTCCAATATATGTGTTCCTGACCCCAGATTTGGAATCCAGTTCCCATCCATTGCTGAGTCCAGTCTGGGACTTCCCCAGTGCCTGCCAGTGATGTCATCCCCAGAGCTTGCTACTGTTTTGTATATATTGTATCTATTTCATTATTTTCTTTTTATCTCATTATTAATATTTCATTAAAGTAGTTTAGTTCCTTTTAAACTTGTAAATCTCTTTATCTCTCATCCTCCTCTCCTTGAAACAAGAGGCTGGGGGAGAGCATCTCTTGCCAGTCATTGACCAATTCAGCCTAAACCACAGCAATAGCTGATGTTAGAAGAAAGCTATGGATTTGACCTAGTCCAGCTCAAAGTTGGAGCTGTTAATTAGCTAGACTTTAACATTATGTAGATCATCTTAATTTTGTGTTACAGTACAGTACCTGATTAAAGTGAGTAACTCACAGAATTGTGAGTACATTATTTAAATCCTGTTACATTCATTAATCATGTTTGTCATCTCATCTTTCATAAATCCACATTGACCTATCTTCCTTTCATTGTATGTACATTACATGTTCATCATTTTTTTTTGAGAGTGAGGTCAAGCAAGCCAACTTATACTTACTTGCTTACTCCATTTTACTGTTTTAAATATTGTTATAGATTTTATTTTATTTTTTCACTTCTTAATGATACGAAATTAGTAAATTAAAATTACCTTTTAGAGTTAAGTATTCAATTTTGCTGTCTTAAAAATGCTGATTTTTTAAAGTTGCTATTTACATACGCAGATGCAGATTTAACAGCTCTAAACAGTGCTGTGGTCTCCCCATCAGTACTGGTCTGGGCAGTACTGATGGGAAATGTGAAGGTTTTAAATCCCATGACACGCTTCTATAGCTCTGCCTTGCCATGGAAAGCTCAGGCAGCAGCATCATTACGGGAACTGAGGAACTAGAAAAGTAATATAGAACCACAGTACCATATTTTTACCTCATCTTGTTTTCATGTCAGAGAGTCATCATGTTTCCCCTTCCCTAACAGTAATATCCATAAAATTCTTTGAAGAAAGAAAAATATCAGACCTTGTATCCAGCTGTAACCTTCCCAAGAGAAATGTTACCCTTTAAAAAAAAAAAAAGAGTATGTGGGTATGTGGAAATGTCTCCCTGATTTGCAATTTCTGCTGCTTTTGAATTAAATATTGTTACTTTTCTTTTAATTTCTAGAGCATTTAGAAATTAATTCTTTAAGATGGTGTTCCTGCTTATTTTAACATATTAGGTCAATACAAAATAAATTGAAATAATCAATCCCATCGACATCTGAAAATACAGAGATGTTACTGAGAGGGAGTCTAATCTTTGTTAAGATGAAGGAATATAAAAGCTCTCAGCTGTCGTATCTGGGTCATATCTAGCTTAGTTCCACAATGACCTTAAGTCATTATCACTTGGCCAGTGTCTTCTGACCTATAGGAAATCAGTTTGTTTTCAAACCCCTTCTCCTGTAAGATGCTAGATTTCCTATGCAAGGCTTGTCAGCCAAGAAGACAGATTGAGATTTGGGTGAGCGTGGACACTAACACCACCTTTGCTCTTTTAGAAATGGCTTCTTCATACCAGAGATTAAACATGGTGAGGCATAAAAACCTTACTGAAAACCTGGACAGTCTTTTCCCTTTGGATAAGCAGGAGAGGCAGGTTTCTAGTACTGTCAAAAATCACAGAAAAAGTTACCACTGTATGAAGGAATGAAAATTCAAGGCTTGAGGGGAGAAGGGAGAACTAATGGCCTTTCTATTTGTTTTATACACAGTTTGAAAATGCGAGGGAACTGCTTCAGAATTAAATTGCCCTGTCCTTAAAAAGCTAATAATCACCAACTGTATTGAAGCACTTAATTCTAATTAACTCCTCATTAACACTCAGTTAGGATGCTATTCCACATATACCCAATAGGAAGAAATAAATGAGATGAACAATTGATATTCTGGGCTACTCTATAGTATTTTTTTCCATGAAGCTGTGTTCAGCATTAAGAGTATTTCATCTGGGTGTGTCAGAAATAACCCCAATATCCTCTCTGCATTGACCGGGACAGACCTTTCTAACATTTTTGAAGGAGATATTATCTCAAATCATCATATTCTCATTTTATGAAAGAATCGGGTGTTTTTAAATTATTTTTAAACAATGGCAAAATGTTACAAACTTAGGATGATAATGAATTGTTCTCTAAATTGGAGGGATCCTGCACCCATTTCTGTTAATTGTTTTACATACGGATGGAAAACTAAGTGCTTTTGGGAATAAACACTGAAGTTACACTGTTAATTTAATGAACTTTCACTTCTGATACAGTTTGTCATTGCCTGTGTGTCTCTACAGTATTGCTGGTTCCAGTGATTTTACTGGGATTTGCACAATGTATGGTGTCTTAAGCCAAAGCCACTGTAATCAAATCAGCTTTTACTTGTTAAAGTAAGTTTCTGTCCATCATGTTGGCAAGCAAGAGTTTGTAAACCAGAGAAATAAAAAAACAGGGATTACCAGTTGGGGTGGTGTGAGTGAGGAGGCAAGGGAGCTATTGTTTTCATAATTTTTAAATCAATCCCTTGTGGTTTTCTTTAGGAAAGGGGACACTAGTCATGGTACATTTGGGTTCATAGTATTTGGCTAATGTCTGCACTGAGCTAATATTTATAAATATTTTTTGCTTTTGTTTTTGCTTTATTCAATATTAACCATGGTTTTTCAAATCTTCATAAATATCACTTGACTCCCTTTTACATTGTTTCACAGGATAAAACTTGTATTCTGTATTCAACTTCTCAAAAATCATAAAGTTTGAAGTCTTCATACTGCTTGAATTCATGTGGCTCCATCCCTGTCTCATACGAAACAGATTATAATCAATCATAGAATCATAGAATGGTTTGGGTTGGAAGGGACCTTAAAGATCATGGAGTTCCAACCCCCCTGCCATGGACAGGGACACTTCCC